>CM028132.1:808807500-809330000 GCA_016271365.2 Neoceratodus forsteri | reverse complement strand
TCTTGTGCTATCATAGCATCCAGTCAATGCCAGAAACAACTCAAAAGCCAGACATCAGTAAGCCATATCCAGCCAATTGCAAGCCAAAGACAGCCACCATTCTCCAGCCTCCAGCCAATCAACACTAAACTCAAATCCGGACTCTTGGGCCAGTAATACTCAGTTAATGCTGGAAACTACTCAAAAGCCGTCTTTCCTTAAATAAATCTGAATATTTTATTATTTAAAAGTTTCACCAGGAAAGGAATACTGAGCTGAGAGCATCTTGTTTCCAAATGCATCCTGGGGAAGGGAACAGGGAAACAGCCAAATAATACGGATACAAATTTGAATGATATAGGAAGGAACAATTTACAATCAGGCAATTACAGCTAAATGATGCAGCCAAATAAGACTGATACAGATTTAGATTATACAGGTAAGAATGAATTAGAATCAGGCAAATTACCACTAACTGATACAGGAGGCTCAAGTTACATTCAGGCAATTACATATAAAACAACACTTAATAAGTGAAAGAGATATAGCGAAAATCAGACTGTAGAGTAAGTGCTTTACAGTGGGGATTAGGGGACAGGATATGAGAAACATTAGGAACAGTTGCAGGGGAGATGAATTTGAGGAGAAGGGTGGAAGGGAATGGGAGGGCATTGCAGATTGGTGAAAGGGGGTTCAGAGTTTAGGGAGGCGGTAAGAGAAGGTGGCCTGGCCAGAGGAGGGCAACCTAGGAGGGAGAGCAAAGGTCCAATGACTGGAGCTGCTAAGGGAGTAGGAGGATGGTGATGGAGGGGCGAGGATAGAGGTGAGGTATGAGAGAGGGACCTGAACCAGTATTTACATAGAAACATAGAATTTGACAGCAGATAAGGACCGTTTGGCCCACCCAGTCTGCCCATTTCACTACCTACTGGATAAGCTGCAGATCCTAGTTAACCAGCAGCCTACTTCTTCTTCACACCCACCCCCAGAATTGCCTTATGACTGTCCCACGCATGCTTGAATTCCACCACTGATTTTGACTCCACAACCTCCTCCGGAGGCCGTTCCATGCATCCACAACCCTCTCTGTGAAAAGATGCTTCCTTAAATTACCTCTGAGCCGCCCCATTTTCAAATTGTGCCCTCTTGTTCTTGCACACCTCTTTTTTGAAAGATGCTACCCTCTTGGACTTTGTTGATTCCCTTGAGGTACTTGAAAGTTTCTATCATGTCCCCTCTCCCTCCTTTCCTCGAGGCTATACATATTAAGCTCCTTAAGTCTCTCTTCATATGTCTTCTGGTGCAGACCCTCGCCATTTTAGTTGCCCTCCTCTGGACAGCTTCCATCCTGTCTATGTCTTTGTGGAATTGGGTCTCCAGAACTGCACACAATACTCAGATGGGGTCTCACCAGCTGTCTGTACAGAGGATAATAACTTCCTGTTTTCTACTGGTGATGCCTCTCCATGCATCCCAGTAACCCCCAGCCCTCCTTGCTGCCCTCTCACATTTGCTTGCCCACCTTTAGGTTATCTGATATGACTACCCCAGGTTCCTTTCCATTTTGTTGTTAGTATCTCACCCCCATTGTGTACTCTTCCCTGGGTTTTGTTTCCCAAGTGCATTACCTTGCACTTCATTGCATTGAATCTAAGCTGCCATACATTTAACCATTCCTCTAACTTGCTAAGTCCTTCTCATCCTTTCCACCCCACCCTGTGCATCAACAATGTTGCAGATCTTAGTGTCATCTGCAAAGAGACATACTTTCCTTCCAGTCCTTCTGCAATGTCGCTTATAAAGACATTGAAGAGACCGATCCAATACTGAACCCTCTTGTTACCCACTAGTAACCTCCTTTCTTCAGAGTGGACTCCATTTACTATTACTCTCTGTGTCCTATTCTCCAGCCAATTCTTTACCCAGGCTGTCATCTTGGGACCCACTCCCAGGCTGGCTAACTTGTATATTATTTTTGTGTGGGACTGTGTCAAATGCCTTGCTAAAGTCTAGGTAGGCCATGTCCACAGCCCTCCCTGATCTACTACTTTGGTCACCCAGTCAAAGAAATCTATCAGATTTGTCTGGCGTGACCTTCCAGTAATGAATCCATGCTGCCTAGGGTCCTGTGCCCTCTGGCCTCTAGATACTCGACAATTCTTTCCTTCAGAAGTGATTCCATCATTTTCCCTATCACTGAGGTTAAACTAACAGGTCTGAAGTTTCCTGCTTCTGCCTTGCTCCCACTTTGTGAAGGGAATCACATCTGCCCTCCTCCAGTCCTCGGGTACCACCCCATCCTCCCATGATTTGTTAAAAGGGTAGTCAGTGGTGTCACTAGTTCTACCCTTAGCTCTTTAAATTCTGGGATGAATCCCATCAGGCCCCATTGCTTTGTCCACCTTCAGTTTTAAGATTCTTTCAGAACCCTTTCTTCCCGTAAATGGGCTGTATCAACTTCTGTATCCAGAGTGTTACTACTATTTGTTTTATGTACCTCCCTCTTCATATGTAAATACTGAGCAAAAATATTTGTTTAGTATCTCTGCCTTTCACAGTCTCCCTCTGCCCACCCTCCCTCCCCTTTATTAAGCCTCACTATCCCTCCCTTGGTCTTCCTTTGCTCTCTGATGTACCTATAAAAGGTTTTATCCCCTTCTTAACTGAGTTGGCTATCTTTTCCTCGGTTTGGGCCTTTGCTGTTCTGACTGCCTTCCCAGCCTCCTTTGCTTTAACTGATACAGTTCTCTGTCCTGCTCCTTCTGCGATTCCTTGTACTTCCTGAATGCTTTCTTTTCTCTTGAACCTTCACTGCCACTTCCTTTGAGAACCATAGTGGTTTCTTACATCATCTTGTTTTGTTTATTTGCTTCACACAAAGGCTCATTACCTCTGTGATGGCAGTTTTATTATTCCCCATTGTTCTTCCACCCCTCCTTCCTGCCCATTTGCTAGGTGATTCCTTAGGCCTCACACCCTGTTTGGCTACAAGGTAGCACAGTGGGCAAGGTGCCTGTTTTCAAGAGAGGGAAGAAGAGGGATTTTAGAGGTCACAGAGTGAGTTTGGGGAAGACAGTCAGGAGCAAAAGGACAGAATGAGTGAAAGAGGGTATCCAATCTGCTAGGAGGACTAGGGAGTGGCATTATAAACTACATCACCATAGTCAAAGATAGGGAAGCTCATTTTCTGGACAATCACATGGAAGGCTAGCAAGGGATATACCCATGGCTCCTATATAGGGCACCAAGCTTGGGGTGCAGTTTCTTGTGGATGGCATCCAGGTGTCCAGAAAAGTCAAGGTGTTGGTCAAGCCAGACCCCAAAATACTTGAATGAGGAAACATTCTCAGTCAAAGTGCTATCCAGGGTATGGAAGGAAGGAGGGAGGAAAGCCTAGAGAGTCTTTGCCTTGTACTGAAGGTCATGGAGACAGTCTTCTTAGCATTTAGAAACAACTGATTGGAAGCTGGCCCTGTGGTGCTGAGGTTGAGGCACTGGGCCTCACCACCTCGCACCACTCCGGCGACCCAGGTTGGGAATGAGCCCAGGTTGCTGGGGGTGGCAGAGGAGGAGAGGATTGAGCGCTGGAGGACAGCTCTCCTCTCCTCTCCCAGGAGGGACAGTGGTCTCTGTTCAGCTCGGCTGACTTCTGGCAGAAGCCGGAGATACAACAAGCACTAAGTGTAGCAAGGGGAGTGGCAGGCGTCGGTGGAGCCTTGGCGTCAGGGCACTAGCCACTCCCAGAAAAGGGAAAAACACCCTTCTGCTCTGGTGGAAATGGAGGGAACCGACTTGCCCATGATTTACAGCCACCCTCCTGGCATTCTCTGACCAAACGCTGCCAGAAGAATTTCTGGGGTGTTGGAGCCCACCTCGTTCCCATCCAGGGGTAAACTGAGGCTACATGGGTGACAGAGTACTGACCAGGTAGGAGCAAACCATAGTGGGATGACTTCTAGGTACTCCTGAGGATACCAGAGCTGAGGGAGAGAGGAGGAAAAAAAAGAAACAACTGATTGGAGCAGAACCAGAGCTGGACTTTGTCAAAGTCCGGCTGGAGTCTGGCTGCTACATCAGAAGGGAGGAGCCAGAGGTGACAGGACAGTGTCGTCCCATACATGTAAGGATGTAGAGGCACAGACAGGAGGGAGGTCATTTAGGAATGCAGAAAGAGAAGCAGGCCAAAAAGAGCCTTGAGTGACTCCAGTGTTGATGAGGAAGGTGGGGATAGAGAGTCACCTATCCTAACTGATTGGGTTCTACCCTCAAGATAGGAATGGAACCAGCAAGTGGTGGGGGCAGAGAGTCTAGCTGCTATGAGTTTGTCAAGGAGGAGGAGTGGAATACTGTGTTGAAGGCCTTAGCCAGATCAACAAAGATCGCAGTGGTGATGAGGCTCTGATCCATACTGCAGAGGATAGAGTCAGTAAGCCAATGGAGGGAGGTAAAGGTTGAGTGAAATTTATGGAAGCCAGACTGGAAAGGAGTGGAAAAGGAGGAGGAGTAGAGGAAAGGAGGAGCTGAGATAATACTATGTGCTCCTTGTCATAGGGTGGGGTAAAGGATAACTCATGACAACAATATCAGGTACAACACACACGTAGTATGGTTTTATTTTCATACAAAATAATAAAGAAAAATAATAAAAATAAAATAAATATAAACAGCAGAATACACTGCTCCCAGTAGTGTGTACACAGTACTGATCTTTTCCAATGCTTTCAATCCTTCCGTCTGTGTAATTTCAGGAGTCTGCTCCTATAGGTTCTTCTCTCAAATCTGCATTAGGTAACTGAGATCAAACACAGCTAATCTGCTAGCATCACTGTTCACAGGGTTTTGTACCCCTCCGCTGATTATGTGATCCACCCATTATATAAAACAGTATTTTCTAGGCTAAATCAATACAGGTATACAGAAAGGAAAGGTTGTTACATGCATTTATAATTAAACAGTCTATTTTCCCTAATACAGGTAGTGCTAAACCTGTATTTCTTTAGTAAAATCAACATGCATACATAATTGGCAATAACGCCATTTGGCTCCTCCCTTTTCAGGATGACCAGCATTTTGTTGGTATAAAATTGGCCCAGACAGGCCACTGCCTCCCTAAGGGAACAGTCTGCAATAACCTCCTTGAGGTATGCTCTACATTTCTTTTCAGCCTACTTGTATTTTCTTTAATATGCAATATAATATTGTATAGTATGAAGCCCCGAAGCACATTTGTAAGGGCTTAGAACAAAGAAGGAAGGAACCTTAGAGACTTTCTGTGTCCCTATACTTATTTTAATTTACATACTATGTTTTCTGTTATCTTCTGTTTTAGTAGCTTTCTTTATTTTATTTATATGAGGATTTACAAAGAAATAGTAAGGCAAAACATTTTGGGGATGTTTCTGTCCTGTTTCATACTCTTTTCATATTTTCTTCTAGCTGTGTCAGAGAACCCTTAGTGAGGTAGATTACAAGAGAGAGAGAGAGAGAGAGAGAGAGGCGAGGCAAGAATGATCCTGTTTACCGTATACAGATCTCTCTCTCTCTCTCTCTCTCTCTCTCTCTCTCTCTCTCGTGTCAAATGGGCATTCACTAGGTTTTTATTCTCAGAAAAATCATCCACCCAGTTAAAAAAAAAAGAGAAGAACACTTTTGAAATTAGCAGCCCTGCTTTATGGATATTGTTGTTTTCGCAACACCTCTAGCTCAGGGCATGAAACAACAGAGCATGCATTTCTTTGTCTTGACAGACAGCTCTGTTCCTTTCTTTTCTTTTTTTTATTATTATGTCTCCAGACAAAAATTAGTTCTTCTAGTAGCCCTTTTGTGAATGCTACCCAGAGCATGTTATTTTTAAAGACAAAATTGCAAGTTAGAGAGAACTTTCCAGCAGAGTGGCTTTTCATCAACAACAACACATCGGGGCAGAGTTAAACATTTGGTAGCATTTATTTAATGTATAAAACTCTGTTCCACTTTCTACCTTTATTAATAAATCAACTAATCCCTTTATTTCTGTGATAAACTTCTTCCCCATGGTTTACTTAGTCTCTGTTATTCAGTGTTAATGATTTAAACACAAGCGGGAAGTTTTACAGGTGGAGTGGCTTTTCAAAAGAAAGTGAAAATAAAGCAGCTCCATGTTTTAGCCTGAAGCTCCTTTGTCTGGGCTATTTTTGTTCTGCTTCTTACGCATTTTTAAACACAGTATCAATAAATTCCTATGGATACTTCTTATGCATGATGCACTTTAATTATAGTAGCATTTTACTGCACTGCAAGCACTTTATTTCTGAAAGCACTTTATTTCTGTTTTGTTTTTATGTGTGCACACAGATTTATTCCTTTTCAGCCTTCCTACATACAGTCTGCCACTGTATTTGTTTATAACCATAGCTGTTTTGTTACTCAGATACTGCAAGGCATATGGACTTCTGATGAGGAACTGAGAAGGTGAAAAGAAACTAAGAAAGAAAGAAGGAGATTTAGGGAGAGCAAGACTGTCGTAAGTGGCCAACCTACTTCAGCCTCAAAGGGAGTACAGAATAGGGTATAGGTTATAAGATACTGCTGCAACAGATTTTAGCAAGAAGAAAGAATATAAGAAAGTTGTCCCTCAGATCATCTGGATACTTCGTAGAATGCAGGTTTACCACACTCCTGAAACTTGCGAGGATGGGGAGCAAATAGGTTGGTAGTTGTCTGGATTGGAGGGGTCTCCACCTTTGTGGAGGGGTATGACCATGGCATGCTTCTAAGCAACAGGGGCAGAGGCTAGTGAGAATGAAAATTCAGGAGAGAGGCAAGTGGGGAGGCAATAGCTGGGGTGGAGTGATGAAGAGTTTGAGTCTAGCCCATCCAGGCTCTTGCCCTTAACAGGGTTTAGGACAAGAAAAGCCTTGAGGGTGTCTGACAGGGATATGGGAGAGAAGGAAAGTGGGGATGGGAGATAGAGAGTGGTGCACAATGGGAAGTAGTGAGGGAGAGAGGGAGAGGAGGAGGAGAAGGGAGAGGGAAGAAGCGCAGGAGGTGAAGAAGGTATTGAATTCAGTGGCCACAGAGAGGTCCCAGAAAGGAGGCATCATCCACCTTGAGGACCAATGTGGAGAGCTGGGGTGAGAAGAGGATTGAATGACCTTCCAGAATTTGGAAGGATGATTAATGTTTGATTGAAAGGAGGCATAGAAACGTAGAAACATAGAATCTGATGGCAGATAAGGACTGCTTGGCCGAACCTAGTCTGCTCATTTCTCCTACCTAACAGATAAGCTGTAGAGCCTAGTTAACCAACAGCTTACTTCCTCCTACCCACCCACTAGGACTGCCTTATGTCTGTCCCATGCATTCTTGAATTCCCCACTGTTCTTGACTCCACACCTCCTCAGGGAGGCTGTTCCATGCATCCACAACCGTCTCCATGAAAAATACTTCCTCACATCACCTCTGAGCCGTCCCCTCTATCTTCAAATTGCCCCCTTGTTCTTGCACATCTCTTTTCTTAAAGATGGTACCCTCTTGGACTTTGTTGATTCCTTGAGGTACTTGAAAGTTTCTATCATGTCCCATCTCTCCCTTCTTTCCTCAAGGGTATACTATTAAGCTCCTTTAGTCTTTCTTCAGATGTCTTCTAGTGCAGACCCTGCACCATTTTGGTTGCCCTCCTCTGGACAGCCTCCACTCTGTCGATGTCTTTATGGGGATGGGGTCTCCAGAACTGCACACAGTACTCCAGGTGGGTCTCACCAACTGTCTGTACAGAGGGATAACAACTTCCTGTTTTCTACTATTGATGCCTCTCCCTATGCATCCCAGTATCCCCCAGCCTTCCTTACTGTCTTCTCACATTGCTTGCCCACCTTTAGGTCATCTGATATAATGACCTCCAGGTCCCTTTCCATTTTACTGTTGTCAGTATCTCACCCCGATTGTGTACTCTTCCCTGGGTTTTGTTTCCCAGGTGCATTACCTTACACTTACGTTGCATTGAATCTAAGCTGCCATACATTTGACCATTCATCCAACCTTGCCAAGTCCCTTCTCATCCTTTCCACTCCATCTTGTGTATCAACCCTGTTGCAGATCTTTGTGTCGTCTGCAAACAGACATACTTTTCCTTCCAGTTCCTCTGTAATGTCATATATAAAGACATTAAAAGGACCGGTCCCAGTACTGAACCCTGCGGTACCCGCTAGTAACCCTCCTTTCTTCACTGTGGACTCCATTTACTACTACTCTTTATGCCCTGTTGTCTAGCCAATTTTATATCCGGCTACCATCTTGGGAGCCACCCAAGGCTGGCTAACTTGTGTATTAATCTTTTGTGGGACTGTATCAAATGCCTTGCTAAAATCTAGGTAGGTCATGTCCACAGTCCCTCCCTGGTCTACTACTTTGGTCACCCAGTCAAAGAAATCTATTAGAGTTGTCTGGCACGACCTTCCATCGTGAATCCATGCTGCCTTGGGTCCTGTGCCCAATGGCCTCTAGGTACTCAACAATTCTTTCCTTCAGAGTGATTCCACCATTTTCCCTATCACTGAGGTCAAATAACTGGTCTATAGTTTCCTTCCTCTGTCCTGCTCCCACTTTTGTGAAGAGGGATCACATCCACCCTCCTCCATTCCTCAGGTACCACCCCATCTTCCCATGATTTGTTAAAGAGAGTAGTCAGCAGTATCACTAGTTCTTCCCTTAGTTCTTTTAGAATTCTTGGGTGAATCCCATCAAGCCCCATTGCTTTGTCTGCCTTCAATTTTATTAGTTCTTTCAGAACCCTTTCTTCTGTAAATGGACTGGTATCGACCCCATCTTCAGAGTGTTTCTCTTGTTTGGTTTAGGGTCCTCCCCCTCCTCTTCCTTTGTGAATACTGAGCAGAAATATTCATTCAGTATCCCTGCTTTTTCACTGTCACCCTCTTCCCACATTCCCTCCCTTTATTAAGCCTCAGTATCCCTCCTTTGGTCTTTCTTCATTCTCTAATGTACCTATAAAAGGTCTTATCCCCTTCTTAACAGAGTTGGCTATCCTTTCCTCGGTTTGGGCCTTTGCTAATCTGACTGCCTTCCCAGCCTCTTTCTGCTTTAGCTGATAAAGTTCTCTGTCCTGCTCCTTCTGTGTTTCCTTATATTTCCTGAATGCTATCCTTTTCTCCTTAACCTTCCTGCCACCTCTTTTGAGAACCATAACATTTTTCCTTCAATGTGTTTTGTTGATTTGCTTTACACAAAGGCTTGTTACCTCTGTGATGGCTGTTTTGATTAGTCCCCATTGTTCCTCCACCCCTCCTTCTTGCCTGTTTGCTAGTGCTTTTAGAGGCACTCTCATTTTCTCAAAGTCAGCCCTCTTAAAGTCCAATACTCTTGCTTTTGTATGGCTTGATTGTATGGCTGTGTTTATTGTGAACCACACTGTTTGGTGGTCGCTTGTTCCCAGATGGCTACCCACTTCAAAATCTGAGATTCTTTCTCCGTCCCTATTTGAGACTACCAGGTCTAAGATTGCTCCTCCGAGTGGGTTCCAATACTAGCTGTCTGAGGCATGCCCTTGTAGGGCATCAAGAATGACCCTGCTCTTGGATATACCTGCAGCAAAGGTGCTCCAGTTAACATCTGGCATATTCAGGTCCCCATCAACAATATCTCCTTTTTCTGCCATCCTAAGGATGCCTTCTATCATTCCTTGTCCATTTCCCTCCCCTGAGACAGGTGTCTGTATACAACCCCATGTGGATTGTGGTGCCATTTCCTGTCTCCAAGGTGACCCAGAGTGCCTCATCTGCTCCCTGTTTACTCTTTAGTTCTGTTGCTTTGATCCATTCCTTTATATAGAGAGCTACTCCTCCTTCTCTTTTACCCTCCCTGTCCCTCCTGTAGATTGTGTATCCTGGTATGTTGACATCCCAGTCATGGTTCTCTGTGTACCATGTTTCTGTGACTGCCACAATATCCAGGCAACCTCTTCCATCAAGGTCACTAGTTCAGGGAGCTTGTTACACAGACTATGAGCATTGGTACTCATCACCCTCCACTTTTGGTGGCCTTACCCCTTTGAGTCCAATTCCTGTCCTTTACTGCCTTTGCCTTTTTACATTTGCCTCTATCCTGCTCACTAATGGCTTCTCTACCTTGGTGATTACCTCACCTAATTACCATGTTTTGTGGGGAAGGCTGGAATTTCCCTGCTCCTTTTCAGTGCCTCCCCTTGGCTAGTTTAAATGCTTGCCAATGAAGCATTTATACCTCTCACCTAGGATCCTGTCCCCGGACAGATGCAGACCACCTCACCAGTATAGGTCTACGTCCCTCTAGGTGGCTTCCCAGTCCCCAATGAAGACAAAACCCTGAGCTCCACACCAGTTTTTCAACCATTCATTAGATTCCCAGGTGTGGAGTACCCTAACATCACCCTTGCCATAGACAGGAAGCACCTCCGAGAAGGTTACCATGCACTACTTGTCTAAGGCCCTCCATGACTCCTATAAACTCTTCTTGCACTGCTCTGATCCCATTCCTAGCCAGGTCATTTGTCCCTAGGTGGACAATGACATCCGGCTCCCTCCCTCATGCAGCTGCTCCACGATCCTGAGGATCGCTTCCTGTCCCTCCAAGCCATGGTGCCAGGCAGGCACTTATCCTCCTCTCCCTTCCTCCCCATTTCTACTCTAATGATTGAGTCCCCCACCAGGAGTTGTTTTCTTCCCTGTGGGGTCCCATGCTACCCTCCTGTGGGTCTCCTTTGTGAAGGTTCCCAGCATCCTCCTTGGTCTCCACTGCAGGTGCCTCCATAGAGGAACCACTATCCACCAGAAGAGCGTATCAATTGTGGAGTGGTACAGCTGGAGGGATGCAACTCTGTTCCACCACCCTTTCCCTCCCTGAGCCAACCCTGGTCCAGCCTCTCCTCTTTCTTGGCAACCTCTGAGGTAGTGGCATTGGCCCTGGTGGTCCCTGGGTGGGGAGGAGGTTTCACCTAATCCTAGCCAGGTCAGTCTGGAGACAGGCAACCTCCTCCCTCAGACCAGAGAGGTGCCTTCAGAAAAGGCAGAGGCAGAAAAGTATTTGGCTTTAGCAAGTCTGATAGCCCTGGTGCACACATTTCAGAGGAAGTGATATTTGTGGAAGTCTGCAGGGGAGCCAGTTGAGCACACAGGCAGACCAGCAGTTCAGCTGTGACCTAAGGAGGTAGGATCCTCTTACCCTGGTTCTCTTGAGGGGCATGGTTATTCCAGGTGTCCAGGCGTTTGGACATGAAATAGCTGAGGCAGAATCTGTAGAGGTGGTGGAGAGGATGGGTGACCAGTCAGTGCTCGCCAGGTCCACTAGGAGGGGGCAGATCCGAGGATCTGAAATGAGCAGATCAGGAGGAGTTTGGAGGGGGCTTGGGCAGTGAATTTTTCATACACAATAGATCATGTGGTGGTCCTTAAGAATGTCGGAAGAATACCAGCATCAATTATATGGTGCAGATGGAAGGCAAGAACCCAGTCTAAGAGGGGAAAGGTTGTGGATTTAAGGTTTAGATGGGTGGGTCTCAGAAATTAATTGGGTTAGGTAAAGGAATGCAATGTCATTGCAAGTTTTGGTATGGGTAGGGAGAGTCAATTTCGGTTAAAGTCACCAAGAATGTGGAGTTCACCTATGGAGGCATGTATCATGAGTGTAGTAAAGAGGCCAGTTAATGAGGAGGAGAAAGGTCCAGACAGCAATATACACCAGCCACAAAGATGGGGGGGTGAAAGGGAGGAGAGTTTACAAGAAGCAGCTCATAGGCAGAAGAGGAGGAGACAGAGGCTGGGATATTCAAAGATTTGCACTTGGTGCAACAGAGTTGCGCTGCACAGCCTCCCGCATTGCACGACAGATATTGAGAAGGCTGCCTGGTACAGTGCAAATCCTGATGCTGAGGGTCCAGTAGTAATTGTATGTGGCTTAGCATGATGCAGGTGGTGTGGCTCATGCATAAAGGCCACATCCTGATATTCAGCCCAGGATGTGCGCGCATATGACAGCACACCCCTGCATTGCGACATAGGAGGACTCAAAGTTGAGCCCATGAAACAGTGGAACAACTCCTGGCCACCCACAGGTGGTCTGCTGTATTGCAGGGCACAACAGCAGCTGCTAGCCGTGGGTGGCCGCCCACCCACCCAGAATACCATCAAGAAGCACCACATAACCCTGGTAGTCTAGTGGTACCCCTCCGTGTCCCCAATCGGCAGTTAAAGTAGAAGCATTAAAGCCCTGGTAGTCTAGTGGTAACCCTCCTCCCGTGTCCCCAATCAGCAGTTAAAGTAGAAGATTAAAGCCCTAGTAATCTAGGTAGGTACCCCCTGTTGTCACATGATCGCTCCATTAAAACACTTCCTTAGCGATCCAGTGGCACCCTCAGGCCCCTCCCACCCACACGGAACCCCCATGCCCATCCCGTTCCCGGTTATCAGCAGGCTGCTGCAATCCCACCCACATACCGGCTGCCCGCACAAATGACAGGTACAGTATGGACTGTAAGCCCATTGGTCCCCGAAGACGGGGAGGGGTGGGCAGGGGTTCTGTGTGGGTTGAGGGGTGGAGGGTGTCACTGATCACCAGGGAAGTGTTTTATGAAGTGATCATGGTAACAGGGGGTACCACTAGACTACCAGAGCCTTACTGAAGCTACATTAACCACCAATCAGGGATATGGGAGGGAGGGGGTACCACTAGACTATCAGGGCTGAAATAACTCTACTATTATTGCCAATTGGGGACATGGGAGGTGGTCCACCTAGACTACCAGGGGTATGTTGGCCTGCGGTGTTACTGTGATCATGACTACTGGGGCCGGGGATCCCCGAGACCCCCACTGTGCACATGTCATTCTGTGCAGGGCCAGGTGCACTTCACCAGGCTGCCCAGTGCAAGGCATGCAAATGGGGCCAAAATGACATTCAAATGGCCCCAGTTGCACCTCATATATATTATGGCCTCATTTGCATGCCCTCTGCTGAATATCGCAGGTGATGCACCCAGCACAACTCGTTTATGCTTGATGCATCCCCATGCTCCCTATCTGTGGTTTGCACTGGCACAGTGCCACTCCGCCAGGCCCAGTATGTGCCTCGACCTTGTCATATTCAATGGTGCTGCGCCATGGTGCATCGCTGTTGAATATCACCTGGTCCTGGCCCCGGCACTGCCCAGTTGCACTGTGCCCAGGCTTGCACCACTGCCCGGCACAGTCTGAATATCTGGGCCAGAGAGTATAAGGGAGAACTGGATAGTGGAAGAGAGATACAGGACCACACCACCACCTGCTGGGCTGATCCTGCCTGATGAGGGAGTAGCCATGGATGGAGATGCTGTTATCAGAGATTTTAGGGAGAGTCAAGACTCAGAAATGATGAGCACATCAGGTTTGAGGTTGAGCATTAGAGGTTGGAGAATGAATATCTTGGGGAGGAGGCTTCTAATGTTGAGCTCTATGAAGTTCAAGCCTTTGGTAAGAAAGGAGGGAATATGGATAATAGTCAGAAAGAATATGGATATAGTAATGAGGAACCTCTACTAATTGAGTTGATTATGCACATGAAGGACAACAGAAGAGAAAATAGGATCATGTAGAAGTAATTTACTGGAGGTAATCCATCTTTTAGTGCTTGACTGGGTTTTGGTGAATGGTAAATTTTAAATATTTTTTCTATGTATTAGTTTATTAAATCATTTGGATATATGTTTGAATACATGTGAGGGCGTTATCTGTGACATGCATGACACAGTATAAAAATGCCTTTTTAAATCCGCTGTTAGCCTCTGACAAACCTCTGTTTGGAGGAGTGAAATGCTGTTGGGCTTTTAGCACAGACTGTGAGGATGGAACCTGTTTAGCTTTTTATCTATTAATGAGTGAGCATCTATATGAATACATTTATATTTGTTTTTCCCACCTGTTTTTGCAGTCTTGATCTTTTTTTTTTTTGGGGGGTGAGGCTGCATAGCTTTTCTGACTCTCTAATGTAATTTTTAGCCTTACACAACCAGAGCTGGTGTGCGACCTGTCTTTTGTTTTACATTGATGGTGATTTTAAGAGGTTATGCTCAGGCTCCATCTATAAATTCTATATAGATTTTATAATATGAGTGTAACCCAGGGCTGGTCTGCCATTTGCCATCTGACAGCAATACCAGGTGGGCTGGGTTCAGGGAGGAATGGTTCACTCTCGGCAACAAGGCTAGGTTTGGCTACTCTGCACAGGGGCACTCAAGTAACTCGAACACAGGAAGCAATAACTGTAATGTCCAATACCAGAAGTGGGATTCTAAAGTATGGCTTTTATTCACATCCAAACAGAATAAACAAAGCATAGATGGACCCCACAGGGCTACACTCCTGTAATACAGATTAGAAGAGAATAGAACACTTCCTCAACACTTTAGCCCTCAGGCTCTGAACCCACTGGGCACACAGCCCGGACTTTCATGCTGCTTTGGGTTACACAGCCTGAACTTGTACACTGTTCTGGGTTTTCTCTGGCTCGGCTCCTTGCCAGCCACTTGGACACCTTCCATACTTCATGAAAACATTTTCTGGTGGCTCCCTAAACCACCTAAGAGCACCACAGCTCCATCAGGGAATCTTCCTTTCAATCCCACATCTGGTACTTTCTCCAGGCACTGGCCAAGTACCTGAGGGAAAGCAAAAGGTGTCTCAGAGCAAATCTGTAGAGGTGAATTTGGTTACTACTGATGGGGGTCTCCCACCTCTCACTCCCACAATTCATACCTGGCCATTTCTCTGGACAGTAAACACCTCATCCTGTAAAGCTTTGCAATGTAAATTCTTGCTAAATGTATTTCCATTCCATCTACTTGTCTTGCTTCCCATTTGTGCTGGATTTGAACATACTTTTAAATGGCATAGTCCATTACTCTAGACCCCCACTGAGTTAAGCAGTCCAATCCCCAATTTCCTTCACTCTTTGTGCTGGACTTGAACATACTTGAATTAAGTGGCATTGTCCATTACTCTAGACCTCCCACAGATTAAGCAGTCCAATCTCCACTTTCCAACTGTACTTGACTGTCTTTTCCTGACCCCACAGCAACAGTCCCTTTAGTTTCTTTCTGTTCAGGTGAAAACACTTGGCCCTTTTCAGGGCGAACTCACCCTTTGGTTGCAGGTGCCCCACAGGCATTTCCTCCACAAGGAATTTCTCTCTCAGAGCTTCTGGTGCCTCAGCACAACTCGAACAGGCAGCTTCTTTCCCTTAGCTGGACCCAGGAGGGTTGCTCCTGGAAAACAAGCAAAACATTCACCCATCCCCTCAGGGATGGGGCTCTGAGCATTGACAGCAGTCTCCACCACTTCAATTACCAGTTCCTGTGTTCCTCTTCAGGTGGAAGCACACACCTTCCAAAGTAGCTCTGAAGCAGAGCTTAAAGCTTTGAGAGCCTGCACACACTCTGCTGCACTACAGTCTCTCACCAGACTGCACACAGCCTGAATGACTTCAAATTCCCCAATGTTCTATTCTAACCTCCAACTGCAACGTCCAGTGTGGCTTATGCAGCTACGACAGTTCTAAAATTATGTCATCCCTCAGCCTCAGCTGAGACTGAGAACAGAGTAAGACAGTGTGAAATCCATTTAACTGGAGTTTCACAAGCTGCCTCCCTGCCTCATCACTAGGTTTTACTGGGATTCTAGTAACCCGGCAACGGGGGTTACACCACCCTGGCCAGGAAAATGACTGTCCACAGTCATTATTTACCTGGCTTAGGCCATCTCACCCTATGTGCTACCTATGGAGGGGGTGATCATGCCCCTCCTACCATGTACTAGCACAGGCAGGCAACACTAAAGGCCTAGAGGCCTTTGACTGACATATCAGCCTCTACTCTACCCGCTAACTGTGGGTACCCTAGTGGCTGTGGTAGAACTGTCCAGAGCATAGCCCTAATAGATCTGCACTGCAACCCCTACTGCAGGTCAGGGCCACAGCCTGTCTATCCCCTAGCCTCTAGGGAAAATCTGTCTGCCTCTAACTCAAATCCCAAAACAAAACAAACAGGGGACCTCCCCGACCTTGAACACCATGCAGCCACACACCAGGAGCTAATACCATACTCTGTGCATTACTCCACACTCCTCACAACCATACCTGTGGAAGAAAAAAGGTTACACACAGTAACAACAACAACAATAGTACTTTAAACACTACACTAAAGTACTAGTGAGGAACTCCGATGAGTCCTTCTTGTCTTCTCTTCTATCTTCTTCAGGAACACCTGCAAGAAAAGAAGACAACACACAATCCTAATCTGCATACACAGTCTATCTAAACCCATACCATCAAAACACTGGAAATCCCAAAAAGATATTTTTTAGAAAAGTAGAAAAACAGTATAAACATTAGAAAACAGTAGAAAACAATGACATTATTTACAATACACCATTTGGGGATGGAGTGCCCTAAAAGTCCCATCTAGTGACCACAGTGCCTGAAGGCTAGTCCATTAAAGAGTCTCTCCTGGGCCAGAGCCCAGTGAAGCCCAGTTCTAGCAGGCCAAAGTCCCAAAGGGAGAGTCTTTGAGGACAGTTCAAACATCTGAGTCTGCTAGTGTAGGGTGTGTACTGCAATGTCATAAGAAAAGAAAAGTCTGGACTTACCAGTCCCTTGTAGAATGACAACAGCACCAACCTGGTCCTCAGCCGAAGACTTCTCCTGGCAGCATTCTTCCAATACAGCTGGGCCGACATCTTCCAGGAACGACAGGAGGCACATCTGGAAACTGCTGGGTTGATGTCATCTTCTCTGGATATGGAACCTTGAAACAGGAACAAAAGGAAAACAGCTGGTCTGAAGTCATCCGATTACCAGGCGATGAATCAGGATACAGCTGGGCTGGCGTCCTCTCTGGATCTGAAGTCATCTGGTGGGCCAGTCGATAGATTCTGGAAAGTCAGTACACTGTAGAACTGAAGAATGTGGGGTACCTGAGTCCTGGACGTCCAGACTGGTGGAACAACATAGGTACTGCAACAGCTGGAGTGGCAACACTGGCTACCACTGCTCTGCTTTCTGTTTGGTAGGCATGGGCACATTCACAGAGGAGGTCTTTGCATTGTGGCCAATACTGCTTGGTCAGGCGGCTTGAATTATTACCCATCTGGGTGCTCATAATTCACACTATGAAAGGTTTCATGTCCCTCTCCATCCACTATTCGAACAGTGTCCATTAATAGTGTCCTGCCTCTTTTCCACTGGCTGTATTTTTCATGAAACATTCTGTTCCTGACATGCTTGTTTGCACCAGGATGCACACATTTCATTGCTTCTGCCCAAATCCAGGATTTCCTGCTGTTCTCAATCTCCTCCCAGACTCTCTGAGGAAAGGTAGGAAGAGACATCCCGAAGATTTCGTTCACCTTCCTATGAACCAGTCTTTCCTCTTTACTAGCTTTGGTCAACCTGAGACCTCTGGCCTGGCTGGGGGTGGTCAGTCCTGGTTCTTCCAGCTCGCATTCTCAAAGACACAAAAATGGATCCCTGACTTCTTCTTGCACAGCCAGGGCAGTGGAATGCCACTCTCTTACATGCATTCCTCTGAGAAAAGAGCTTGAGGCTGTGTACAAGTTCCTTTTCACAATGCCACATAGGTTCTCCCTCTTCTTCTTCCTCTTCACTGAGAATCTGTGCCCAAAGTGAGCAGTCATCCACACTCCTGAGACTATCCACTCTTTGCTGGGCTTGGAGGTTGAAACCTCCCATTCAAAGGCCTCCCTCATCTCGTCTTCTCCATGAGACTTGGGCTTGGCCCGCTCTCCATGGGTCTACTGATGCTCTGCCTGATATGCCTTTCTGCAATACAGAATCCAAAACATCAGCACATTGTTCTGTCTGTAAATCTGCACCCTCTAGCTTTGTGCAGACTCCCTGAGGGCCTTCTCCAACAGGCTCCACCTGGTGCTGTGTGCTGCCAACTGCAAATTCTTGAACTTTTGTCCATGTAGGAATATCGAATCTTGAGGCGCTTTAAATAAACCATATTTCTCTAAGCAACCAGAACAGTGAGGTACCATGAAGACGTCCCTTCCAGCATTTAAGCACATTAAACATACTTGCACTGGATATCCAGGAATCGCCACATGAGGAGGCAGTGCGTCTTCCATAGTAACATCTCTCAATGTCCCTTAACTGTTAACTTCTGCTACCATAGCCTGGGCATGATCTGGGTAGCGGGCTGGTCCTGAAATCATGACTGCAGAGAAAAACAAACAACGCTCACTGTTGTTTCAAGTCCCATATCACTGAACACTTTCTTTCTCCTTCAAAATGGCTCATCTGCTGCTGTATTTACATTACTACCCCACCCTGTAATGGCGCAGCAGCACTCCACTGCATCAACGTTCTGAAATTGGGTCAAGCCACTCGCATCCGATTTACACACTCTACTGATAACTTTGCTCAAACTGCACAAACTTGCACTGTTCTTTTCCTAGCACATTTATATGATTTACCACAGACTTTTCACTTGCTGAAGACATTGCTGTAGCTACAGTCCTTAAAGCCTCAGTATTTCAAGCACAGGATTGCCTGTAAACTCTTGCTGCATATTTGATGCAACTCACAGTCTCTCTCATGGCTTTGAAACTTATACTGACACTGAACCCATAATTACGGTCACAGTGATGGCTTTAAATGCTTGCTTTGCTGGTAAACTTAATACAGTCCTTATTTGCAAGATTACACTGCTAAACACAGATTGAGCTGGCTTTTGATAAAATCACTTGGTTTGAGCAATTATTTCTGTTGGTACTCACTGTTATCAGTAGCTGTTTGCTGTGATGGAAAATGGCCTGCAGCCAGTCTTGGAGAGCCTCTGGACAGAAGCGGGTTGGCAGTCCTACCGATTATCCCTTTGAACACCACACTCACAATCCAGTTGATCGAGATGCGGGTTGAGCCGAATTTGACGAAAAAGTCAGTTTCTTAAACTTTTACAGTGCTTTCAGTCACCACGATGCTCCTCTTGTAAGCCAGTATGCACACTCCACTCACTCTCCCTCTCGAATGCTGGGCAGTCACTCTAGAACTGGCTTAGGGGCGGACTGATTGCAGTCTCACCAATCCTCGACACCATGCAAATGAGCCTCTTTCCTCTCAGTGCTCTTCTCCTCACGGATCATCGAGCATGCAAATTTAAACTGCAAAACCACTTTTTTTCTCAACTGACTCCACGGTGGGGCCCATTTCAACCATTTTTCATGCCCATTAAGCACAGCAAGTCTCTCAATTCACAAGAAAACATTTCCAACATCAGAGCACAATTTTCCTTTTACCAACCCCTAGTTTTCCACACTTTTCTTTGTCACAATACTTTTAAAAAGCTGGCAAACGCTGTAATTTTGATGCAGGACAAGGGCATACACTCTCAGGCTTTACTGCTCCTTGGTAAACAGTTGGCATTTTAATAGCAGCACATGGATAACAACACACAGCGGCACATTAGTTAACATTGCTTCAGCTTTTTGGGCTACCCACTGCCAGATAGCCAAAATGCTAACCCTTGCCTGGAGCACCTTTCCTCCCTTAATTTCAAACCCAAATCCTCAGCGGTGCCTCCATTTTTTGTAACCCAGGGCCAGTCTGCCATTGGCCATCGACAGCAATACCAGGTGGGCTGGTTCGGAAGGAATAGGTCACTCAGCAACAAGGCTAGGTTTGGCTACTCTGCACAGGGGCACCCAAGTAACTCTGAACACAGGACAATAACTGTAATGTCCAATACCACAGAGTGGGATTCTAAAGTGTGGCTTTTATTCACATCCAAACAGAATAAAAAGCATAGATGGACCCCCACGGGCTACACTCCCTAGTAATGCAGATTAAAAGAGACTAGAACACTTCCTCAACACTTTAGCCCTCAGGCTCTAGAACCCACTGGGCACACAGCCCAGATTGCACGCTTCTTTGGGTTATACAGCCTGAACTTGTACACTGTTCTGGGTTTCTCTGGCTCGGCTCCCTTGCCAGCCACTTGGACACCTTCCATACTTCATGGAAACATTTTCTGGTGGCTCCTAAACCACTTAAGAGCACCACAGCTCCATCAGGAATCTTCCTTTCAATCCCACATCTGGTACTTTCTCCAGGCACTGGCCAAGTACCTGAGGGAAAGCAAAAATGTGTCTCAGAGCAAATCTGTAAGGTTAGATTTGGTTACTACTGATGGGGGTCTCCACCTCACTTCCACAATTCATACCTGGCCATTTCTCTGGACAGTAAACACCTCATCCTGTAAAGCTTTGCAATGTAGATTCTTGCTAAATGTATTACACATTCCATCTACTTGTCTTGCTTCCCATTTGTGCTGGACTTGAACATACTTCTAAGTGGCATTGTCCATTACTCTAGACCCCCAATGAGTTAAGCAGTCCAATCCCAATTTCCTTCACTCTTTGTGCTGGACTTGAACATACTTGAATTAAGTGGCATTGTCCATTACTCTAGACCTCCCACAGATTAAGCAGTCCAATCTCCACTTTCCAACTGTACTTGACTGTCTTTTCCTGACCCCCAGTAACAGTCCCTTTAGTTTCTTTCTGTTCAGGTGAAAAACACTTGGCCCTTTTTCAGAGCAGAACTCACCTTTGGTTGCAGGTGCCCCACAGGCATTTCCTCCACAAGGAATTTCTCTCTCAGAGCTTCTGGTGCCTCAGCACAACTGAGACAGGCAGCTTCTTTCCTTAGCCGGACCCAGGAGGGTTGCTCCTGGAAAACAGGCAAAACATTCACCCATCCCCTCAGGGATGGGGCTCTGAACCATTGACAGCAGTCTCCACCACTTCAATTACCAGTTCCTGTGTTCCTCTTCAGGTGGAAACACACCTTCAAAAGTAGCTCTGAAACAGAGCTTAAAGCCTTGAGCCTGCACACACTCTGCTGCACTACAGTCTCTCAGTCAGACTCCACACAGCTTGAATGACTTCAAATTCTCCAGCGTTCTACTCTAACTTCCATCTGTAACATTCCAGTGTGGTTTATGCAGCTGCGACAGTTCTAAAATGATGTCATCCCTCAGTCTCAGCTGAGACTGAGAACAGAGTGAGACAGTGTGAAATCCATTTAACTGGAGTTTCACAAGCTGCCTTCCTGCCTACCACTAGGTCTTACTGGGATTCTAGTAACCCGGGTAACAGGGGGTTACATGAGCCAAGTAGATGAGGTGGCGTCAGTGGATGCACCTGGACCGAGCAATAGAGCAGATGGTGCCATTCCCCACAGCCTGTTAAGGATATGTTTTCTTACAGGGAGAGTCTAGTCCTGTGTTAATGAATATTGAGGTACACAGAAATAATGTGACTATAACAGAAGCATAAGGAGATATACAATCAGCATTCTCTGTTGTAGAGGATGTTGCAGTCAAAGCCAGATGGATTTATTGGCAACAAACCACATTACAAGCATATTTAACTATAGGAAGGGTACCTCAGGGGCTACATATTCTCAATCAACTTGCTTTTTGGGACTGACAGAGAAACTTACCTGACTGTTTAGAATGAAGCTTTCCTTCAGGGCAGGGCATTGCTAATACAGGTAATTTTAAAGGACTCCAAATTATTTACAGCAGGAGGTGGAGAATGATTTAAAAGAAAGGAGGAGCAGCATAAGTGTTTCAGGTGCTCCAGATTTTAAAGATCACCTGGAGAGATTAGAAAAACTGAAAAAAGATGCAAAAATTAGAGCTGCCAAACAAAAGAAATTTGAAAGAGACCAACGTGATTACAGAACCAGGAAAAATATTTGATTGGAATAAACGAGCCCCAGTGGTATCCACACCTAAATCCATTTAAAAAAAATTAATCTGGATGATCACGTGAGAGTAATAATGCCCTGAACTGGAAAGCACCAGTTCCACTGTTTTAGTAGAATGGCTGTCTCAGGATGAAGAATAGTGGCAAGACAATAGGTCCAAATTCAGCAGCCCATGCAGAAAAAGAGCAAGAACTGACGAGGGAGAAGAGGAGGAAGAAGAGGCAGACCTGAGATGGAGCAACAGATGATGGAGACCAAGGAGACAACCATATTACCTGCGCAAAGGCAATCATCAAGCCAAGCAGAGGGAGAAGTAGTCAATGAAATGGAATTGTCAGTTATTAAGATCAGGTTATCATCTGAACCCACGACTTCAATCTCCCAATTTACTTGCATGTTAGATTTATATAAGTTAACAAGGAAATTAAATCTGCTTTATCACTTCAATAAATCAGGTAATAATATTTCTGATAGAAATTTAAGGGGTAGGGAGTTGAAAGAGATAGTAACAAAATATTAAAACGAAAATCAACATTTTGTCCTCCACCCCTCCAGCAGTAGTACCATTTGAACAAATATGTGGAAAGAAACTAAATGATTTTCTGTTAAATCAAAATAGAAAAGGGTTTCTTATCATCAGTAAAAGGAAAGAAGCATTGAGATCTCTGGGTATGAATGAAAACATTACAATAAAACCAGCCGATAAAAGCGGTTCTATAGTAATTATGGATACTAAGAAATATGAAAGTGAGATTTGATGTCAGTTTAGGGACACTAAAGTGTATAAAAAATGAATAATCCAGCAAAAGAATTTAAATGAGTAATTGATACTTTTTTTGAGACAGTCATCGAGGATGGGGTTATTACTAGGGACACTGAAAAATGCTTTCTGTGGATCATCCCATACTAGCTACATTGTGTATACTACCTAAAATATACAAAACATTGGCCAACCCTCCTGGCTGACCTATTGTAGCAAGTATTGGATCTCTTATGGAGCCATTATCGATATATGTGGACACTTTCACAAAACTATTCATACCAAAATTACCCTCCTATATTAAAGATTCCTTTACATTCTGTTAAAACTTGAAACTTTCATGCTTGAGGATTCCTGGCTCCTGGTCACCCTCACTGTGGAGGCATTATATACAAATATACCTCACGGGTGGCCTGGATGCCATGAGATATTTTTCTTACAAAACGGTGATCTCTCTGATGTGTTCATAGAGTTCCTTATACAGTGTACTGACAAAGTGCTTAAATGTAATAATTTTGTCCTCCTTTGGTATCCACTGTCTTCAGGTTCATGGTACCACTATGGGAGCATCATTAGGGTATCCTGTTGTTTGGGCACCATGATTAGGGTGCAGTCATTAGGAGCACCATCATTTAAGGCACAAAGGGATCTGGGTACCTGGGACTTATGGGTGCAGTTCACTTTGCTGCCTCCACCCCAATATGCCGGGGAGGTGATTCTATATTTTAAGGGGTGGTGTGGGGGCACTAAACCCCACAAACATCAGTGGCACAGTTTGCAGCTGCACACCACTGCCTAATGCCCATAGTCCATGCAGCATTATGCCAGCACCCTAAAGGACATCATGGTTCTTAACCGAGCACCGTCATTGGTGAACCATAACCCAACACCATGGGGCTGGACAACCTTAGTCTGATACATGAAGGATTGGGGTTACATGCTTACTGGGGGTTCCAAGAGCAGGTGGGTGTGCACAGCAATAAAGTTGATGAGCAAGAACATGGAACAGTATCCCCATGACAGGAAAATAAAATCATAGTGTTCTCATGTTACAAATTTCTTTCATGTGTTTAGTATGGACAAAGCTATCTTTCATCTTTTAAGATTTCCTTTTCATACCTTTTTATATATAACTAGAGTACTGGATGGGAAGATGACGTTAGACAGCCTACACAATTGAACTTGTAAACAAAAGAGATCTCCACTGGCTCTGGTTGTGCAAGGCTAATAAACTGGCAATGGTAGTGCAAGGCTACAGTAATAAATTACACTAGAGAGACAGAAAAGCCCTCAACTCACCCTCCAAAAAGCTCAAGACTGCAAAAACGTGAGAAAAATTAATATAAATTTATTTATAAAGATACTCACACATTAACAGGTAAAAAGATAAACAGGTGCCATCCCCACAGTCCGTGCTAAAACCAGATGGAGTTTTGCTCCCCTAAATGGAGTTTTGTCAAGGGCTAAAAACAGATTTAAATAAGCATTTGTGAATGCCAAATATTCTGTGCTGGTATTGCTGCTGTACTGGGTCTTGCTTTGTACATTTTACTATATGCTAACCTAGGATAGAGCAGATGAGATGCAACATCTCATTTCCAGTGGTGTCCTGCTTTGACACATAGTTAGATTGTAACAGACTGTAGGGCAGCTGACAAGCAATATCTACTTTAAATGGGCCCACATTTTCTGTTTTCAGTTTCTGTTTTATTTTTATACTTGAAGGCGTGTGAGCAATTCTGCTAATTTTCACAAGTGTCCAGTCAGATGAAGAACAAACAAGCAAAGGAGAAGTACAGCTGGAAATGAACATCAGAAGGCATAAAATGGAGTATACAGTTTCACAAGTGTACAGTCAGTTGAGGAACAAAAGTAAAGGTTAAATACAAGGTGATGGAGAATATTAGAGGGCAAAAATATAATATACAATTTAAGTATAATATACAACTGAAATACAACAAATACAAAAATATACAATTGGGGTCATGTGACCAAGAAATACACTTTGGAGACCAGTACACCACATATGATGGAGTGAGTGAGAGGGTGTACTGGGGGCATTAGTGAGGGTGTTGTGGATGGCATGAAGACACAATAGGAGAAGAGGTGAAGTTTTGAGGTGGCTTTTGAATGTTCCAAGTTAGGAGCATTGTTGGAGAGTAGAAGGAGACTGTTGAAGAACCTGGTGCCTCTGGAGGCTAGGCAGTGAATGCCTTGTGTTGTGTGGCACAAGGAACTTGGAAGGAGGTGCTGGGGTGGATCTAGTTGTACTGGCCCTAGAGGGCCTCTGGAAGTCGGGTTGTGATGGAATGTGTCAGCAGTCCCTGGTGGATTTTTGAAAAGAAGGTCAGGGTATTGTAGTTGAATCTATCTTCCAGGGTTAGCCAGTGGGCGAACTTGTAGAGGTCACAGTGGTGTGTGTGTCTGGGGAGGCCAATGACAAACCTGATGATGTTGTACTAGGTGGTCTAAGCTTAAGGAGAGACTTCTGGCATGAGGAGGAGGATGAGTATACAATGGAACTGTAATCAAGAAGCAGGGAGTGGAAAACTATCAGTCACTAGTGCCCTAGTACTAGAATGAAACATTAGTTTACCCTGTACAACATCCCAAGCCCTTGGTGTAATTTATTTGATGAGTTGGGAGATGGGATCAAAAGAAAGTGGCAGTCTAAGTGGATACCCAGGTATCTAAATTCTGTGACTCTTTTGATGATGTTGCCATTGTTATCGATGAGTGAGAAGTCAAATCTGTGTTTTTTCTGGTCCTGGAGAAAATCACAGATTTTGTTATTTTAGCATTGAGGCAAGTCATTGTGAGGAGAACCAGAGGTGAGGCTTACTGAAATCATTCTGGAGTTTGTCGAGGAGAGTTTTGGGACAACTGGCTTTGCAGAAAAGGCAGCGCCATCAGCATAAAGGATTAATTCAGTGTGTTTGCAGATTTCTGGGAGGGAATTTATGGCAAGGGAAAAGAGTAAGGAGCCAGGATGGATCCTTGTGGGACTACAAATTTGATAGTAGTGTCAGAGTACTGTCCTTCGATTAAGGTGGTGTGTGATCTATTGTAGAGGTAATGCTGGAACCAGTTCAGTACTTCATCAGAGAAGCAAAGGTTGGATAAGGTGTTGAGAAGTATTTGATGATCAACAAGATCAAAGGCTTTGGTGAGGTCCACAGCAACAGAGCCAGTGAATAGACCTTGTCATTGGCTGTGTTAATAAAGTTGGTGAGCTTGACCAGAGCATTCTCAATGTTGTGGCCAGACCTGAAGCTATGCTGAGATCTGATGAGTAGATTATAGTTGTCCAGGAATTTCCTGGTTTGGTCAAGTGCAATCTTTTCTAGGATTTTGGAGAGGAGCTAGCAGAGATATGGGCCTAAAGTTACCCACCTCATTTTTGAGCTGGATTTGTGGATGAGTTTAATTATGGCAGTTTTCCATTTGCTGGGAAAAACACCAGTGCAGAGGGAGTGATTAAAGATGTTGATGAGGGCCAAGCGATGTGTTCACAGAAAAGTTTGAGAATGCGGAAGTCAATGGCATCTGCACAGGGCTGGGCTTGGGGTCATTCTTTTTTTTTTTTTTACTTTCATTCTTTATTATGTTTTATAGTTTTAACAACAGTAGACAGACATAGACATAACAACATATATGTGCACTACAAGTATATAAGTCATCATATTTCATTTGCTGACAAGACAGGAGGATCTAGGAACAATATAAAAATACATTTGATTCCTCTGTAACATGGACAGATACTTTAAGAGGTGCAGTGGATCATGGTTGAAAATCTGGTCTCAAGGGAGAAATATACAAAACCCATCTTCTCCGATATTCTCAAATGTTTCGTAAGTTTTGTTTATATTAGCGGTTAGTCTCTCCATCTCATACATATCTATCAATATCTGATGCCATGTGTCTAGCGTGGGAGGCTGAGGGAGCCCCAACTTTTCGTAATGTTTTTTTAGCAGCCAATAAGGCTAAATTTAGAAACTTTCTGGATGGGATATTTAAGGGTTCCTTGAGAAGTGTCCCCAAATAGGAACAATTTGGGACCTAGTGTTATATTAAAGGATATTAATTGTTGGAGAGCCTTATGTAGATGACCAATAAAATCCTGCAGTTTATTACAGGACCAGAAAATATGACCCAGGGATGCTGGGGAGAATCCACACTGCCTCCACACTCTGCCTTATAGCTGCCCCCATATTTTGACATCACCTTTGGGGCCCTGAGTATCTAATAACTACCCTCCAGGCAAACTCTTTCCAGAGACCAGAGTCTATACCTCTATACACTGTTTTTAGGTATATCTCCCACTGGGGAGGCTATTTCCCTCCTAAGTCCCTTTCCCATGCCTGTCTAATACTGTCTAAGGGTTTACTGTATACTGAACATAAACCTTTATAAATAGATGAAATTATATGAGGAGGAGTTGGTCCACCATCTATAACTCCTAGCATGATTAAAAGAATTCCGAAGTGGAGAGTCACCCCATCCCACCTTCCCAAGGAATTAAGGAAATTCCTTGTCTGGAAATATCTAAATCTATCTGAAAAGATATCATATTTTGAACCAGCTCTGTCAATGAAAGAATCGTTCCCTGAGGCATGAAGTGGTAAACTAAGTGTAACCCTTCCTTTGCCAGGAGAGATATCTCCTGTCCAATTTTGCTGGAACAAAGGTGTCTGTGAAAGGGAGGGGAGTAGTCCAATCTCCAGGGGTGAGTTCCTGCAATATCAGTAGTTTTGCCAGTGATGTAAGGTTGAATAGGTATAGGGTTAGAGGTATTTTCCTCACTTATTATAGAAGGAGTGGATAATAGCAATCGATTCACCTCTTGTAAACCCTTCCCCTGCAATTCCAGCGATTTCCATTTTGTCTCATAAGATCTGTCTAACCAGAGTATCAGGATTCTAATTTGGGCAGCTAGATGGTATAATTTAAAATTAGGTAAGGACACCCTCCTTTCTGTCTGGGTAGTTGCAATGTTAGGAGATTAATCCTGGGTTTTGATTAGCCCAGATATATGCAGATATTTTTCTCTGCAGTGTTCTGTAGAATATGTCAGGGATCTGGTTGGCAAAGTTTGAGCCAGATATATAAAGCGGGGAGAACCACCATCCTGACTGACTCTACCTGTTGATACATAGACGGGGAGAACCCTCCATCTGTCTAGGTCTGCCATCATTTTAGTTATAAAGGGGTGTAGTTCAAAGAGAATATGTCCTCATAAGAGGGCCAATCTGCACTCCCAAATATTTAATACTCTTCAAGTCCCAGTGGAAACTAAAAGTTTTCCATTTCACTATCAGGGACATAATTCCAAGCCAGAACTTCAGTTTTGTTTCATTGATTTTATAGCCTGAGATCTCTCCGAATCTCTTCAAACTATCCCAAAGAGGGGTAGTGAGGCCTCAGGTTTAGTAAGATATAGCAAAAGGTCGTCTGCATATAAAGCTAATTTATGGGATATAGAGGCCACTTGATTCCAGAAATTCCCTCGTCTTAGTCTTAGGGCCTGTGCCAAGGGCTCTAGATAAATTGCAAAAAAAAAGAGGTGACAGGGGGCATCCCTGTCTTGTTCCAGTGATAATGTTATAGGATTTGAAAAAGAGCCATTTATCCGAATATATGCTTTGGGGTTTGTATACATTAGTTTTATTAAACCAATCACGATTGTGGTATCTAAATTCCTCCAGTGCCTTCCACAGGAAGGTCCATTTGACACGGTCAACGCCTTCTCTGAGTCTAGCGATAGGAGGAGAAGAAATGGGGAACCAGTCTCCTTTGCTTTCTGCAGGAGGTGCAGGGTTCTTTTATATTGTCCTGCACCTGACAGCCCGGATAAATCCTGTTTGGTCTGGATCAATTATGTCCGGTAGTAAGGACTCAAATCTTTTGGACATTATGGATGCAAAGATTTTATAATCTATATTAAGCACTGAAATTGGTCTATACGAGGAGCAGGATGTGCTATCTTTTCAGGTTTTAATATGCTAGTGATGTATGCTATCTCCAGGAGTCAGGAAGAATTTGGTCTGTCTGTACCCCCTACATGCCTGCAGGAGGATAGGGGCCAGTTCAGCTTTAAACACCTTATAAAGTCCCTGTGCATCCATCAGGCCTGGACTTTTATGTGATTTGAGTGATGACAGGGCCTTGTCTAATTCCAGCTGAGTAATTGTTTGCTCTAGTAATTGTTTCTGTTTATCTGAAATCTTTGGTAACCATAGGTTTTCATAAAGGTCTTGATTCCCTGAGCATTCTTTAATTCAGCACTATACAGGGTGGTATAGTATTTCAAAAAGCGTGTTCTATTTCTCTGGGATGATTAACCACTCTTTTAGAGTTCGGGTCTACGTATCTGGGTAACATTGGATCTGGTTTTATGCTGTCTGATTCTGTGGGCTAGTAGGCAAGTAGCCCTGGGACCCCTTCGTAGTATTTTGCTTAATGCTCTGTAAAGCTTGTTCAGTACAGATGTCTAAAATAGACTGTATCTGTTCTTTAGTTACTTGTAGGAGAGGAAGGGCTCCTTCATCCCCAGAAGCATGCAATGTTTGCAGTTCCCCAAGTTGCTGTTGTAGTTGATTGAGCCTTTGCTTGTTGGTTTTCTTATAATGCGATGCATATTTAATTATTTCCCCTAAGAACAACCTTAAGTGTATCCCATAGGACTCCACGTAGTGCCCTGATCCTTGTTATCTTCGAGAATCTGTCTTATTTTTGTTTCATTGTTTCCTTAAAGTCTTTAAGATTCAATAAAAATCATTAAATCTCCACAATGTATTAATTTTCCTTCTCTCCCAAATTATGTCTAATGTAAGGATTGCATGATCTGATAATACCGTCTGGGTCTGTGTACAGCTTTGCATTTTATAAAGATGTTCCCTAAAAACATGTAAATAGTCTATACCAGGTGTATGTTTTGTAGAGGGGAATAATGTTATACTCCTTTTATTGGGGTGAAGGTCCCGCAGATATTAATCCATTGTGCCCCTTAAGCAGGCCGGTGTGACTGATGCGCAGGGAGTCTTTTTACAGGCATCCTACTGAGGTATCCAAATGAGACATAGCCAGGTTATGGTCCCCACTCATCACTAGGATCCCTTGGTCCATTCTGTAACCTTTGAAGTAACAGCTTCTCTGTCCTCTGGACCCTCCCAGGGGGATGTATATAGAGACCAGGGTGACCTCCTGACACTCCAATTGCCCCACAGCAATTGCCAGTCTTCCCTCTGGGTCTGCAAAGGAGTTCACTAACCTAAAGGGAACATTTCTTTGGAACCAAAATTACTGCTCCCTTCTTTTCCCCTTCCGGTAGGAGGAGGCTACTATTATAGAGAAACCAAACTTGGAGAGCTTTTTATGCTCCTGTTTGCTCAAATGTGTCTCCTGTAGGAGGAGAACTGTGGGTCTTAGTTTTTAAGGGAGGATATCACCCTGTACCTCTTAATAGGGTTATTTAATCCATTCACATTGAGGGAGCACTCTCTAACCATGTGGGCCTTATTCATTGGAGTTTGAGGAGTTATCGCCGGGATAAGATTAAGCCAGCTACTGCCCAGGAGCTTGGGTAACCCCTTGCAAACAACAACAGTCTGCATCTAGTAAATACAGTGAGAGTGTGCTCCTGCAAGTTAGTACCCACATAGCTTGAATTGCCGTGAGGTAAATCCTCCCACCTACATTGTAGATAGCTTACATACAAGTGCACTTTCACAAAATACACATAATAACTAACAACAACCAGTAACCTTAAGAACCTATTTACATTGGTACTTCCAAACAGAAGGAGACTGATTCTCTCCTCTATTCAAATGGACCCAGTCCTATAGTCGGATTGGATCTCTGTGGGAGGAATAGTGACCTCCATCGATCAGGCCTCCCAGGCCCCAAGGGGAAAAACTCGGGTCAGGTAGTAGGGACGTCCCCACTAAGGAAATATGGGCCAATGCTAGATGTACACCTCTTCTCACAGCAAGCCCGAAAAAAAAAAGAAAATCACAGAAGAGGTAGCTGCAAAAGAATTGGGGATAGATTTAACATTCTCTACCATCCACCCTGTTTACTCTGCTGTGTGCTCTTTACACATTATGATCACATATCGATTCTCTGATAAACCAAATTACTGCCTTGAGGAGATAACACTGCTTGTGCTTCCTCTCTAGATCCTTAAAAAAAAAAAAAAAAAAATTATCAAACCAGAAGATAAATGTGGAGAGAAAATAACACAGCTTCAGCAGTAAATGCAGTTAAATAAAGAGAGCTGAATAACTTAATGTCTCTCCTCCACTTTGCCTTATCGGCATTTCAGACAGTCTGTGGAGTCATCACAGCGTAAGTACAGCGCCCTTAAAAGTTCTCAAGCCATCTACCTGTAGTGCTCTGGTTCAGGTGTTAGTTTCTCAGTTGTCCATCGTTGCAACAGTAGGGAGTGGCGATTTTCTGAATAAAGTCCTTCACCTCCTGAAGTGAGTGAAAACCTCCTCGACGGCCTGTTCCTGAGCACAGAGATTCGAGTTGCTTTTACCACTGCAAGCGAGGGGACGTTTTCAAGTGGGACCGGACCTCCCACTTGCAACTCCATCCTCTTCTTTCCAGTTCCGTAATGGCTTCCTCTGGACTCGAATACACCTCATTTCCAGAATCCCAGCAGACTCTCAGCTTCACCGGATAGGGGTATGGAATCTTATACCTTTTTCTTTTAAAACTTTAAGAATGGGAGCATAGGCTAGTCTTTTTCAGGATTTCCGTGGGTAATCGTTATCAAGGAATAGTCTGGCTGAGTTATATTTAATATTTCCTTTTGCCCATGCTGTTTTTAAAATCGTTTCCTTGTCTTTAAAGCTGGAGAGTTTCAAAACTATTGAGCGGGTCTGGCAGTTTGATCTGTAGGTTTTTCTGACAAGGCTCTTGCGCTCTTTCAATTTTGAACTGAAATGATATTGGAAGGTCAAGGATGTCTCTAAGGAGGTCTGTGATGAAATCTTCCATCTTTCGGTCTCAGAATCCTCTGGTAAACCGTATATATGGAGATTATCTCTCGAGACCTCACCTCCAGGTCTGTTATCTTTCTTGGCATTTGTCATGTTGATCGATCAAGAAATCAACTGCTTGATGTAAGCGCTGAGTCTCTTCTGCTACTTCTCTCGTGGCTTCCTCTGATCGATCGAGCCTTCCTCCACCTCGGACAGTCTGTTTTGGAGTGCAGTAAATTCCTTCTTATTTTCTGCTCGAAAAGCTCTGATTTCTGTGAGGAGGGTCTCATATCTGGATCGGGAAAGCCTTTCACTTTCTTTATCTGTGTCCAGATCGTGGTCCTCGGCCATGCTGTCTGGGGAGAGGAGCTGCAACTACGAGAAGGCCTCTTATCAGATCCTTTTACATCCCTCTCTCCGTAGTCTCTCCGACCGCAGTTTCGTTGATTTTTGTTCCCCTTCATTTACGCTGTTGAAAACGTTAAGTTTTAGGCTTTGTTTGCTGAGCTGAGGAGAGATATTTGGTGGATTATAGAGCTCCCTTCTATGCAGCCATACAGGGGGTGACGTCACTGGAAGTCCGAGGTCATTCTTTTAATGTAGTCAGCAATGTAAGTGGAGAAAGATAGCAAAATGGAAACTGGGGCAGGTGGAGATTTTAGGGTTTTGTGGAGGGGACTGAGTTTGAATTATTAGTGTGTTTCATTGTGGGTTTACATTTGTCTAGGTCCCCAAAGTAGGAGCTGAACAGGTTTGCAACTTCATTCAGCGCCTGTATAAGTTTTGACCCCAAATGTCCAACAGTCTTTTATGACCTGACATTATGACCAAGAAAGGTGGAATTTTTGAATCCAATCCAAAAGGTGATTTTGCTGAGCGATTCTGAAAACAAGTTTCGGAGGGATTTGAAACATTACACCTGCCATGTTCAGAAGTAGGGTAACACAAGCAATATGGTGAATATTAGGTGCCAAAATTTGCAAAAATAAAGTTATAAGTAAATGTTGGAACAATTTGTTCCTTATAATTTTTTTCACATTTTACCCCAAATTTTCAACATAATCTTTTATGACCACTCCTTCTGAGCATGATAGTTATCATTTATAAAACAATGGCTGAAATGTAATTTTGCGCCACAAGTGTTAAAACACACTTTGGTAGGATTTGAGAATGACAGCTATCACACTCATGACATGGTGTGAAAAATGGCTATGGTGAAAAATTGTTCAAAATATTGAATATTATCACAGTTACAAGCATGCACTGAAAATCGTAATGTAGACTCATAACTTTGTTGTTTTTCTCATATTTTTACCACCAATTTTCAACATAGTCTTCTTATATGACCCCACATTGCCTTCTTATGAGCCCACCTCATGAACAGTGGTGGACATTTTGAAATCCTTCCCAAAGGTGATTTCAAGCCCCAAGGTGAAAACGATTTTGGCCAGGATTTGAAAAATGACAGCTGAGCTGTTACATTCATGAGGTGCTGTGAAGAAATGGCTATGTTGATAATTTGGGGTAAAATATTGAAAATTACGAATCTGTGCTTGCAAATTTTAATGTAGGCTCATAACTTTGCTGTTTATTTTAATATTTTGCATTGGACTGACAGTGTCAAACCCCTCAAAAGCACTCTCCTAACAAATTGTTCACATGGCAAATGTAAAAAGGCGCTTTTTATTTTTATTTTTTATTTATTTATAAAGCAATCAGTTTACAACCTTTGAGCCAAGGGCTCATTTCCAAAGGTACCTTCAAACAATGGTAGAAAATACAGAATAATACAAATAAAACAGATAATACAGGTAATACAGAAAGAAGGGTACATACAGAGCAGTGCATGAGTATAAACAGACACGCATTAATGGCACATGGTAACAGCAACATTGGTAGTGTGATACAGAGCAAAATATGGTATAATTGACAACAGTAGAATAAAGGGTTTAGCAGCATAACGGTATGTCATGTAGGTGTGATTACAGCCAAACAGGTCTACTGTGCCAGATTACAAGGAACGTACGGCATGAGGCAGTCTAGTACAGGTAACTGGTAGAGTAGTACACCGTGACATGATATCAGATTACACTAAGTGTAGGGCCTGGGACAGGAGTAGTACAGGAAACGGGGTAACCGTGATAGGGCTGGGTAGCAAATAAGAAAGTATAAGCAGCATAGGAGTGCAACGTGATTCGTTCAAGTCAGTTGTGATACAGTGGTAGGGGGAATCATGGGAGTAGAGAAGTTGTTAGGAATAAGGAAGCGAGGGGACGGAGCTGCCCAGAGGGCATTGTCAGAGAAGAGGGGTTTGAGCATCCATTAGGCACAGAGAGCAGCAGCGCTATTGAATAGCTCACTTTGAGGGCATTTTGAAAGTGGAGATGGTGGGGTATCAGTGATGGCCCGAGGAAGAGTGTTGTACAAGCGGGGCTCTATGGCAGAAAGATCTCTGTCCAAGTGAAGTCCTAGCACGAGGAACCAGGAAGGTGGCTTTGCTGGAGGTCCGGTGCTGACAAGGGGCTGTGCTGGGAGGAGGGCGGAAGTCAGCCCGGGGAGAAAGTCCTAGTAAGGTTTTTTTAAATGAGGCACGTTTGGTATAACAGGCGTCATTTGAGGTCAAGCATTACTGCAAGGTCATAGTCACTTTGACAAGGTCACTTTTATACAGTGTCATACAGGATATCACAGATAATGCCCTTCCTACATGTATTCAAACATATATCCAAATGCTTTAATAAACTAATACATAGAAAAACTAACATTTACCATGTAACAAAACCCAGACAAGCGCTAAAAACAGGATTACCCCAGAAATTACTTCTCTTATGATCTTATTTTCTCTATTGTCCTTCGATGTATATGACCAACTCAATAAATAAAGGGTCCCCATTACTCTATCCATATTCATTTTGGCTATTATCCATATTCAGATTTATGTAGGGTCCTCATTATTGTGTCCATAACTCATCAGCTATTGTAATACAATTAGCTTTCTTCTACACTGATGTTTTTATCAGTCCTTTTATTTTTCAGAGAAATACATCTTGAAGATTTTGCTCTCAATGGAAATAGATTGTTTTCATACTGGGAGAATCCATGCAGCATTTAATCATGAATGCTTCCTCAAAGGAGAATCCCATATCCTCACATTAAAAAAATGACAAAAAGTGACAATATTAATATCCATAAAGAAGGAAAACTACAATGCCAGACACACTCATCCCGCTATAAAGCACAGAGCCACCCATTTATATGCAGTTTGCAGAAAGTTGTTTATCTTACAAAAATACTGATATATCAAAATGGACACTTAAACGGGAGAACATAAAGCTCCCCATGCATATATTCAAAAATGTTCATGTCTCAGGGTTAAAATTAGAACATTGCCACCCATGGGTCCTGTTCATACTAGTTCTAGCCATGAATGACCACATATGGTGACACTGATCCCTAGCAAACCTAACATGGCTGCCAATATATTTTGAGGTTTTCCCTTCTATGTCCCTCAGGTGTTCTCCAGCACAAGATTTAAAGGATCTTGTCATCTTCCCAATGTAAATGCCCCGCAGTGGCACATAAGCCATGTACACGATATCTGTGATGAAGAAGAAGAAGAAGAATCAACATTTATATAGCGCTTTTCATATACAACGTATCCCAAAGTGGTTTACAAGCAATGTTAGACTGGTAGTGAAGTGACTGAATGTGTAGTGGTGGCTATATCACACATCAATATCCACACACAGCCTTGGACAATTGCATGAACCGTTTTTTTGGGAAGGGAATATTGGCTGAGTCACCAGGAATGTCCCCAACTCTGCGAAGAATGCCTTGGGTTCTTTACTTCCACCTGGACACCCACCAGGGCAGCACCAGGATGAGTAGAAGGGACCTCAGTTTAATGTCTCATGCAATGCATGGCACACCCCAACAGTACAGCACCCTCTAATACTGCACTTGGGTGCCAGCGTTTTAGGTACAAATCCAATCCCTGTGTGGGGACGAAAACCCATGACCTTCTGGTCCAGAGGCGGATGTGCTACTAACTGAGCCACGCTGACACATGTAATTAAGTTTCTTACTTCATATACCCTCCTTTTCAGGATTTTGAAAAGCCTTACTTTTGATTATGTATTTTTAAATTTACACCTCCCACAGGGAGTACAGCCCACAGGCCATTATTCCCCGGTCCACCTCTGTGTATTAAGTTTATAGGGTTGTAGGAGGTACCAACACATCCCCTAATTTTGTGCCTCACCTATATACAAATTATGCCAGACCATTAATCATCCTGCCAAGGACTGGGTCTGCCTGAATTATATCCCAAAGTTTTAACAAAATATTTCTTATACCACTAGCATCTCAGGGGTGAATGTGGTTATAAATTTAACCCTTTCATCTCATCACTATTTTGTTGTTCTTTGGGAGTCAATAACTGCAATCTGCTCCATTCAGCAGCCCAGTTAGATGTATTAATAACATTAGTTTTACCATAGCTCTAGCCAAGAAACAGTCTTCCATATCTCTAGCCTGTTTACTGATACAGCTCAGTGGTAGAACAATTACATCTCAGATGTAAAATTGACATAAGGGATGTTCTTAATTAAATTATTTGGATGACAGCTATTTGTTAACAAAATGTAATTTTATCAGTGGACTTAAGATATAAATCTGAAAATCCTCCTTCATTTTTCATTAACATAAGATCTAAAAAGCAACACAAGTCTGAGTATAAGTGACTGAAAATTTAAAATTAGCATTAGAATCCCTAAATATTGCACAAAATTGTAAAATTCTTCCACAGTCCCCCTATATAAGGAACAAATCATCACTACAATGATGATACATTTTAATTAAATCAAAATAAGGATTCCTACCTGAGTCTTGTACTACCAGTAGGTTTCTCTACAAACCTAAATATAGGTCAGCATAACTGGGGGCTAATGACGGATTCACCCATGATGGTGCATGGTTAAGAACCACGACATCCTTTAGGGCGCCAGCATTATGCCACGCAGACTAAGGGCACGAGGCAGTGGCAAGCCAACACACACACACAGCACTGAATTCCATGGGGTTTAAATGGAGGGCTTTTGCTCTCACACACCCCCTTATGGGGGTTGTACCCTCCTTAAAATATATAATCACCTTCACCCCTGGCATATCTGGGTGGAGGTAGTAAAGAGAACCGTGCCCATAAGTCTTGGGTGTCATGAACCCACTCATGAGGGTCAGATCACTGAGCTCACAGTGTCCACCCTGAAGTGTAACCCGTGACAGGAAGGGGTGAAAACAGGGATACCCTCCTCATGTCCACCCAGAGTGTTCACTGGGTTTACAACAGAACACTTGCCAAAAGGTCCCAGAGCATCCTCTATAATTTGGATCAGGGCATAATACCAGTCTTGAGTCTTATGGCCAAATATGAGACCTTTTTGTGGCTATTACACACAGGAGGAAGGCCCAAGTAAGTACACCTTCTCCGGGTAGCAGTGCAAAAACCTGATTTGGCTTTCACTACAGGACATGCAATAGCCCAGTTCACAATCCATGCAGACTCATATGAGACTCTGGTGCTCTCCCTAATCCTGCCAGATCCCCTACTGACCCTTTTCAATTTGAATGCTATTTGGTGACCCCTCTAAGCATAAACAGTTGCCACAGATTTGTAATAAAATTTCTACAGTCACACATACAATATAAGGAATCTTACGTAGGCAGAATTCTTTAGAAAACAAAAGTCTTTACTAAAATAATTAAATAAATGCAGTTACAAGTAAAAGAGACCGTATATTAATTTAGGTTACAGCACAAGAAACAAATGGGAATGTTTAAACACCTTAAAACTGTTTAACTACATCTCTAGCTTAAAGATGAAAATGTTCAAAGACCTTTTTCAGTGTAGTAGCTTGGGAGCTGGTCTGTTGTGTCAGGAGGAAGTCCAAACCAGAATGGCCAACTTGTTCTGTGTTGAAGACCTTTCTGAAATTTGCAGTGTCACAATATTACAGTCATAAGGAAACCAGTATATTTTCCTGGCCACATGGTGATATCACCTAGCTTCAACATAAATTCTGCCTCCATAATTAACTAGTAACAGGACAGTCACTGTTAAAACTTTGATGTCTCAATACAGCATCCTGTAAGCTAATTTACAGTGTCATGTTAGAATTTCACAAAGTACTGCTAGGATGGTCATCTGCCATCCAAGTCCTGGCTCAAACATCCTGTTCCTCAAAAATGTGATAGCCTATCATAGTTCCTGAGATCAAACAATCTGCTCTATAGTGCATGTTTATGGCAGGTAAATGGCTTTTGTACAACTCTGCTAAAGGAACCTGGGAATGAAAATCTCACTTCCTGGCCGAAGCAGGTGGCCTTTGAGTCAAAAGGTCAAACCCTTAAATAAAACTAGTCCTTTCCTATGCCTTGAATTAACACTGGAATGGGCATACACAGAAATCCCATAAAACAATATATAACAGAAATATATATTGCAAATAATGATTGGCAGTTGGCTAGCTCGCAACACTGGGCTCCCAGATCCCTTGCACCCTTATGACAGCGACCTAACAATGGGATATCATTGGAGGGTTAGACCACAGGGACCCTTCTATACTGCATGAAGGGTTGGATTCTCAGTATGTCAGAGGGTTCTGTGTTGTGCAATCACTTATGGCACTCTGCAGTTTGACAATGACTGGCTAACTCCTCGATGCCCCGGCATGGTTCCTGTGTTTGACAGAAATGATGCACATGGAGGCACTGTAAGATAAATTATACAAGTGCTGGCTTGCATTTATTGTTCAGTGCAGCACCCTCAGGCAAACGTTACAGTTTACAATGACATAATAAAACACAGCGAGGTGCACAGTCACAGTAAGGTGTCATGTCTTAAATACAGCAGTTGCAAACAGTGTCAAATGAGGGTGAGCAACAAAATTGCTAAGTGACTTCTTGCAGACATGCCCTGAATAGCAGGGCATCCATGGCAATATGATTTCAGCAAAACATGTCCATTAGAAACATAGAATTTGTCAGCAGAAAAGAAATGCTTGGCACATCCAGCCTGCCCAGGTGGCCCTTGCCATGTCTGTCTCAGCAGACCCTAACTGGTCTTCAATGATCATCCTTCCTCCCTGCCTATCTACTAATACTCCCCTATGATTATCCCATGACTGAAGCCTCCTACTGTTTTTACCTCCACTACATTCTGCGCACTCTGTTCCAGGTGTCTACAACTCTTTCAGTGAAGTAGTACTTCCTCACATCCTTCTAAACTCCACCCTTCAGCTTCCTCACATGCCCTCTGCTCCTGGTGCTCTTTCTCATTTGAAAGAGACTGCTGTCCTGCATTCTGTTTGCCCCTGTGAGTTACTTGTAGGTCTCTATCATGTCCCCATTCACCTGCTCTCTTCCAGGGTGTACATGTTGAGGATTCCTCAGTGTTTTCTCAAAGGCTTTTGGTGCTACCCCAGCACCATTTTAGTTGCCTATCCTGGAGTGCCTCCACCCTGTCTACAGTTGTAGTCAAAGACACAGCCAGATGTTTCCTGAAATATCTGTGATATCTCTAGAGAAATTCCTGCCTGCCTGCACTATCACTGTGAGCCACCAGAGAGAATATCTTTAGATTTATCACAAAGTATCTGGAAATATCTGAAAGTAGCTATGGCTGCCACTGTATGTCCTTTCTGAGGTGTGGCCTCCAGAACTGGAAACAATACTCAAGGTGGGGTCTCACCACCGAGTGATATAGTGGCAACACCAGCTCCTCTTCCTGCTGGAGATGCCTTTCCTATGCCTCCCAGCATTTCACTAGCCCTACCCACTATTTTGTCATAATGTCTGCCACTTTGAAATCATCAGATATGATAACCCCAAAGTCCATTCCTGCTTAGTGACTGTCAACCCCCCATTTTATACTAAGCTCCTGGGTTTCTATGTCATAGGTGCATGATTTTGCACTTTTAGCTTTGAACCCCAGCTGCCATGCTCTTGACCACCTCAGATTTCCAAGATCCTCATCCATTTTCTCCACCCCATCCAGAGTGTTCACACTATTATGAATGTTGGTGTCATCTGCAAAAGGCATACCTTCCTTCCAGTTCTTCTGCAATGTCACTTATTAAGGCACTGAAGAGGACTGATCCCAGTACTGAGATCTGCAGCACCCTGCTGGTCACTCTCCTTTATTAGAGTGAGTGCCATTAACCACCATCCTCTAGTTCCTATCTGCTAACAAGTTTCTAACCCAGTTCACCACTCAGTCTCCTGTGTGGCACAGTGTTGAAAGCCTTGTTAAAGTCAAAGTAGGCCAAGTCCACTGTCCCCACCTGATCTATTTCCTGGTCACCCAGACAAAGAAATCAACCGGATTCATCTGGCATGACCTCCCTTGTGAATCCATGCTGTCTGTGGTCTTGCAGCCCACTGGATTCAAGATATTTGACCAACATTTCCTTTAACTGGGTTTCCATTAATTTCCCCACCACCGAAATGTGATTGATCAGCCTATAGTTGTTTACTTGTTAGTAATCAGTCCTGTGCATTTTGCTTGATTGTCAGTGGTGAAAACACCGCAGATTCAGATCACCAGCATCCTACCCACTAGTGCTGAGTTTTACTGGTGGTCTTTCTCAATAACATATAGTGGCACTTTCCACTCAGGTCCAGCAATGTTCATCATCATCATCAGGACAAACCTGCCAAGTTAATAAAATGAAATATTTACAGTATATAACCTTGAGAACATAATCACAGAATCCAGGGTTTGTTGGTTCCACACTCTCCATATCATGGGCTACACACACTGGTAAAGATGGCTGGGTGAGGGCCCATTCAGTTGGAAGGAACCGTTGTTGTAATGGTCACAGAGGCCTGAACAGTGGTGACCAGATGGCCATTGTAAATATGTTGAGAATAGTACACAACATGGTTTTAGTAGGATTGCTCTTGTGTCACAAACCTAACATTTTATGAGCCGATCAGCAAATCATTGACCTCAGCAATACCAGCTGATGCCGTCCCCTGATTTCTTTAAGGCCTTTGACTTAGTCCCACCCAGTGCACAGATTACAAAACTAAGGAAAACCAATATCAATTAAACCATAATAAAGTCAGTTGAGGGTTGGCTGGCAGGATGAACTCAGAGGGTTAGATTAAAGGGCTTATCTCCTCTGAGGTGAATGTAACAAGTATGGTCCCCAGGGATCGGTATTTGGGCCTGATGCTATTACAGATCTTTTTATGGGATGATAAGCACAGGCCTTAAAGGCCAAGTTCTAGAAATTTGTGTATGACTCCAAGCCTGGAACATGGTTGACACTCAGGATAAATTCACAGAATTACAAAACAACCTTGATACCATCTCAGACAAGTGAGTTAAATGGAGGATGATGTTAAACACTGAAAAGCTTAAAGTGATGCACATGGGGAAAAGAATCTAGGCTACACATGAAACAGCCATGGAAAAGGACCTAGGTATAACTGTTATGAATGCATTGCCTAACACTGCATACTGCTCCACCCAAGCTAGGAGGCAAAGGTAATCTTAGGCTATATTCCACAACAACGTGTCCCACAGCAGTGAAGTTGTGATACCACTATATAAAATCTGGTGAGACCACACTTGGACTATGGCTCCTATTTCTGGTCACTCTATCTTGTTAAAGACAAAATCATTTTCGAAAGAGTCCAGAGAAGGGCCACCAAAATAATAGGGGCTGTAGGAGTCCACATATGAGAACAGACTACTACAGTTAAAACATGATGTAAGAAGAAATAAGAAAAGAAAGGGGTGACATTCTGTTAACATATGACACCATATGGGATAAAACCTAATGCTGGGGATGAGAATCCTAATATGGTCAAGAGCTCAATTTACAACGAGACACTCAAAAGAAATCAAATTGCTAGCTTGAAAACAAATGAGCAAAAAACTTTTTACCCATAGAATAGTGTAGTGGATCTGTGGAATGGCATACCACTGTTATTAATTGTTATTATAAGGCTAGCTCTAAAAACAACTGGACTCATTAATTCTATCAAGATATAAGTTGAATAGTTACCACAGACAGTGGAGGGCAGTACAGATATGCCTCTCAGCTTCCTTCTGCTTCTTACTCCCTAGTACACTCTTGTAGTAAGGTGGCTGCTTCAAACCATGGCTTTCCCTGGAGAGCTATGCCTGCACCAGATAAAATGTATGGCCAAAACCCATGTAACTTTGAAGATCTGATGGTGAGGACCACCCCATCTCCCAGAGTTCTCCACCTCTCATAATACAGTTTCTATGCCACCCCTAAGGGGGGCTCTCCACACACTTGAACTCCACACTATCCCTGGAAGGGGTGGACTGACATGAAGCCTGAACCTGGAGCCACATGCCCTTTTATGTAGTGGACCCCACTTCCTACATCAAAAGGTGATACTGGTCTGGAACTCAGGCCGTAGGTAGCACCCCAGCTTAAGGTGGGTTACAGGTACAATCCTGAGATGTAAAATTAGGGCACCATGGTAATCAATGACATTTGAGACTCTAGATACAAGAATGAAGTAGAAAAGGCAGCATATAGTGGTACAGAAATGGAAATACAGACAGACTTTGGCTGGCCAGTCCTTAGAGAAATAAAGAATAGATTGAAAAAGAAGTATGCAATAAGATACTCCAGAGTGCATAATAATGGCTTAATAATTGCAACATCTCAAGTGTGTTGATAGGCACAAGGCACTTGTGCAGATTACCTATAAACACACTTGAGCAGTGCAATGATTGACCATAATTACATACAGTGACTTATTGCACTTATAAAATGGATCCTATATAAGAAATGCCAACAAAATTGCATGGCTTGATCCTACATAAGAAGTACAAAAATTGCATGGTTTGAAAGAAACAAAATGTTGCTTTTTGTGGCACCTATTTTTGCTTGAGGGAGAGTGCATTTGTATCTATGTGTTAGTGGGCTGGAACTACAACTCCTGTAATTATGGGGAAATAATTACACAGGTTGGAATGGTTCTAGCCGGACAGAATCTAAGATTCTTAGACCCCTTTATAAAGGGACTTAACCCTTTCCACACCTAACTACAATTCTTAGAAACTTTCAATGACTGTCGCTTTACTGTTATCAGACTTCTCATTTTCTATGAGTGTTCTTATATCAGTTTGAACAACCACAAATGCAGAACGTCAAATGTTTCTTTAGGAGTTGTTTCTTCAACCAATTTAAAAGCATTTTTGTGGTCAGTAATGCTAAAATTCTTAAAGTGCAGTATATTTTTCATACAACTTGTGCAAATCTTTGTAACCACAAGGAGAAGAAGCTCTGACTCTCTTTATAAGTTATTGATGCATAGCTGGTATCTACTGGTGTCATTAGCCCATCCTTCCTCCTGAAGTGTTTCCTTAGGGGACCATTTTCCTTTTCATGGAAAATGCTGAGAACAGCAATTTGCAATTAAGAGCTTCAGCCTACTATTGTAAAACAGAGCTTATATAAACATATGCAGTAAGCAACCCTATCAATAAAAAGGCAGTTAAATACATTTCATGTAATACAGCGAGAACAGTTTGAAAAGCATGGCTGCATTTATAAACATATAGTACTTACATTACACTTCATGTGGAGTCTTGTGGACACTATCCTACATACAGAACAGAAGGCAGAGTTATATACAGGATGTCCCACAACAAATTAATAACTGTCAGTTTCTTCTCAACAAAATTACTGTAATGGCATCACAGCCTTGACTTGGAGAAGAAGTTCTTATGAGGTGCAAAGCTATTTGCTACGAAACTTGAGAGCAGTTTTGAAGAGTCTAGATGTAGTAGAAGGAGAAAAAGACACCCTAGCTGTATATACCTGGGGTGTCTTTTTTCTCCTTGCTGCCCTGTGCCTAGGCCCATGGGGGTGCAGGGTGCTGGGGGAGAAGAGGTGGCAGGGACAGTCATGAGAAAGTCATCCAAGTTCCCCAAACTCTGACTGCAAAATCTCTTTGCACCACTGGAGGAGGCACAGGTACTTGACTCCCTCGGGGTCTCTGAGTCAGTCGGGAAGGGTGAACAAGATGACTTTGTGGCACCCAGAAGAGAAAGCAGGAAGAAGGCAGCAAGAAGGATTCAAGCAGCAGGGACTTTAATGCTTAAAGGGGTGGAGAAGGTGTTGGAGGTGGAGATGCCTTCAGGGTGTCTGCTGTCCAGGACAGGAATAGAATAGGGAGGATGATAGAGGGAGGGAGGGGAACCTGAGTGCATGTACACTTGGTTACCAATAACTTGATGAACCCTGTGAGGCCAGGCATAACTTTCAAGGGTTGGGAGACATAATGAATAATCCATTTCCCTGGTCTTTCCATGGTCCTCCCCTGTGTGGGATAGGGGGACAGGGAAAGACAGGGTGAGGAAGGACAGGACTGAGGAATTTAACTGATGGTTGAAAAGATGTTGTCAAGAAGAGGGATACCATTTTGTAGAGGATTGGTGGAGTACATTTGGGACAGAAAGCTCTTCAAATGTGACAGCCTTCACCTAACAAAAAGGAGACCACTGTACTTGGGCAGAAGTTTGATGTCTGCATAGATGGACATTTAAAATTGGGGGAGGGACTGAGGTTGGGGAACAATATAGAATGGAAAGCAAAAGGCAAACCTAGCTAGGACTCCCCAGAAATTGGGGCTAGGAGCATTGTGGATGGAAGCAGCAAAGCAGAGATCCATGATAGGTTATAAAAGAGTGTCAGCGGAGGGACTCAGAAGGCCAATAGGAAAAGGGAAACTGGGAAGTTAAGGAGAGAAGGGAGACACTGGGAGAGGGCTTTGAAAAAGTAGTAGCACAAGCCAGAAGGCAGTTTGCCTGAATGACAGGAGCCTAGAAAACAAGAGTAGTGAGCTCCAGGCAATGGTGGCAGATGTGGAATTAGCCTTGTGGCCTTTACAGAAATGTAGGCCACCAGGAACAATGACTGGGACCTGGCAGTACCAGGGTATACAAAGTATAGGATATACAGGGTAAGGGAGAAGGAGGTGAGGTAGTACTGTTGTCAGTGAAGGCACAGAGATGATAAAGAATAGGCCCATTGGGGATGGCATGAGGAAAGAGAATCACTGTGGATACAGCTCACAACAATATCAGGAAAGAGGTTGTGCATGGGTGTGGTCTATTTCGAACCAGCCCCTATCAAGCTAGGTGTCCCTCAGGCTCAATCCATGGGCGCATTTTTTTTCACTGTTCATAAATAACCTCCCTGCTGTCATCACCTCCTGTAAAACCACTTTGGATGCAAGCAATCTAGTGCTCCTTTACAACTCCAAGGACATTGACCTCATCAATCCCCACCTATGGACGATTTCCACAAGCTTGAAGCATGGCTTTTCAAAAACAGTCTGTAATGAATGCCAAGAAGACAAACTATGCTTCTGGGTCTCCTGATAAACTTAGTGATTGCCCTCACCCCATCCATTAGGTGCACTGATGGAACTCCACGGAATGTAGCATCATCCTATAACACCTGGGGTCATGCTTGACCCACATCTTGACTTCTCTGTCCATATTTGACTTGTTTGTAAACTAGTCAATACTAAGCTTGACTGGCTATCGAATAAAATGCTGCTTGATGCCAAAGCCTGCCTGGCCCTCGCCAGGGTGTCTTACTTCCTCCCTCAGTTACAGATACTTTGCCATTGCCTCCAAGTCACTGTTATCCAAATGGAAGAACACTTATAATAACATTTGTAGATTAGCCATCTTCCTGAATTGTGCAACTCATCATCATGAACTCTTCAGCTGTCCAGGTTGGCTATCCCTTCAAACAGTCATCTATTTGCCCTAGGCTCTTTCACAGACAAAACAGTTAGGGCAGACACCCTACATCTATTACATCCCAGCTAATATTTATGCACCAGTCCTACCCTCAGGTTCAAAGGACAAATCCCTGCTTGTTGTCCCTAGGACTCTACTCATGAGGGACAGGCATTTTTGCGTTGCTGTGCCCAAACTTTGGAACTCTGCCACTCTCAGTGCATTGCTCCTCCACCCACTCTCAATGAAGAAAATCCCTGTGGGCTCACCTAAAGGCAAATTCAGTTTGTGTTTGCACATAATCCTTGCAGGTAGTCCTGATGTTTACCTGTCACAGAGTAATGATCTTCTGTCAACACTGCCTCAGCTCAGCTGAAACAGCTGGTTCATGCTTTATCTGCTGCTAACTGCATTTGATAATGCATTGCCTCATATTGTTTGTAGTTATGATATGATAATATTTCTGCTTTCTTCATGTACTATTTTTATCTTCTATATTGTATTATACTGTTTTATATTATACTGTCTGTCCTGTAATCTCCTTATATTGTTTTGTATTACCTGTACCTGAAAATAGGCACATTCTGTGTCTAGTGTACTTACCTGGTCAATAAAAGCTAATAAATACATCGGCCGCCAGCACAGGGAGAGGAGGGGATAGGGACCTATGAGCAGAAATTGAGAAGGGCTGAAAAGGGGAGACAGTGGTGAGAGGACCTCCATCTACCAAACACAGATTGAAACATTCCAGCAACTAAGCTACACCAGATTCATTGCAGGACTACCTGATTGGTGCAGCTGCTCAGGGAGCCCACAAGAAAGACTGACATTCCCAAGGTGGTACTCACAACTCAGAAATGGTAGGTGAAGTGCAGGTGGGGAACCACTGGAGTCCAGTAACCATAATGCCATATAGTTTGAACTGGCCCTAGGTACTTCTGTACCCACATCAACAGCTGTGGCTATGGATTTCAAACAAGCAAGCTTTGACAGAATCAGTGAATATGCAAGGGTAAGTTGGTAGTAGTGAACATACTTGAGGGGTTGAGGGAGACGGAGATAGAAGGGCCATTCTCAAAGCCACTAAATTATGCTTGAGAATGGCTACTAAGATAACAGGAATAAGACACCAATCTGGTTCTCTAAAAGCTCAGTGAGGCAGTAAGGGCCATAAAGGGCCTTCATTAACTACAAGGAGAAATTAGTACAAGGAATGGAGCAAATACCAGGTAAAGATGAAAGAGACTAAGAAGGCAGTCAAGGATGCAAAAGTAGACAAAGAGTTGCATATTGTGAAGGGGTCATGAGAGGGGAAAACAATTTTCAAGCACACCAGGAAAAAGGAAGATGAAAGGGAGACTTGTAAGGCAGGCAGAAGGGGTAGGGTAATAAAGGAGGATGAGAGAAGGCTATTGTTCTAAACAACTACTTCTGCTCAGTGCACAGGGAGGATGGCAGGCCTCTTCCAGAAAGTGGCATGAAGACTGCTGCAAGGGATCCCTGAAATTGGGTAAGTGGTAATTAGAGGAGAAAGGGTTAGAAAAGAGCTTACAGAGGCTGTCCCAGTAGCACAGCGGTAGTATTACTGCTTGCATGCCAGCAAACCATGTTTGGGAATGAGCACAGGCTATCAGGGATGATGCTTCCAGTGTCTGACTACCAAATGGTGGAGACCAGTCAGCACAGCCCGAAGCACCAGAAGAAGAGAGGGTCACTAACAAATGCCACTCACACATGCGTGCAATGCATACATGCATGACAGCATCATTGAATGCCAGCACAGCAGGGAGAAACAGAAGTTTAGAGGAAAATGCCAGCCTGAACAAGCCAGCATCCCTGCAGGCTATTGCATCACCAGCATGGCTGGCCACCCAGCTAGATGCCCTTAGTATGGTTTATAACTGGTATGCCCAAGAAAAGGTTGATAAAAGGGCTGGGAGAGTACCAACAGACATGACTCGTAAAGAAAAACAGCTCTGAAAAAACAGAAATGGGCTCATAGACCTCACAACAGATAAGGCCCCAGGGCTATACGGAGCTCAGAGAATTGGCTCTGGAACTGATAAAATCCTGGTAGGGCTATTCAGTAGTTCATTACAGTCAGGGGTTGTTCCAAGAGATTGAAGGTAATGGGCGTAGTTCAACTCCACAAGGAGGGAACAGAGGAGCTCGGAACTTGCTGGACGGTTACACTTACTTCCATTGTGGGTAAACTGATAGAGACACTAGTCAAAGAGGATCTAATGGACTACCTCAAGAGAAATGGCTCCAGGATAGTGAGCAGCATGGGCTTGTGGCAGGGAGGTCTTGTCAAACCAACCTGATAGTATTCTTTGGCTCGGTAACAAGCACAGTGGATAGGGGACAAGCAGTGGATTTACTCTACTTTGACTTCATCAAGGCATCTCACTCTGTGCCACACAGAAAATTGCTGAAGAAGTCAGAAGATCTGGGAGAGTGAAGGACCTAGTTAGATGGGTGAGAAGTTGGCTAGGGGGAAGACAGTAGAAGGCAGTGGTTAATAGAGTCAAATCTGGGAGGGAAGTCATAAGTGGGGTTCCACAGGGGTCAGTCAGGACCAGTCCTTCAATATGCTCATCAGTGACATAGGAGAAGGAATACAGGGCTAGATGTATCTCTTTGCAGATAATAGTACACTGTCTAGTAGGGCAGACAGCAAGGAGGGGGTAAGGACGTTCCTGAGATTCTGCAAGGTTAAAGAGATGGTCCAAGGTTTGGCAGTTTAAAATTCAACACCAGCAAGGGTAAGGTGATGTACATATGGAACAACAACCCCAGGACAAAATACTAGCTGGGAGGGGTTAAGCTGGGCAATACTTCAGAGGAAAGGGACCATGGGAGTCATCATAAGCAACTCCTAAGACAAACATTCCACAAAGGTAGTGCACTCAGGAAAGCTGTGCCGTTGTTGGCTCCGGACTACAGATCCAAATCTCAGACAATAGGATAGCAGATTTGGCACTCTGGTCAAAATGCAAATGCTCAATTAATTTCAAACAACAGATGATGTTATTCAAACAGCTCTAAAGGATGCTGGCAACTGCACCCCAGCGCTCGACCATGGGTCTTCCAGGGGCGTGTTAGCACAGACAGACTAACCTCAATAAAAGCCCCAGTTTAAAGATGCACACACATATTACAAAGACTCCTCAGTGAAGGAGTGCAAAATTACAAACACTTAATTCTTCATTGTAAAATTCTGATAGTATCAAGAGTACAATTTTAAAACACAACATTATTCCATAAACATTCTTAGGCAAGTTCATAACCAAACAATACACAAAAAGAGCCCTTAATTACAGATAGTCTAAAACATCACAAAGTTAAGGGTGATGCAATAAACATATGATATGTATATGCAAGCATATTAGAAATAAGTGCAAATACCATCAAACAGCACATTGAACAGTTCTTCAATGGATAATGGGGAATAAAGGGCATTCCCCATTGTCTAGAAATTGAGGAAGTTATTATAGTTATCATCTTACCAGAATAGAAAGTCCTTTGGCAAATGTTGATTTTATCCTTCTGGCTTTGCAGTTCATTTTAAATTGGAACTTATTTCTTTTGACAGATTTTCATCTCCAGAAATGTGGAACATCTTTGAGGGCTTAGGTAGCACCCCATATGTAACTCTATATATGGGCATGTGGGGGGATGAGTACACTTATTCTGATTATATGTTTTCATCACCTGCCCCAGCCTGCCAGCTGCCACTGCCCCCCATGACCCATCATAGTCTGTGGGAGCAAAACTAAGGTTGTGCTCATTGTCGGTCTACCATTACTCAGGCCAGCCCAGCCATGGTTTGACAGAAGGGGTTAGCTCGAGCAGCACTGAAACCACCACTGGAGTGAGAATAGTGAACAGTACAGTCGTAAGTAAAAGTCAAGAAACTAAGAAAGTTTAAAATAAGTTTCAATAACAGATCACTTCAGATTTTATTTTACTTAATCTCCAAACTGCATGAGTCATTGGGTCAGGGTGTGTGCGGTGTGGCTGGCAGACTGTGGCTGGGCAAAGGTTTGGGCTGGGCTAATACGAGTCAAAATCACTGCATTGGTTTAAGGTCGGATTTCACTCTCACAGACCAGCAGTAATAACGTAGCAGTTGTAGTAGTAATTTCTACTTTTTCAATTTGAATGTGTAAAGCCCTCAGTCCAGTTTGTTTTTAAAGAAAAAAACAGTTCTTGTGAACTTAGTACTATAGCTTTAGTTTAACAGGAATAGAGCTCACTCAGCTTTATTTTTCTGTACACCTACATTAAGTAATATAAATCAAAGAAATGTTGGTTGAATGTTGCTTTATACTTGCTGAAGAGCAGAACTCTGCAGTTTGGGCTCTAGGGAGAGTGTTAAGTGTGAGAGTTAGCTGTAAATACAATGGAGTTTCCTTGTGTGTCTGTGTGTGGGGAGGGGAGCCTGGTGCTGGAGGGGACCTGAGTGCTGTCAGGCCTGGGAAAATGGTTGGGGGCCTGGGTGCTCCGAACACTTATTAATGCATTGACAGATGGTAAAGAATCAGTAATGTCAACTTGCAATTATTTGGCAATGGCACAGGAGAGAGCCTGATGTATGCTGAATGGCTTGAGGATGCTCTCCGGGAAGGCTTTGCCTCATTGTAGTTACTGCTGCCACCTCCTGTAGGTGGCTGGCTTGTTGTCGCCCAGGCAGCAGTAGTTGACTGAGACATTGGAAGGGTGGGGATGTTTTGCAGAGTGCATAGGGCATGCACACAAGCTGCGCATACTTTCTGCGTGAGAGATTACAGTCCAAACGTTGATACACTGCCATCGGGGATGTGGAATGGTCTTGTGGAACAGCAGCCAGGAGGATGTTAAGGGTTAAATCTTATCTTTCCATGCTTCATGATGGCTATGACTGGCCAGATGGCATTACATCTGGCTCGACAGATATGGTAGCCAAAAGCACTTATTTAAAAATGGGCTGGTGGTTGGTGGCTGAGCAGTGGCACTGGCAGTGCAGAGCACTAAAATGCACTGGTGACCACTGACCTAGGTTCAGGGAAGTACATGGGACACGTGATTGGTGCTTTGATGAAGCCATCACTAACAATGGCAGTGTTCCCCACATCTGGATGGCAACAGCAGTCCGCCGCTGCAGCAGCCCCATGTAGACGGCCAGGAGCTTGTCCCTGCTGTGGCCTGTGGGCACTGTTTTATGTATGTGGTCTTGTATGGCACCAAAAGTTGGGGTGTCAAGGGCTAGACTCTGCACCAGAGCCCTGAGGGACAAAAGTAATTGGGGGTTGGGGTGGCCAGACCACATAGCCAGTCAGATGATGGTGACAGTTTTTCTGATGGGCTCCATCCCATGGTATGGACCCACTCAGATGCATATACTGTGCCCAAGCAGTAGCAGCGGGATAAGGATAACAACATGCTGGGCATGTCTCCGTCACCTGCCTGCCATGCTGGTGTGGCTACCCTTCCCAGGTTCAGAGGAACATGGCTAGATGGGGCTGGGTGAGAAAGGTGTCTCTTTTTCCCTGTCATTTCTTATTTGTTGTTGTAGATTTCAGTTATTATCTGCAAATGTATACAGCATGTGATTAATTATACCAAGCCAGGTTGGGGAATACATGGGACACATGTTTGGTGCTTTGATGAAGCCAGAACTGACAATGGAAGCACTCCCACATCTAGGATGGCAACAACAGTCCACCACTGCAGCAACTGGCAGTGTCAGTGGCTCAGTAGGTAGCACACTGCCTCTGAGGCCAGGAGATCAGAGAGCTGGGTTCAGTTCCACATCTGGCACTTGGGTTAATATCCAGTACTGACACTGTAGTGCAGCATGAGAGGGTGCTGCACTTTGAGGTGCTGTCTTTCGATGAGACGTTAAACCGAGGTCCCATCTGCCTGGATTGGTGGTAGTTCAGGTGGATGTTAAAGATCCCATGGCACTTATCGAAAGAGTAGGGGAATTTCCCGTGTCCTGGCCAAATTTCCCTCATTCACTAAAAATATCACCAACAGCTTCATCTGGTTCAAGGTCAGTTGGCATTCATCTGCATCCCCCTCCCGAATTGGGTGCTGAAAATAGGCAGGATTTGTCTAGTGCGCTTACCCGGTCAACAAAACTAAAATAAAAATAAAACTCAGGTAGAGGGCCAAGGAGCTTGTCCCTGCTGTGGCCTGTGGGCACTGTTTTATGCATGTGCCTTGTGTGGCACCAAAGAGGGAGGTCAATGATCAGACTCTGCAAGCAGAGCCCCAAGAGAGAAAAGTAACTGGGGTTGGGGGTACAAACCACACAGCCAGTGAGATGATGGCAACAGTGTTCCTGATGGACTTCATCCCATGACATGGACCCACTCAGATGCATATAGTGTGCCCAGGCAGTGGCAGGGATATGGATAACAACATGGTGGGCATGTCTCAGCCACCTGTCTGCCACACCAGTGTGGTCTCCCATCCCAGTTTCAGAGGACCATGGCCTGATGGGGCTGGGTGGAAGAAGGGGTATCTCTTTTTTCTCTGGTCATTTTTCTAACCACCCGCACAAAGTCCAGCATACTCCATAATGACTTGAGGATTACGCATCGTTGTTCGTACCAGGGCTCTTGTGAAATGCCCTCCTCCACCAAATACATAACCAAATGCATCTTCTGTAAATTCAGTGCATGTCACTGCCTTAATGACCTCAAAGGCGATTAATTGGGAAAGACTTTCACCTCATAAAATCTGTGCACGAAGCCAAATCGTCCCTCAATTTCCATCTCCTACACCTTGCTGACAAGAATGCCCCTCACCAAAATCAGAGCTTGTAAACACTCCCACCCTTGATTCACCCCAGCCCTGAGAGCCGCACTTATGGCACATGATGAACTGTGGGCACAAGCCAGGTGGACTAAATTCCAGTCTGACTGGCAGGCTTTCAGAACTGCCAGAAATTCCTGCAACAAACCTATCCTCTTGGCAAACTCCGGCTCTCCAAAATTCTTGCAAAACTCGTATAACGCCATCTGAAGGAGCACATTGAAGCACACTATCTCTCAATCCTGCTCAGTCAGGATTCAGATGCAACCACAGCACTATATCTGCCCTTGGTAAAGTCACCAATGACTGGTTCTCTGCCTGGGTTGCTAAGCAAGTTTCTGGTGCAGTATTCTTTGACTTGAGCAAAGCATTCGATACTGTTGACCATAATCTATCCCTACTCAGCCTCTCCAACCTTGGTGCTGCCACCTCACATTCCGTTGGTTCTCCAGTTACCTACGGGTGCGTCAATATGTTAAAGTGGATGGTCTTCTATCCAACTCCCTTCCCATAACAAGTGGAATCTCCAAGGCCATTCTTGGCCCTATCCTCGGATTTATTTATATCAACAACCTTAACTCAGACATCAACAACTGCAAACTTCACTTCTTTGCAGACAACACAGTACTTTATTCATTCAAGCCCACCCTCACTGAAGTCTGCAAGGAACTCCAATCAGACTTCCTTCAAATCAAACGTAACCTCATCAGTGCCAAATTCCTACTAAATGTGAACAAAACTAAGAAAATGTTCTTCTGCCACAACAACAACACCCACCCTTATCGTACCAAGGCCAGCTCTATTTCTACTACAATCACAATGTCCCTAGGAGAACCACTAGAAGCAGTTGACAAATTCAATGTCTAGGAGTTTGATCGACAGCAAACTTTTCTTCAATGCCCAAATTGACTGCCTCTCTACCAAACTAAAAGACAGGGTAGGTTTCTTTCAGACACAGAGCACTCTTCCCAACTAAGGTCAGATTCAGATTCATCCAGACAACTTTCCTTACCCTCCTAGACTACAGCAACATCATATATAATTGTACATTGCTGTCCAATCTGCACAGGCTCAACGTCCTGTCCCATCATGCCCTTTGCTTTATTACAAATGCTTCCCCAGGACACACCACTGCGACTTATATTCTCTTGCTGGAATGACATCCTTGCCACCAGAAGACTGCTCCACCTTAGCACCTGGACACTCAAAGTGCTACACACCAAACTCCTGGCTTATATATCTTCCATATTCAGCATTTCGTATTGCACATACTCCCTAAGGAAATCAGACTGTCTCCTCCTGGATGTCCCTAGAACCCTAACTTCTCTTGGCAAAGCAGCTATTTCGACTCCCTCCCTGTGGCATGGAACCGCATTCAAGCAGTTCTCAGACTTACTGGCCTGGTCAAGATTAGTGTCTTCAAGTCACTCACCGCAAGGCTTCTCACAGCTGTTTGCAACTGCCAGAGGCCTAGCCCTCATGCCTTCCTCATTCCCTCCTTCTCACTCAGCTCCCTTCCTATCCTTCCCCCCACCCCAATAGTTGACCTACTAGCTACCCCAGTTCTCCACTCCTTCCTGTAGCCTCCTTCTCTCCATCTCCCTCGCTCATGTCTCATATGCACTTCTGCTCAGCTACTTGCTGCACCCTTCCTCCATTCATCCTGCCGATAGTGATTCATCCTGCTTTAAGTCTACGCCAAAACCTTTAATTACTAATTATTGTGATGTATGAAATTCTTTCAATGTATGTACACTGTTTTATCTATGCCTGTTTGCTATTTTCTTGATCAACTCCCATTGTTTGTAGCATACACCATGTGTATAATTATTATTACTTTACTGTCTTGTATAATAGGATCTCCTTGTGAATGAGCTTGATCAATGGAGCTTTCCTACAGTAAACTTGATTGGTTGATTATTTGTTGTTATAGATTTCAGTTATGATCTGCAACACTTATACAGTGTGTGTGCATTAATCATGCAAGCAGGCTGCTCCTTGAAGAACTTGATAATGTTTAGAGAGTGAACTTCAGATACCATGGACACAGAGAAGACAGAGAAAAACATACAATCTTGAGCAGCAGACAGAAAAGCAGTAATTTTAAAATATAATGTGTAAAGTAAGCATTGAGCTTCAAGACACACAATAGAGCAGACATATTGAGTTAACACTACGATTTTATACGACTGGACCTTGATTTTTGTATCCTTTTCTTGATTTTTTAAAGGTACCAATTTCCCTGATTTGAGAAGAACAATGCTGAGATGCATGTATTAAGGGAATTATCTGAATGAAAACACTGGCTATATCAAATGATGACATGGCGTCACATGATACACACATAACAGTTGTGGTTGTTGTGCTATATATTGCAGTAGGGGATGTGTCAGGTCAGTGCATATCCCTGTGCTCTTCTACACTACCACCAACACAGTGCCACAGTCAGACACTTGGCGCACTCAAGTTAGTGTGTGTTAATAATTTGAATAGCCCCAGACTTGGCCAATTGCTCTGTATCTCATGTGATGTTTGTCAAATAATTTGATATAGCCAGTGTGCTGATTCAGAGAAGTCCTTTAATAGATCTCAACACCCTTCCTCTCAAATCACAGCAAAATGTTGCCAATAATAGTGCTCTCAAATGGAATAATGTCACGGCCGGTACTCCTAGATATAGTCTGCACTGCTATGCCATGCTAATAAAGCACATATGACCTTGCGCCACACCGGCAATCTGGGTTCGGGAATGAGCTCAGGCCATTGGGGGTCAGCAGGGGCAGGAAAGGATTGAGCATCAGAGGACTTCTCTTTTCCTGGGGTGGAAGGTTGTGACTGCCACAGTACTAGCGGCTCCTGGTGCTGACTGGGGCAGCACCCGCGCATGCTCTTCAGGGTTTGGAGTGGCAGTGGACGCCCACGATGAGTGGGAGCTTATCCGTGGTGTGCACTAGCATCATTGCATGTCTGCACTCCTGTGGGACCAGCAGAAGGAAAATCCCTGCACCCTGGATAGGTGATGGCACCCTCCAGTGCCCTGCTGCCCACACCCAATGTCAGGCTTACCCCACTGGCTCTCTTGATCTCCCGTCCTGCCTTGGCTCTGGAGGTAAGGCCAGTCATCAAACCAGGTAGGTGGGGAAGTGTCTGTCCCTGATTCTTCAGTGGGGTTGGCTTCAGCCGATGTTAGCGCGGTCGGTGAGGTTCCAGAGGGTAGGCGACAAAGAAAGTTCACAAAAAAAAAAAAATAAAGCATATGGCATCAGGGGTGTTCAAGGGTTAATTTGCATGCCTATTATGGGCTTGGTCCTAACGTGCTGTGCAGTACTATTGCACATGACTGTATGGTGGCATTGTGCAGAGTGGAGCTGTGCAGTCACCTACCCATTGAATATCTGGGGCACAATTTACTTATCATTGTCCTTTATGTTATGATAGAACAAATTTTCACAACTACAAATTTATTAACATATCCAGTCAGGATGTATGTGCTAATACTCCACAAACTGTGGAGAATAGTAGGGTCCAGGATGACACCGCTGAGCCAAGATTGACTAAGAGAAGCTTACAGGCCAGTGTTTGTAACTAAAAGTATTATTATACGATGGCAAGAAAAGTTTCTGTGAATCTTATTGGCCAGTGTGTGCTTGTTGTAGTAAGATTATCTAAGTACAACCTCACGGCATCAAGTCCAAACAAACAGATGATTGCATAGCAGACTGAATAACCACCCACAACCTTTCTTACCAAAATGTTTAATGCTTTGCAATTAAAGTACAGAAGCATAAGCTTAGTTTAAAAAAAAGCGTTTTGTTTATATGGTGGGGGGACAACATTTTGTCATGGATAAAAATGTCATAGGCTGAGAACAAGTGTCAGAACATCTCCTTTATAGTGTGGGGACATCTCTTTTAAAGTATCAGTTTTACAGTTTTATTTTTATGAGGAAACATGCCACATATGAATGCACTGCATCATGGATATGGAAATACCTAATTGCTGGTATTGCATAACACACTACAGTGATACTACACAATTGATTATTTGCATACCCATGGTGCAGTGCTTACATGTGGAGTGTTTCCTCAAAAAAAAAAATAAATAAAACTGTACAACTGGTACTATAAAACAGATGTCCATATACATAAAAGAGATGCCCAACACTTGTTCTCTGTCTACTAGCCATCTACATGTGCTCATTTTGGTCCCCACAGTATTAATAAATAAGAGCCATTGTATAATAGCAATAATGCATGCCAGAGTAGGGGTTGTGCTGGGATAATCTTGTTTCTGGGGTGTTGGATGCACTCAACCTCTTGCCCTAACCACTCCAGGCATGTGATTATCCCAGCACAACCCACCCTGTCATGCATCATTGCTTAAATTACCACTCACACACCCTGGACTAGTGTCATTGCACTTTCTATGAAAGAAAATGGTTTTACAATTAAAAAACAAGAAAATATATATTTTGGGGGTTTAAACTATCCATATTAATGTGTAGCGTCTGTCTGACAGGCATTGGATGGTTTAAAGCTGATGAGTAATTGAACATACCTGGCACCTCTTCTGTTATAGTCATATTGTTATTATTTTAATAGTTGATTGAGCAGATGTGGTGAAGTGCTGCTGCTGTGCCAGCATGCATTAGCATTTCTGCAGCTTTTTAAAAGCTCTTTGCAACACCTGAGAGAGTGAATCCTTTAGAATGAGTAAGCCAACAAGATAAAGTTCAATACCAGAACTCAGGAGTGAGACAGCAAATGTGACTTTAACCAGTAGATGAATGGACAATCATAGCACTTCCGTCCATCTAGCGGCAGCAACACACAGTAACGTGTTCATAAGCAGCATCAGCAAGTCAGCAGGAAGGAAGAAGCATTTAAATTTAGCCACCCTTACCAACCACCAGCATGCCAGGAGACACAGGCCAGTAAAAAAATGAGACAATGACATTACTGCTTAATGTTTTCAATATACTGATCATGCAATTTAGTGAAAACAGTCTTGTGACTGAATATGCTGTTTACTTGTTTAATATTGTATACTTCAAGATTTTAAGACTGTGGAAGGATGAGTCACAGTCAGTATCACTGTAAGAGTAGAACCTAATTTTTATGGCTGCATGGTGATGTCACCATGCTGACATAATGCTATGACTAGGAGAGAGAGAAGGCCTCTGAAACATGTGATCGGATGTCTAGATGGTATCCATCCAGAGTGCTTGTGCTGGACATTAACCACAACTTTCAGCTTCACCTCCATAGTTCTCCCTCCCCACCCCACTACCATAGTAGCTTTCTAGCTCCCAACTTGAATTCATGAGCCTACAAATGGTCACTGTCAGGGTTTTAACCATTTTCTGTGTGTGTGTGTGTGTGTGTGTGTGTGTGTATGTACACTTTACCTCTGTCTGCTGACGTTTTGCATTCTTTGGTTTTCTATGTTCTCTCTCAGCAGGTTCAAGTTATATTATGTGGTGTGTGTGGCAGTCAGCAAGTCCTGTCTGTTTTATGTTAACCCTTTCTGAACTTATCTAATAGTGGCATTCTATCAGTTTGCTTAACACAAAGGTGTCTGCTAATACATTATGAAACAGGCTGCATGCACTGAATCCAGCTGCTTGTACATATCTGATTATATGGGATTTTGTTGATTTGTTCCTCCTTTATATTCAAATAGTCCAGTTGCAGCTTTTGTAGGCTGAGGACCTGGGGCCCGATTCTCAAAGGGTTACGCCTGGTGTAAACTAACTTGCCAAAACAATGGTGCAAGTAGCAGTTCGCATGGGAGTTTTAACGATTGATATTCTCCAAAGAAGCTTATGACAAGTCACAGGCTACTTGCAACCAAAGTGGATTTACATCATTGTTACACCATAAACCCCCGCAACATGGCGCTAGGGTTTATGGCAGAAGTTGCGCCTTATTCTGGAAGGACAGCCTCCAAGTCCCTGATTTTGCAATTCTTGAACAACCTCGGAGGACATCCACAGTACGGTGCACCAGCTAATAGCTGGTGTAAGTGTATACTTTGCCTCCCTGAGGATGGCGTAATGTGCCACCAGCCCCAGTCTGCTATATGTAATCCCCAGCCCCAGCCCCAATCAGTAGAATAAGCCCGCAGGGTTATCAAACTCCCATGCCCCAGTCCCTAAAACATTTATTAAAGCCCACAGGGCTATGGGATCTCCCTGCCCTGATCCCCAATAATGAGTAATAAAAGACCCACAGGGCTATGGGAGCTCCCTGTCCCAATCCCCCAATAAACAGTATAAAAAGTCCCACAGCGCTATAGTTGTGTGTGTACTATTTACAGTAGTACGTGTCCATACGGAGCTCAGTCAGCAGCTGGCCATGGTGGTGAGAGGTGGGCTGTGCCAGTCACCGCTGAGTATGGGTGGGGAGCAGGGTGGTCTGGCACTGCTGCGTGGGACATAGACTACCAAGGATTGCGGGAATATGTTTTTTTTTGTCTACCTTTCACAATACTGCCCGGACCTGAGGTTTGGGGATCGGGCTTAGGGAGTTCCATTAGCCCTGTGGGGCTTACAGTAGGTGTGTTTGGGGATCGAGGCATGGGGTCTGATAGCCCTGTGGGGTTTGTTTATTTTGTATTGGGGAATTGGGGTAGGGGTCCCATAGCCCTGTGGGGCTTTTTTACTGTTTATTGGGGAATCGGGTGGGGGCACCACGCCCTTCCGAGTCCCATGCCACAGCTTCTGAAAACCTGTTCAGGTACACCCTCCTTTGGTGTACCTGTCAGTTTGTGCAAGTCATGGGACTTAGCCATGGGACCTGCCATTACAGGAGTGGGCACAGGGTCCTGGTGCAACTCACCCCTACGATGTTGCAACTTCATGACATCGAGGGTTGCTTCTAGAACTGGGCCCTTGTGTTTAAGAATCTCTGGTGCTGCATATTCAGTTTCAGCAGTGCAATGCTGCTAGTCAGTGAAAGTACCTCCCGATCCCCACTGACATTCCCATGGCAACTACTTTCAAGTTGATTGTGGAAATCAATGAGGCACAGAGCAGAAAGGTCTACCACCAAAGACCTAATAAAACAATTAGTTCAGTGAGATTTTTTTCAGTTCCCTTACTTTTGCCTTGCAAAGTGGAGCACGGAGGTTTCTTGTGTGTGAGGTCACTTCCTGGAGTGGGTGATGGGGGGAGAAAAGAGAGAGAGAGCAGGGGAAGAGAGAAAGCCAGCAGTTTGCAGTTGGTAAGGTTAGTCCATTGTTAACCTGATGAAACACAGCACATGCCAGGCTACAAGTGATTTCCCAAAAATGAATACAGTTGTACAAAAAAAAACAAGGTCGCTAAACTGTAAAGAGCATCCCTGGGTATGTATCATTAGTGTGTAGCCAATGTCTGGATTATAAAAAAACAAAACTAAAACACAAAAATAAATGAATAAAATCCATAATGTAGATAACTCAGCACTGGCATACAGCTACGCACCATCATATAACACAGTAACTTCATACACTATACACTTATCACAGATTACTGCTCACTGTTTGGGGAGCTTTAAAGATTACTGATAGGAAGAAAATTGAACGTATTCAGAGGAAGGCAACAAGAGCAATCAAGGGTTTGGAACATAAGACATATGAAGAACATTCGATACTCCCTAGACTAAATACTGTACTCTGTACAACAAGTATATTAGGGCAATCTGTTGATGATTTACAAAATCATTAACAAGAAGGATCTTATGAAAGGATTTAATTTAAATTTTAGAATGGAACAAAAAGTAGAGGACATGAATACCAAATAAACAAGCAAACATACTGTAAGATGTGTTACACAGAAAGGATAGTAGGCATTTGGAATAATCTGCCTTCTGAAGTGGTAAATAGCAGGAATGTCTCTGAGCATAAGAATAGCTTGGACAGATTCTTGGCAGAGAAGGGTTTAGAGGATTATTATACGAAACAAGGGACAGCTCATATGGGTGTAATGCCTTCTACTGTCTCTAAAAATTCAAAGTGAATCAAAGTGAATCATGGTGTCCCCGCCTGTGAGTGGAATATTGCTTCATGTGTGTTCCCTTGATTTTTTCTCCCTTGCTCAATGCATATATTATTGCCCATCTGATTATCGTGTATGGGTAGCATAGTACAACATGAATTATATGTGCCACACAGTTTACAGTATGGACATTGCACATATTAATAATGTTACACTGTATCCATTTGAATCACATAACCTGTCATACATTCAATCATAGAACGTGATGGCAGATAACGACCACTGTGCCCATCTAATCTGCCCATTTGTAACTGTGGTCACATTTGCTGCAGACCCTACTTGATCTACAGCACTGTTTTCTTGTACCCCTTCCTTCCTCCTAGGATCCTCTTGTGCCTATTCCAAGCATTTTAGAAACCTATCACTGCTTTTGCCACCACTGCCTCCAATGGAAGGCTATTCCAGGAATCTACCATCCTTTCTGTGAAGATGTGCTGCCTCACATCTCTCCTTTTTAGTAGTAATCCATTTATTGTTCGACACATATGGGTATTACAACATTTTACAACATTACAAAATTTAAACCAAAGGATTTTAAACCAGCATCTCATCACAATTTGTTTAACAGGTTCAAGTTCTTACACAAAACTATATATGTCATATCTCTCCTGAATCTACCCTTCCAGCTTCATATCATGGCCCCTTGTTTTAAGACACATTTTGTTCTGAAACATATCTCCTTCCTGTACTTATTAACCCCATGAGGTATTTAAAGGTCTCTGTCATACCCCACTCTCCCATCTTCTCCTCCAGGGTGTACATATTGAACTCTTTGCCCTTCTTTGTAGGTCTTCTGATGCAGACCTTGCACCATTTTGTCAACTGTCCTTTGGACCGCCTCCACTCTACCTATCTCTTTCCAGAGATATGGTCTTCAGAACTGGACACAGTACTCCAGAAGGGGTGCTACGCATTGACTTAATAGGGCAATACCACCTCCCTCTTCCTGCTGGTGATACCCCTACCTATGCAGCCCAGCATCCCACTAGCCTTCTTGACTGCCTTGTCACACTGCCAGGCCACCTTTGGATCATCCAATATCATTACCCCAGATCTCTTTCTTGCTTAGTCATTGTCAATATCACTTCCCATTTTGTACTCCACCCCTGGGTTTCTGTGGACCAATGCATTACTTGCACTTTTTTACATTAAAACTAGCTGCTTGGTTACTCAGTCAAAGAAATCTATCAGATTTGATTGGCATGACCTTTCCCCTGTCTGTTAAATAAGTCTGTCAGAGGTGCAGCTATTACCTCCCAGAGCTCCTCTTCAGCACCCTGGATGCTCCCCATCTTGGCCCCATAACTTTGTCCACCTTCAGATTACTAAATTCTTTCTGGACACTCTCTCAGAAAAGGGACTACTGTCCATTTCCCTCCCCTCAAAGCCCTGGTGCATTTCTGTGTTCCTTCCTTCACCTTCTACTCTGAACACTGAGCAGAAGTATTTGTTTAAGATGTCTGCCATTTCTTGGTCCCCTCAGTACAGTCCTTCCCTTTAACGTGCAATCCCTCCCTTTGTCTCCCTTTTCTTGCTGACATACCTCCAAATAACTTGTCCCCTTTGATACTGCCTGAGCTATTATTTCTCACTTTGTGCCATTGCACCCTTTCTGCTTTCCCTGCTCTGTTTTCCCTTATACACTTCCCTGTCCTCCTCCCTCTGGGTCGCCTTATAGCGTGTGAATTTTACTCTTTCAGCCTTTACCTTTTTTCACCTCTTTCAAGACCATTGTGTCTCATCTTCCTTTTGCTTTTGCTTATTTGCTTGACGCTAAGGTTTGTTGCCTTCACAATGCCCTCTTTTAGTTTGGCACAGTTTTCCTCCACCCTCAGGTTATCTCTCCCTCCCAAGTCATTTCTGAGGCATTCAACAATCTTTGTACCCTTAACTCTTCTGAAGACCAGGACAATTGCCCTTGTGTGGTTGGAATCTGCCCGTTCTTATGTTGAACTACATGGTACATTGTACACTGTACAATGCTCACTGCTCTCCAGAGGGCTTCCACCTTGATATCTGCAATCCTGTCCCTGTTAGAAGAACTAGGTCCGTATTGCCCCATCATGAGTGGGTTCACTGACTACTTGCCTCAAGAGCGCACCTTGTAGGGGTACAGGATGTTCCTGCTACTAGCTGATGCTGCAGCGAAAGGCTCCAACTACACCTGGCAGATTGAAATCCTCCACCAGCATAACTACTCCTGTTCAGCCATTTTACCAATTGTTTCTAACATTTCTTTATCTAAGTCCTTCTCTGTGTTGGAGGCCTGTAGATCATTCCTGTCCAAACGGCAGCTCTGTTTCTCAACTACAGCTTGACTCACATCACTTTGACTCCCTGAATTCCCTGTACCTCTGTCACTTTAAGTTTTCCTTCACATAAAGCACCATTCCCCTCATTTCTTCCCTACCCTGTCTCTTACAAACATTGTATAGCCTGGTATGACAATGTCCCAGACATACTGCAGTTGTCAGTACACCATGATTCAGTAATGGCCACAATATCCAGGTCTGCTTCCACCATGATGGCCTCTAGATCTGGGATATAATTTCCTAGACTCTAGCATTGGCACAAATGGCCTTCCATATTTTGTTAGCTCTTTTCTTGTCATGTTCTCTTTTTCCCAGTTGTTTTCCTTCCTCACCTTTCTCCTTCAACTGCTTCTTTCTTGCCCTTTCTTCTCTGCTCACCCCTGCTTCCTTGAAAACTTGTATCCTGGTGGGACTCTCCCTCAGTATCTCCCTCTCTCTATCTCAGCCTGTGGTGGTCCACTTTCTACTTCCCTTTTTCTTCCATCACCCACTTGGCTACTTTAAATGTTCATCAGTAACATTCAGACCGTCCACTGAGGACTATAATTCACTCCTGGATGGAAGCAGGCCATCGCCTCAGTATAGGTTCATATCCAGGCTGGTCCACAGTCCTCAGTGTAGCCAATGTCTCTCTCTGCATCATTCTTTCTACCATTACTTGAAAGACTTGGCGGCAGCTCCTCCCCATCACCATATAGCAAGATGCACTCACCACTTGCATTTTATACACAGGATCAGCCACATAAATGATCTAAATTTACCAAAATGTCATTTACACATGGACCTGACTACAGCATTTCAACTTTACATTTAAGCCCATGACACACTCTCATTATGTTTTGTTTTTTCCAACTTTCTTTATCCATAGATCTCAGTCCCTAGACCTCACTCCAGTGGGACACTGGAATGACCAGATCCCACCCTACCTGAGGTCCTCCTGACTGGTTCTCCATAGCAGCACTCTCCCAGCCCCGCTGACCACCCCGCACCCCTGGCTCTGAGCCACCCGAGGTGGGACCACCTGTAACTCCTCCGGTGCTCTATCTAGAATCTAGAAGGGTCACCAGGGAGTGGAGGAGAGTCAGAGACCAGCCAGGTCAGACCCTACAGAAGGCATGGGGTTATCTACTGGCCCCATCTTCACCTGTCCGGATGCCAGAGTACTTCTTTTGTTCTGGTCCCAGGGTATGGATGTACAATGATGTCCAGCACACAGCGGGTGCACTCCTGACCCACAGGACATCCACCATCACCTCCATGCCCTTCACATGACTCCTGCAAGTGGCGTACAACCAGTCTCCACTGGGAGTCATGGAACAGTGGGGAGCCCAAACCACTCACCTCAGGAGAGGAAAGCTGTCTTCTGGATGCTCTATCCTCTCCTGCCCCTACTGACCCCTGATGACCTAAGCTCATTCCCGAACCTGGGTCACGGTGTGGCATGGGGTGTGGTGTTCAGTGCCTCAACCCTCAGTGCCACCGGGCCGCTCACCTCATCATGTTAATGCATTAGTAGTCATAGTGGCTCTGGCCAGAGTTTGTTTTGGACTGTGTCTGCTCTGCCAGTGCCACTGTGGCACTGGTACTTCAGCAGCACTATAATCACTGCTGTAGCAGTCCTGTGCCCACACCCCATACTATAGTGATCTGTGTTAACTTTTAACAGTTAAGACAGATATATATTGCACAACAGCATACATACCATGCATCTATACAGACAGTGTCAGGTCAGCATTATACACTAGCTGCCTTGCCAACAAATGCCATATTTAGCAAGCAATAAGACATGATGAGGTGTGGGTTATCTCCCTGATAAGAAACACGCCCAGGTGCGTTGTTAGGCATGAGGCGCTTATGCAAAGTGCCTTATGCACCTGGGAGTGCTCTTATCAGGAGATAACCCACACATCGGAGTGTCTCATTGTGCTTATCAAATGGGTCCCACTAAAAACTTTACCCTGAAAATTAAGTTAATAAATGAAAGAAGTCTCAAAACTGTTAAAAATTAGGTTAATTAAGAAAAGCGGAAGAAAATAGTCCCCATTTGAACTGCAGAACATATGTAAAATCACACACACATTCTGTATTTTTTGCCCACTGCCACACTTAATGTTTTTATGTTTTGTTTCTAGCTTTGTTTTATTTGTTTTATATGTTTTCATTTTGTCTAGTAGCTGCTAGTAGTCATGGAGTGGCTGGCACAACGGGTAGTGAGAGCGAGTGTGTGCCAATCATGATTTTGCATTTTGGTACCCCATTTCTACGCCAGTCACAGAACACATGTACATTTAATTGTATTTTGTCTGCCAAGAGTTTCTCTTGAATTTTGTTTTGGTAGACTGTGAAATTACACACTGTTTTTTGTGTATTTACTTGTTGCAGTTGGATTGGGAGCGAGCATGTCCTTAGCGGCTTCCATAGAGAGCGGTTTTGTTCATAGTGCTAGTTTTCTGAAAGAGACAGCAGTCAGAGTTGTGCCCAAGTGTGTTCTCTATCTGCAGTTAAATAAATATCTCCAAAACTTGATGCGACAAGACTTGTGGAGGCACGAGTGTCAATTTTAATTTAAAAGGAATTTCTTTCAAGCATGCAAGGATGCTCAGTGGATGACAGACAGCTTATCTTGAAGTGGGATTGTAGCGGCTTTTTTTTTTTAACTATGAGGAGTACAGGTCCGACTTTCTTTTAATGTTTTACTTAGGCTCACTTGTACATGGTTTGGGGAGTGGGTGCAGGTTGGCCAGGCCAGTACAGGTCCTGCTCAGTGTTTGCTCGCCTGTGAAGCAGTTTGAAGCTATCACAGGTTACTGATATTTCTGTGTTGTGAGGTCGGCCAGGGAAGAAAAGTGCCAGTTGGAATATACATATGCTGATAAGGGCACGGTGAAAGGTCCTTTCAGCCAATCAGTTTAAGGCATTTTGTTGACCCATTTTATAAAGTAATTTATGGAAGGCTGCTATAGCAAATGAGCACAGTACTATACAAGGTGCTATACTAGGTTAGTAGATAGGAGGAGCATTAGCCTCAAGCCTGTCTCCCATCTTAGCAGTGCCATCAATCTATAAGATTAAGGAAATAGTTATCCAACCTTTTTTCTTAAACGCTAAAAAGATTCCACTGAGACCACCTCCTCCCTAACTAGTGTGTTCCAAAAATTGATGCCCTATAGGTAAAAATTGTATTTATTATAGTGTGTTTTATTTGAATTTGCTTGTCATGACATCTTAGGTTAATCCCCTTAGGTTAATCCCCTAGTGTTAAATTTCAGATTCAAACTATCCATTTATTGCTTATCATTGATGATTTTGTACATTTGTAGCATATGTCCTCTATTTCATCTAATTTCCAAAGTAATTTTATTTTATTGTCTTATTTAAACATTTGGTGACCGGAAGGCACTGAACTCAGGCTCATTTCAGGTGCAACCGGGGAATAGGGAGCATGGAATCATAAGTTGCTTTTACACACAGGTCTATGTAATGGAATAACTGTTACGGAAACAGTATTCCGTTACATCCCTTGTGTGTAAAGTGCATTTGTTTCATTCCCTTGGTGAGCGCTCATCCAAACCGCAATCTCTGCTTCTTGCGGTTTGCACCAACATGTTTAATTTGATCTGGCTGTGTAAAACAGCCATTCCGTAGCACTGCAGAAACTGCCATTAGAGCAGAAAACTCTGGGGAGCCGAACAAATGGAGGTGGGACTGGCTGAAATACTCGTGAGGGTGTAAAAAGGAAACCTGAATGCAATAGAGTACAACGCGCCAACAGGTAAGGCTTATTTCATTTTACAAACCCGTGTGTAAAAGCTACTAAAATATACAAGTACAGTTGTACGTAATAAAAACATAATAAAACAATCATGAAGGCTAATACAGCATACAGGCTTTGCAAATAGTTAAGGTGCAGGGTGAGAAGGAATATCCTAGAGCAATTATAGGTACTACAAGGAACAAACAATACAAGTGCTATGTGTTGTTATGGAACAACTAGGAAAGTGCAGGAGGCACAGCAGATGTTTGAGGAGTGAGAGGAGAATTCATTAAAAGAGGAGTTTGAGAGTTCCATAGAGAGTGGAGGTGATAGATGAAGGCAGATTTACCCACGTTGGAACATGGAGTAAGAAGACAGAAAAAGCAGGAATCCAACCTAGAGCACAAGGAATATGTTGGGGATGGGACAGGAGAGGAGGGTGGAGATGTAAGAGGGAGCCGGTTGAACCAGAATTTGGAGATGAAAGATAGAGTGTGGATGTAATGCCTATGAGAGAGGGAGGGAGGTCCAGGTAGGAGAGTAGAGAGCGGTGATGGGTCCTGCAGGAGAGCTGGAGGCAAAATGACAGAATGCACAGTAGAGGAGTCAAGATGAGAGGTGAGGTAGAGGATGCAGTATACAATGTCAGCATAGTCAAAGACTGGCATAATCATTTTTGTCAGAAGTTCCCGACGTGCCGTTGGGAAGTATAAAAATATAAAAAGTATAAAGTCCCAGCTCCTCAATCTGTCCACAGAGGTCCTGTCTCAATCCTGTAACCTGTATTAGTTGTGAATCAGTCTTCTACCATTCATACTGCCAAAAAGTACTGTTTTCAATGAAAAAACTTTTGTTTCTATTATCTGTTTCATTAGCATAACACTGCCCCTTTTTTCTCTCAGTGCTGCAACACCCAACCTTTACATCATCCAAGGGAAACAAAGTTATCAGCTATTTACTGTACAACAGTGCCTCACTATGTAAATTAGTATGCAGACTATTATATTTCTGTACTCATAGAAATAGGAGACTACATCTCTCAGTAAAGAAATCTTGTCAGCTAGATACTGTATGCATGATGCCTCATATTGAAAATAAACATATGAGGTCTTATATTGTTGTAGCCATTACATAAATAGGAAACTGCACCTCAAAGTAAGGAAAATGGAAAACAACTTCCTATTGTACCCACAATGCCTTGCTATGTACATGTACATATTAGGTGCTATGCTGCAACCACCACTACCAAAATAGGAGACTACACCTTTGAGTAAGAAACATTTAAGTCAACTTTATAATCTACCCAGAATTCATTGTTGCTGTATGTAAATTAGTATATTAACTGTAATACTGCTGTAATCATCACCAAAATGTCCTCTTCAATAGACCCAGCCAGTGAAAGTGATTCATGGTTCGCTTACATGACATAATTCTGGGGCATGGCCGCAAGCTAGCACTCAGAGAAAACTGAGGGCAGCCAGGAAAAAAGAGCTGATAAAACATCATAGAACATGACTATGTTAGATTTTTTACAAAACAAATTGCAGCTTCAACATCTGAAGCATGACTGGCAATGGCATACTATATGAACAAGTTGTTTGGGAACTTCCATAAATCACTTTAAGTAATCGGAACATCGGTGTTGTTACTATGCAGGTGTGTACTTTTGATTTATTAATTTCTTGCAGCTAATTCAAAATGTTTGGTATATAAGCCAGCCACAGCCAGCCACATCTGTCCAAGTTGCAGACTAAATAGTGTGCTGTGTCACATGTCTATGTGACTTTGCTAATTTACAGATCTAACATCAGTCCAGCAGTGTGTAGAAAGTGTGATACCTTGTTCCATCCCATACAAAAGACACTGTATTACTTCTTAATTTCTACATGCCATCGTTATAATAGTTTACACTTAAGAAGTATTAGCTGTACAACAGTCAAAAATGGTTTGTTGACTATGGTTTCCAGTCTCAGTGTGCAGTTTGTATCTTTGGTCACTCAGTTCAGTGTCACCTCCTGCTCTACCTATACTAAATGTATTTTGTTTGAAGCAAGCAGCAGCACTGCATCAGAATGACATCAGCTTGTACTGGTGCATAGAATTATTCAATGTTTATTGATATCTTTTACCTGAAGACATTAGCAGATTGCTGTAAATAACATACATCCAGTTTGTTGTCTGAAGCTGTTAAATAAGAGAACAAGTAAGTAACAGAAAACAAACAAAACATAAGCTGGAAAGCTGAAATGGCTGTAAACTGTACAAACTGAAATCAGCAGTCTAACACAGAAATAGAATATACAAACATTTTTATTTTCAACACAATGGCATGTTGAGTCACACTGGTTCATCCTCCTCTTCTTTATCCTCCTCATTGACTCTACTACTGTTACTGAGTCATCATCATCATCACAGACTGAGACTGTGTAAGTTATTCAAAATTGGTATCTGGCAAGTTTTTACTGTGAAATCTGAGAAGGATAAAAATGTTCAGTTATGTGTAAAGTCTGTGTGTCAAAGTAAAGCTTTAGCAACATCAAAAAATAGTACATCTTGAAGAAACATATTGAACAATCATAGTCTACCAGCCATCAACAGCCCTGGTCAGAAAAGGATATGGGAGGAGGAAGATGAATTCTCCAGCTCACATAGAACCAATACTTCATTGCCAATGGCATCCTTGTCATTCAACTAGAAGAAATGTTTTCTGCAACAACAAACATTTGAGTCTATAAAGAGTTCACCTATAAGTCAGTCTTGGATTGATAAGCGTGTTATTCTGTTTGTAGTTGAAGAGCTACAGTCAGTGACTGTTGTTAAGAACTTTCATTTGTCAAATTAGTTTCTGGTCTACAACCCAACAAAAAGTAATGACATGAAAAACACTGGCAGACCGAATAGATAAAATGCACCAAAACATGAAGACAAATCTAATATCTGAATTCAACAGTGTCAGCTATTTATGCACTACTGCGACATTTGTACTGCACATAACAGGAGTTACCAAAGTGTGATGGCACGCTGCATCGATCTGAAAACACTGACTAGAAAGTCGGTAGCACTGGCATGTATGCTAATAAAAGGAAGACAGAGGTGCAGTACACTGTTATTGCAAAACAAACTGCAGCACATACCCTGAACTTAATAGTTGTGTAGGATACACTCTTCTGCTGCAAATCCTGCATACCAAAAATGAATAATGGCAAAATGTTCAGCTCTGACACAAAGTTCATTAAAGTTCATGACCAAGCAGACCATTAAAGCAGTAGGTAAGGCTAGGGGGTATTGAGGGTGTATTAGTGGGGTATCAGAGTTGTAAGAGGGAGGTAATAATCCTCTTTACAAGACACTGGTTAGCCCCATCTGGAGTACTGCATGCAGTACTGAAGGCCAGTGCCTTCACAAGGACATTAACAAAGAGAAGCAGCCCAGAGAAGGGCAACCAAAATGGTGCAGGACTGCATCAGAAAACATATGAGGACTGATTAACGGAACTCAATATGTATACCCTACAGCAAAAGAGGAGAGAGGTGATATGATTGAAACATTCAAACACCTTAAGGGCATTAATAAGGTGAAGGAGTCTAACATGTTTCAGTATAAGAAAATAGCAGGACAAGAGGACACAGCATGAGATTAGAGGGAGGCCGATTAAGGGTAATGTGAGGAAGTTATTTCACAAAAAGGGTGGTGGATGCATGGAATGGCCTACCTCAGGAAGTGGTGGATATGAATACAATGCAGGGCTTCAAACAGGCATGGGATAGGCATAAGGAAGCAATACAGATGAGTATGACTAGATAAGCCATTGACAGTGTAAAGGCCTATGGCACATTCATAAGGCAGAAGAAAATGGGCAGAATGGATGGGCTTTATGGTCCTTACCTGCTGTCAACTTCTATGTTTCTATGTTAAGTGAAATTGTTTCAGACAAAATTGGTACTAAGCTCATTATCACCAATGACACAAGGTAGAATTCTTACTACAGAGCTGTATGCAAAAAGATCCACAGCAGAAAAAGCAGAAGATGATCTGCATAACATCTGTGATGAACTCAGCCTAGCAAGGTTTAGAACAACTGAAACTGCTTTCTTGGTGGAGTACTGCAAAGTAATGTAACTTCTTGCAAACTCACTGGATATTCTGCAAGCAGAAACAAAATGCTACATGGGATACCATATCTTCTTCCAACATTGGTGCCGGTATTGAAAAGAAGTTGATTGATATAGGACCACTGTTGCATTATGCACCCTCTTCTTGATGCCATTGTGAGAGCTGTGGGCACTCAGTTTGGTGCCAGTTTTGAACAGAAGCAGTTAATTCTGCCCAGCATCACATTACTACAGTTCGGTACATTGCCAATGAGGATGAAGCACATGCAGCTAAAACAAGCTGAAATTAACTGCTATTACATCAGGAAGATGTTGGGCAAGGAAATCCATCATCTGAAGACAGTCTTGAGGGTGATAATGATGATTCCTTCAAATTCAAGAAAATCAGCAACCTAGTCATGGTGGAGTTCTTCATGACCTTGACTAGTATCTCAGTACATAAATAAAACATTAGACATTTTGCACATTCCTGACAATAATGAAAACATTCCCACATTACAATACTGCACTTCATCAACTGCACCACTTGAAAGATTATTCAGTGTTGGTGGAAAGGTCCTTACTACTCGAAGAAACCAACTAGACAATGAAAACTTTGAAGTACAGCTACTTTACATTGCAACAAAACATAATGGGAATAGTAATATTATTTGTGGACCTCAGTGATGCTAAAGCAATGACAGGCTGAAGGTGGTGTTGGCATAAGTTACTGCAACTTCTTTACAAAAGTTTTCATGTGGCAGTGCCACTTGCTTCATCAGCTCTGCCCTTGCCTTATACAACATCCCCCTATAATGAGCATTATTATTTGTATTTTGGATGTCAGGTAAAATGCTAAATGTATGCCATTATCATAAACCAAAAATAAGCTTATCTCACAGTCTTCGCCTCATCTTCTGTTGCTGTTTCTGATGATAGCCAAATGAAAAAACAAATACAAATCTGCTAATAATATTAGTAGTATTGGTGTATACTAAGTGACAAAATGATTGATGGGTTTTAATGACACCCCAGGATATAGCGTAGCCCCCATCCCACGTCCGTCCGCTTCCGGTGACACAGAATGTACGTAGCCCCACCCCTATGCCACATCCTCTTCGGCGGCACAGAAAATGACGAGCACCAACCCATGTGCCAATGACACAGTTCTGACTGCACTGGATGTTACATAATGTTCCACCCTGGATATAATGCACCCCTTTTCTGGCACGGGGCTATGACGCACTTATGGGTTGGGCAAATCTGGGCTTGTTCAGGCTTGTCAGGGCATGTCAGAGGGTCCAAACCAGACTTGGTACATATTTTCTGTGAATGGATAAATAAATAAAAAGCAAAAACACTGATTGTGTGAAACTAACACATTTGATTAAAATGGTTTTGTAGTAAATGCATGTATTTTTAAATGCTGTTTTTCAAATTTTGGGAGTGAGTATAGTAGCAGTCAAATTAAACAGTTGGTTTTCCTCACTGGTTTTATAATTTTCTTTTTCTTTTGTCAGTCTAAAGTGGGATTTAGTGTTTCAAATGTACCCTATAATTTTAGTTTGATTTTGTAAATGGAGCAGTGCTTCTTTCTGCAAGTAAGAATTCTCTCCCCACATACACAATACTTTTAAAACTTTTTGTCACCTGCATCATAAAAACAACTTATTTTGTTTTTGTTATCATGCCCTTGAATCTGGTTTACAAAATTCTGTCCTGCTGCAAAATGTTTACAGATTATCAAAAGGCATATCCCTGTATCAAATATTGTTTTGTGTATGTATCTAAAAGCTTAATGTTATCTAAAACTCTACAAAATGTTTTTAGTGTTACCCGAAATGAACAGAAGCTGCTGGGCTGGAAGCTGGTTTGCAAATGTGTGTGTTTCAGGCTTCGAGCAGAAATTTATGTGGATGGTATATGTGCAGTCTCTGTGCAATGGCCACAGTGGTCTGAGTTTGACCTTAAAAGATAATGGTCAACAAGCTTGGGAAAGTTTAGGAAAATGCTATTTACTTACAGTTCCATAGCTAGATACCTAATTTTAACTTTTATCTTTTACCATTCTTCTAAAATGGGCAGTCACAGAAGTTACCACCCCAAAACAAAAGACCTTGACCTTTTCTCAGAGCAGAAATTTATGTTGATGGTATATGTGCAGCCTCTGTGCAATGGCCACAGTGGTCTGAGTTTGACTTTAAAAGATAATGGTCAACAAGCTTGGGAACATTTAGGAAAATGCTATTTACTTACAGTTCAATAGCTAGATACCTAATCTTTAACTTTTGTCTTTTACTATACTTCTAAATTGGTAGCCACAGAAGGCACCACCCTAAAACAAAATACCTTTTTAACTTTAAAATGCTATAGCTGATTGATATGCCTAGGAAAGTGTATGAAAAATGCTATTTATTTACAGCTTAATAGTTGCATACTTATTTTTTAACTTTTCACGTGTCTTGTTACAATGCTTGGGCGTGTCACAGCACCTTGGACAATATAAAAGGAGTTGCTTTAGACTGCTTAAGTCTCTGCCACTCTGAAGCAACCTTTGGTAAGCTTTTGAAAAGTTGTAGCCTGTAAACTACTGTTGTTATTTTGACATTAAAATGGCAAATTATTTTGCAAAACAGTTTTCTCAGATTGGCTTTCATGATCTTGTTCTAGACTCAGAAGACCCACAAGGTGCTATTGGTGAGTGCTCTTTTTAATTGTTTGTAATATTTTGATTGCTTAAAATCATGCTTATAAGACTATAACTAAGTTTTCCTAATTCAGGTTTGCCGGCCTGTGTATACAAAGCAACTCTTCTGCAGGTACACATCACATCATACGTTATGTCCAATTAAATGTACCAATGTCTTAATTATGTGGACAAGTCCAGACAAGATCATAAAACCCTCTGCCCTGCTCTGTTATAACTGTGTTGCATGAGAACATATGCATAAGTGGATTTTCTGCCTGTGTTGCTTACATTATGGTGTATTGTATAGTAATTAATTTATTTGATGGTGTTGTAGCCACATTGCTGCACTGTGAGCCTTAGTTTAATTCATTGACAACTGCGAGGTTAGCAATAATATAAAGGTTTGTTAATATACATTTTGGTAATTTGTTTCAATTAATGTCTCACATGGTTCTAAACCCTCTAGCAAATGGATTTATTGACCCCACACTTTGTAGATAGATGAAAAACTGCTGAAGCTTAAAACTAGCTAAATACTGTTTTTAAAGTGTAGAAGTAATAGCTGTTTGACTACACCCAGTATGCTTGGAAAACCCTCTGTTTAGTGATGACATATATACTGCATTGATTTTAACAGAAACAGGTCAGCCAGAGTCCACATCTGAAAATAAAACAACATCAATTATTGAAGACAAAACAGAGGGTAGTGTTAAAGTTTTAATAGTGTTGGGCATTAACTGAAAACTAATGACTTATTTTACAGTGCTGCAGATGGATAAGGGGCTGCTGTGGTGGTATTTGCAAATATTTTCTTTTTATAAATTTAGCATGCTTTCTTGTAACAAAATTATAATATATTGCCATGAATTTGTACAATATTTGACTTTCTACACTGTGAGCCTTAGTTTAATTCATTGACAACTGTGAGGTTAGCAATAATATAAAGGTTTGTTAATATACTTTTGGTAATTTGTTTCAATTAATGTCTACACATGGTTCTAAACCCTCTAGCAAATGGATTTATTGACCCTACACTTTGTAGATAGATGAAAAAACTGCTGAAGTTTAAAACTAGCTAAATACTGTTTTTAAAGTGTAGAGAAGTAATAGCTGTTTGACCACACACAGTATGCTTGGAAAACGCTATCTGGTCAGTGGTGACATATATACTGCATTGATTTTAACAGAAACTGGTCAGCCAGAGTCTACATCTGAAAATAAAACAACATCGATTAATGAAGACAAAACAGAGGGTACATGTTAAAGTTTTAATAGTGTGGGGCATGAACTGAAAACGAATGACTTATTTTTATAGTGCTGCAGATGGATAAGGGCTGCTGTGGTGGTATTTGCAAATACTTTATTTTTTATAAATGTAGCATGCTTTCTTGTAACAAAATTGTAATATATTGCCATGTGTTTGTACAATATTTGTTAAGAAGTTTTGGGCATGGCTATGTTTTAAATCACATAGTTTTTCTGATTTTATAGTTTTAATTATGTGTGATTCATTGTAGCAAACTATTTAATATGTTGGTATATTGCATGTTTGAATCCAGGATGTAGTCAATACGGTGTATAGTGCTGATATATTTATGTTCTCTAATTTTTGTTACTAGGTGATACCGAATTTAATCATATAGAAGCTGTATTTCGAAAGTCTGCAAGAAGGCATCACGCATATTCAAGGCTATCCAGACAGAAAAAGCACCCTATTAACAAGGCTGGACCATCCTCACACACAGTGCCTGCAACCACGGCAGCAGCCCAAAAGCATAATGACATTTTGAAACTTTCTTCAGGCCCCCTTTGCTTGTCTTTAAGAGCTGGCCATACACCTTCTACCAACAAAAGTGCAAAACGTGAACACCTGTATCGATAGGGATTGGGGTAAGAGGTGCTGCAAACATAATAATAAACAAACACAAACACCTTTTACAATAGACTGTGCCACTGATAGTATAACTGCAGAGCAGCCGTGCATTAAATCATCAGCTGTGTGTGTAGTAAGGCTGACCCTATAATTACGCCTGGAACACTGATACCTGAAAAGTGTCACCACATGTTAAAGGCCCAACTAGTGGTACACTTGTGTATACATATAGTTACAATTTAGAACCTTTTGGCATACCTGTGACAGACTCTTCACATATGCAAATACCCGCTGGTTGCAATCTAATATTTGGAATTTCTAATAACACAATTAAGGTGGTTAGCCTTGCAGAATCATAGTCATAAATTCAATTTATATAATTCTGTTAGCTGTGACTGGTATACCAAAAATGGTGGGTACTAGGAAACTAATTCAAAAATTAGCTGTAGGAGATGTAAAATGTGTACTATTCAAAATGAGTGTAATAAAATTATTAATAGAATTATTCAACAAGGGCGGGTCATCAGAAACACTAGGCATAATACAGTAAGCCAGTATATTAGCAGTAGAAGTCGAAGGTCTAAAAAATATTGGTTGACTGTAGCAGAATGAAAAACAGCAGAGTCCTTGCATAGACACAAGCCACAACAACATAATCATGGGGAACCAGGGTCTTACACATCATGTTGTGTTTGTGCTTGTTTGAATGATTGTCTCGTGTGTTTATCAAGCCAGCAGTCTCCTGAGTGCCAAGAAAATAGTGACTGTGGAACAACGTGTTGTATGAGTGAAAACTGTGAATGTGCACAGAGTGATAATTCTGATATTTGTAGGGTCTGACAGACAGCGAGGTATGTATGATGCCTTCTCAAAACAACACAATTGTTAATTCTGACAGTTGTGTTTGTGATTGTTGTGTGCTTGCTCTGTGTGTTTATCAAGCCAGCAGTCTCCTGTGGGCCAAGAAAATAGTGGTTGTGAAACAGTGTGTTGTATGAGTGAAAACTGTGAATGTGTGCAGAGTGATAATTCTGATATTCGTATGGAACTGTCCAGTTGTGAGGAATGTGGGGCCTTCTCAAAGCAACACACCTGAACACATGCAGATAGGGGCAGTGGTACCACAGACCATGAAGAAGATGAAGAAGACATGTGTAGTCAGGAGGTCCCACAGGAGAGGGAAGATGCTGTACCAGAACCTGTGTATTTAGAATTAATAAATGAATATGAAGTACCCAGAAATAATTTTAATGGTACTGAGTATCGCCAGCAGTTTCGTTCGCTAACCTAGACCAAATAACGTCCATAGACCAATACTATTCTGCAATCCACACAGCTATGCAACAGTTGTTGTACAGAATAAGGCCCACTTTGGGTAATAATGATTTTGTACAGCTACACCTGAGTTGTGATAGCTTAAATGATCCTGTGTACTCATTATGTCAGAACCCCAATGAATTAAATGCAGATGAATTTTAGAACATATTGCCAATTTATTAAACAGCAAGATGGAGGTGTGTCTAATGAGACATTAATGCTGGTTGTGACATATTGTGAAATGTGTGGGGGCATTTCCAGGGATGTCAGAAGCATCTTATCTAGCCACATTGTAAAGCAAAAGCAAGACACCTAGTTAATATTGTAAATCAAAGTAACACATCATGCTTTGCTGCTAGTTTAATTGCTTTGCTACACAAGCAACTAGTAGATGTTCAGATGTTAGCAAAAGCTAAAGATTTACACAACAGGGTAGGCTTGTCAGAACACACACTTGTAGATTTGAGTCACACACCTATTTGAGACAGAGCTAAATGTGACCATCCTTGTTTACTTTATGAACAAAGCTGGGACATGGCAGAAGTTTGTGAGTTCTCCTATTAAACGGGCTAATACAGTTTTTATGCTTTTACACAAAACCATTATTATGGTATTAAAAATCTTAAAGGCTTTTGGTGCCAGAAATGTGTGTGAGCATTGTCATGCCCTTTTGCACACAAAGGTTTACACACATGCCCTAACATGTGCCATGCATGCAGATCCTTTGGCTGCAGTGAAGTGCAAAGTGAGGTGGTACAGTGCCCTGATTGCAAAAACACTGTAACTCCACAGACTGTTACAGGCAGCATAAATTGACATTCCCCAATTGTCATTTAACTAAAGTATGCAAATCATGTGGAAAACCTAAGGAGGGTGTGCATATTTGTTTTCAGCCAAAGTGTCATAACTGTCTTACAGATGTACATCCTTTGAACCCACTTATGCTATATTCAGCCATTAAAGACACCGCCATGTTCAAGCAGCTATATATTTTATGATTTTGAATGCATGCAAGATGTCAGTGCTGGTGACTCTAGACATATTCCTAATTATATCTACGCCATTGAAAGAGGTCACAGGTGGGAATTTGAAGGCAGTGACTGTGTTGACAGTTTGTAAAAAGTTTATTCAAAAAGGGTTTAAGGGTACACTTTTATAGCTCATAATGCAAAGGGGTATGACAGTCACTTCATCTTAAACCAGCTTGTCAAAGAGAAAATGGAGATGGAGTTATTGACTCAGGGAAGTAAACTGATGTCTGTAACTGTAACACGGCTAAAATCCGCTTTATTGACAGTTTAAATTTCCTACCTATGAGACTAGCTGCTATGCCACATGCGATGGGCTTTGAAGGAGTAAAGGGTTCTTCCACACTTTTAACAAACCAGAAAATCAAAATTATGTAGGGCCTATACCTGACCCCAAAGATTATGGTATAGATTACATGATGGCAGATGAAAAACAGTTTTTGGAGTGGCATGAATTGCATAAAAAGATATATTTCATTTTAAAAGGAATTACACTGCTACTGCAAGTCAGATGTAGAGATTCTAAAACAGGCATGTGAAATGTTTCAAGATGGTGTAGAGGAAATGTTTCAAGACATTGCAGAGGCGAGGAGGCAAATTGACCCTTTCAGTACATCACTATAGCATCAGTATGCATGGCCATGTATCAATTTAAATTTTAGAGCCAGACACCATAGGGATTATACCCTCTGACAACTATCACCGCCAGTGCAAGGGTTACTCCACACCTGCCATACAGTGGCTTATGTACATAAGTAAACAAGAAAACATTTCCATACAGCATGCTTTGAATGGTGGCGAAGTGCAGGTGGGAAATTACTTTCTTGATGGTTATGTTGTAATAGACGGTGTCCCTACAGCATTTGAGTTTTTAGGTTGCTTTTATCATGGCTGCAGGGAGTGTTTCTTTGAAGATTTGTTTAACCCAATGCTTGGCACAACCTACAAACACCTATATTACATGACTATCAAGAAATTAAACTTCCTCAGGCGTGAAAGGGCATGAATGTAAGGGTTATGTGGGAGTATGAATGGAAGCAGCTGGTGTGTGAGAATCCTCAGTTGCAGGCCTTTTGAAAGTAGCTGATTTTCCTGAGCCCATGGATCCCGTGAATCACTTTATGGAGGGCGTACAAATGCTCTGCGTTATATTACAGTGCACAGCCTGGTGAGAAAATCCATTATTATGATTTTACCAGTTTGTATCCCTATGTGAACAAGACCAAGACATACCCCATAGGTCACCCAGTGGTTATATATGACAATTTCAAGGATCTCAGACAATATTTTGGAATTCTAAAGCTAAAGTGTATCCGCTCATGGTCTCTTTTTGCCTGTTCTGCCCAGCAGGATAGGTGGAAAGTTAGTGTTCACACTGTGTCGCTCATGTGCTGAGACAGTTCAGCAGTCACAACCATTTATCCATTCAGATGAACAACGATCTCTGGAGGGCACATGGTGTACTGAAGAGCTAAAGCTGGCTTTAGAGAAAGGTTATAAGGTGGTCAAGGTGTATGAAGTCTGGCACTACCAAGACAGATCAGACAGTCTTTTACAGACTATATTAAATTACACCTAAAGGGAAACAGGAAGCTCAGGGTATCCAAACTGGTGTACATCTGATGTAGAACGAAAGCTTACATCAGGCAGTACTACGCTAAGGAAGGTGTTGTTTTAGAAGCAGAAAATATAGCAAATAATCCAGCACAAAGACAGATTTCAAAGCTCTTTTGAATTCTTTGTGGGGAAAATTTGGCCAGCGACCTAACTTGATGAACACAGCTCTTGTCAAGATGCTGAAGAACTCTTTCAGTACCTTTTCACGGATCTCTACTATGTATCTAGTCTGTATTTCATCAATGATGATACAGCCTCAGTACAATGGAAATACACTGAAACCACTACGCAAACACTACCAACATTAATGTTGTTATTGTTGCCTTAACCACCGCTTATGCTCGACTTAAATTGTACAGTTTACTTGAAAGCCTGCAGGACTGCTGTTTATACCATGATACAGACTCGTCATATTTGTCAGCAGACCGGTGACTGGGATCCACCACTGGGCTACTTATTTGGGTGATCTGACCAGTGAATTACCACATGGTGAACACATTGTGGAGTTTGTGTCTGGTGGTCCTAAAACCTATGGCTACAAACTGACCAATGGTAAAATTTGCATGAAGGCAAAAGGCATAACACTAAATATGTCTACTAGTGAAAAGGTTAACTACAGCTGTCTCAAATCACTAGTACAGCATTTTGTCAAGGACGGTGGTGCAGAAGAAGGTGTTGGGGTACAATCAGTTACTATTGGACTAAAAAATTGTGAGAAACAAAAAGAGCATCACTACTGAAAACAGGCCAGAAAAGAAAACCTTCAGGGTTGTCTACAACAAAAGGGTTTTGACTGAAGAGTTTAAAACATTGCCTTATGGCTTCTGATATGAGTATGGGTATGGATATACGTTTGCAACACCCTTTTTCCTGTATTTTGGCTGGACCATCAAACTGTGGGAAAAGTTATTTTATTAAAAGCATGCTGGAAGCTGGTCTCAGTGCTTTAACAAGATTTCCAGAAAATATTATCTGGTGTTATAGCTGTTGGCAACCTTTGTATACAGAATTAGTGAGTAATTTCTTCAGCTGAGATTTATAAAAGGTATTCCTAGCACTCTACAAGATGATGAACTATTACCACCTCAAAAAGTAAATATTTTAATTGTAGATGACTTAATGGAAACAGCAACTGAAAACTGTGAAAATCAGAAATGTTTCACAGTACTGCCACCACAGAAATGTTAGTATCCTGTATGTCACACAAAATTAGTTTGTCCAGGGTAAAAAGCAGGACCATAAATTTAAATGCTAATTATATAGTTTTATTTAAAAATCCCAGAGATAAGCTGGTCAGTACACTGGCCCGCCAGATGTATCCTGGAAGGGCCAGATTTTTTGAAAAGGCCTTTGAAGATGCTACTTGTGAGGCCTATGGTTATCTTCTGGTGGATTTAAACCCACTACACCAGAAACATACCACTTAAGGTCTGGTTTGTTTCACCTGCTTTACCTGTTGCATACATAATGAAACAGAATGCACCACAAAAATAAGAACTGCCTCATTTGTTCATTGTAGCCAGATAGTCATAGCCCTGGGACATGTCAGCACATCTGAAAAGAAACCTTGCAGTGCTAAGCTGCTGGTGAAGGGCCACCACAGCGAAAAGCTATTCTCTGTTCAGCCTCTGATGATTTAATAGCAGCTATTGCAGAGGTGGCACTCAACGTTATTAAAGGAATATACCTCTCACAACTCATCAGATTAGGAAGCTAAAGATGAGACGTAACATTGTTAAAAAATTAAGTAATAAAAACTGTCTGTTAAACATAAGAAGCATCTTGTAACACAGTCTGGGGGTTTCATAGGTACCTTGCTCAGTGTGGCTATACCATTTTTAACCAGCCTTCTATCAAGCAGATGAGTCAGGCATGGCTTATGCACAAAAATGTATTTGGTACCTAAAACAGCTGGACATGCTAAGAGGTCAGCCACAGCCTGAAGAACTACCAAGAAAGAGTGTAGAATGCCAGCAGGATGCTGAGATGCAGGCTGTTCTTCAAAGGACTGACCTCTCTGAATATGAGAAGGCTAAAGTATATGGAATGTGCTACAACGCTATCTCACAGTTGTATGCCAGGGTGAAAAAGATGTTGCAAACTTGTCATTATCTTTGACACCACATGCGCTAATGCAGCCACAAGATGACAACACACTGCTACCTGGCACTGATAATATATACAGTGACATATTACAAGGTGTTTCTGTGCATGCCCGAAAACACTGAAATGTTGTTAAACAAACTAAAAGGTCTGCTGGTGTTACAGATTGGAATGATCGTGGTGAATTTATATATCATGGCGCATTTATTAAAGGGTCTCACATATATGATTTAGTCAGAGCTGTTACTTCAGAAAGATATATAACTGATGCTAAAAACCTAGGGGTGGATAAATTTATCAATGCTTTAGCAGAAATTAATGCTCCTGAATCAGTGGTACCCAACATACAAAACAGGTATTTGATTCAGAGTTCTAAAAACAGCTGTCAGAGGTTCTGACAGATACTTCTGCAATGACAGCATCTGAATCCCACAGCGTCACCAGTGACAAGGATAAGAAAAACCCTTTAAGAAACCACAATGGTTAATGTTTTAACACCTATGCCATGTCCTACACAGTTCTCCTAATTGTGTGTTTTTGTACATGTTATTAAACTATGTGCTGTCTTTTATTTTATCATATTGTAAAATAAACCAACACTCTGATGCAATTCACAAATGGTTGTGTTTATTGTCTCCTCACAACAGAACCTTTATTAATTATACACTATAAAACAAGCTACAATGTTGTCTAGAAAATACAGCATGCATTGCTCGTGGATCTATCAACAGTAATATCGCTGGTTATAATCATAACATGAAATTACTGTCTGAGGGCTTAAAGAAAAGAAGACTTCAGCCTTCTAACAATTCTACATTGCTTGACAAATTTATAAACTTTCTGATCATTCATTATTAAATTATCAAAATACAGACTAATCACATAATTAAAGGAAACACCTTTGCATCTATGATGTAAGAAACATATGCAATGGTGTCCGTAGGTCATAGATGTTACATCTTGAACCTGTTTAGAGTTAAACAGTTTCTCTCACATTTTTCCTGAAAACATAACAACCGATGGTGGAAAAATGTAAAGTCTGGAGGAAATCCATAAGAGTCAAAAATTCACCAGTGGTGTGGTCAGGTAAATAAATAGCTAACCAACGTCACCAGGCATAGACTGGGGCTGTGTATTCACAACTAAAGAGGCTGGCATGCATGTAAGTCTCTCTGAAGGTAGTTGATCACTTGCAAAGACCCCAAAAAGCTATTTCTGGTAGAAGAGTTGTTGTGGAGAATGTGTCCAGTTGTTGAGTATTCATGTTTAATTAAAGTCAAACACAACGTTTGTCTTTGATTAATCTCCACAACATTATCAAAACAGCATACACCACCATATTCACAGCAGCTGGTAGTGGGCCAGCAAACCGTATTTCAGCTCTCAGGTTTCCTGAGCGGATTAGCGAATAATGGTCACTACAGTCTTGGTCAGGACTTAGATCAAAAGCAAAAAGTGTGACCCCTGACAAAAACCTGCATGGTCTATCAGCAGGGGCTGTCTTTCATATGTTTTCCACTTGTGTGGATCAGATTGATATATTCTCTGACAGCATTACCACTTGTAAAGTTAGGCTGCAGTGGTTTATGAGGGACTTGTTCACCATCCACATAGAGGGCTATAAAGTTAATGTTAAAATGCTTAAAATTGAATGGGTTTTATTATACACACCACTGAAAGCATCATTATCAACAAATCCCATCACCAATAATTTAGGTATCTGACCAAGAAACAGATTATCTTGGTTACATACACGGCTCCCACCTGATATACTGAACACTTTCATGCTAACACGATCAATAGGGTACTTTGCATTAGCAGACTGTAAAGCCTGGAGCATGGCCGATACGCATAGCTGGTGAAATTTTTACCCTTTTTACATATAGCGATGCTGCCTTTATTTGTCATTTATATTCTTCATTTGCATCATAGCTTATTAAACAAAATTCATTCTTGTTACGAACAAGTTTAATTTTAACATCCACTCCATTCAAGAGCAATTTTTCCTGGAAAAAAGGTCTGCGTGAATCGGTCCGGCCAGTTCTACCATGCGATTGACTGCTGTAAAAGCTGCTCGCTTTTAAACCCTCGTTAGGCCTATTAAGAGCTGTATTTTCATGCTGCCCTGGTGTATCTTTATAAAATAATCCAGATGAAAATTGTGTTGACAGGTGTCTTCGCTGTAATTAAGCAGTGATTCAATAACTGCTCTGTAGGGTAACTGTTATTACTTTGGCTAATTAGACGATCACCCACCACTATATCCACCTGGCTAAAGATTGTTGCTAAAGGATAGTTAATTAGGCTCACTCTAGCCTGATCATCAATGTCACTACCATCAGCCTTAGTGATCTTGCACAAAAGGTATAACAAGGTATTGTTTAGGTCAACGTAGTCTTCACCATTACCCGCCACATAAAACTCACAGGGCACTATCACTTAAGGCTGACAAGGGTGGGATTTCGACATAAAGGTTTTTCTCTGTACTGGTTTGGGTCGGTGGTAACATGAAGAGGTCTAGTTCTGATTTTCCACATTCTTGAGACATGCAGTGTACCAGAGACATGATTTAAAATATGTCCCTTTGTCTGTTGCTTTTACGCTGTTTTCCCTCCTTGCGCTTACGTTTCACAACTGTTCTTTTCTTTTGAACACGCAGCCTTTAATAGTGCTTTCACTGATACCTGGAAGGCTATTCTCCTTTTCTTATTGGTTCTCTTGTAAGCAACCATTCCTGACCCGTCTTGTGGCTTCTCTGGATCATGTGTTGTAAAGGAACTCACAACATTCCCCACTACATCTTTTACAATATTTTTAGCTGCTGATTTAAGGTGGGGCTTCACTATCTGGAAACCTTTTTGTAATAGTGGAACAGCTGTTCTAAATAAGCCTCTAAATATACCACCTATGCCTGCACCATACATAACAGGGACTTCATGAAACCAGACAAGCCATGACCAGCCTGTGCTTTGTAATAGGCCACATAAAGGCTAGGGTCGCTGTACAACCTCTGTGACATTGTAGGCATTCAGAGGGCTCCTTTAACAGGGTGAAATGAAGCTTCACGATCACTTTGCCAAACAAGAATAACACATTTTTGTCTTGATCATTCTTTATTACAGTAGTTATAGTGTCAAACTGATGTTTGCTGATTGGTATATAATCTGGCTTATTATAGCATATGGTTATGATGTCATTATTCTTACCAGATATTTCCACACAACGAGGTAGTGGGACATGGCTGTCTCCGACTCTTTGGTGCTCAACAATATCGGAATATACAAACAGTGTATAAAAGCCACCATTGATGTCTGCATAATATGGTACAATGCTTGACTGCACTTGTGGGATGCCAGGTGGTATCCCCAAAATACAAGCAAGCTTATTATGAGCTATAAAAGATTTACCACTAATGTTGTGGAATTTTATTTTCCGGGCCTGACTGTCATATTCTAGCCACAATTCTAGCTTTGCGCTTTCCAGTGTCTCATTGATGGCTGCTGGACATCTTCAACATTTTGATAATAACCTCTGGGATCGATAATGTTAATATTGGCCTAGAAGTTTCACCAGCATAAAATTTCCCATCGTGTGATGTAATATTGTCCCATGTCCTTGGGTACTGTATTTCCGACAGACCAACTTCCCATAAACCCACTAAATTGATAGGTTTTGCTAGTTTCACAGAATAATCCGATATTGTGTTGTTGGGAAACATTTCAAAAGAGGCATTGCTGGGCAATGTAACATAAAACCATTCTCAGACATTGTTTTACCACTAACGCCTTCACGCAACTGCCATCATGTAAAACATGAATTCATCTTTATAATTTAAAATCTCTCAGCTGTTTGGATTCTATCCAACTGTTAAATTTTGATGGCCAGCCGAGCCATTTCACTAAAACAAATTGTTTCTTCCTTGTGTTTTCTGTGAGACTATTTCTCCACCCTGTATACACGGTTTGTTGTGTCTGCATTTTATCAATTCTTGATCATAAAATGTACCTCTTATTTCATCACCATCATAATCTTTTAATTTGTACACTGGTATAGGCTTAGGTATACATTCAGAAATAATGAATATCTCACTGGTAAAGTTTTGTTCATAGCCTTTTCAAATTTTTTAACTCTAGAAACACGCACGTGATCACCCACGTGAAATTTGAAAGGTCTTTTCACTTTTGGTGCAAGATCTTTATATAGATTTTCCAGGTAATTAAAGAATTGTCATTTGTCACATCGACAGGCCTCATTTTGATGGACTGGTGATAACTATAATTGTAGGACCTTGTTAAAGATTGAAGGACATCTATGTACCTATATGTATTAAATGCTGTAAAATATCTCCACATTTTTGTTTTCAATGTGCGGTTAAATCTTTCTACAATGCATGCCTTAACATCATTTGATGTTGTAAAATGGTGTATACTTTGTGATTTTAAAATAATTGAAGTTTAGCATTAGAAATTCAGCCCTTCATCTGTTTGTAATTTTTCAGGCTTAGGCCCTCTTGTAGTATCATTTTGAAAGCCTCTGTTACCTCTGTTCCGATTTATTTTTAACACTTTAGTCCATGCATATTTTGACAGAACATCAATAACTGTCAGAATAAACCGGAATCTGTCATTTTCCTTGGAAAGGCTACTCATCTCCACCAATCGGATTGCCATTGTGCATCAATGTTGTTAACAACTACCCTGTTTCTAAGAAATCGTTTCCTTGCAGGTTTGTGCATAGTGTAGGCCTCTTGTAATGACAACCACTGTGTTACTTGTGTGCGGGTAAGCCTTTTCTCTTGTGTTGCAGCGTCATGTAGTCTTTGAACACCTCCTAAGCTACCTGGCAAAATAGGATCATAGTAAATTTTTTCAAGGATTTCTTAGCCATGATTTTCTTAAACAGCACAAAAGACACATGTGTTTTTTCCAGTCTTAATATTTTTATTATGAAAGCACACATTGTACACATACATTATATAACACAAAACACGTGATAGCAGCTGTGCTAAAATGACACTACATGATAGTATAAAACATTACAACAGGAAAAGGCAGGCCTTGTTTTGCTGCGTTAAAGAAAATCTGATGTGAATTCAATCACATCTCTAACATCTTGCTGTCTTTGACATTTTAAAAAGAACAGCAGATCTCAACACTGTAGGCCATAGCAACCAATACAGACCGTGAGAAACAGACTCCTGTTTTCAAATATTAGTGGTAGCACATTTTGAACAGTTTCTAACACATTATTGTTTATACACACAGTCATTTTCATTATTTCACACCAATGTGAGTAATTTTTAATGTCATTCATTAAAATCTGATAAACCAAGTTTATCACCATTTATGGGACTGCATTGGTGGTGAGTAGTATAGTCTGGGATTTGTATGGTTATCAATGTCTGTAAAATATCTTTCATTTTCTGCTTTTCAAAGTTTCTTTGGTGGTTTCCCACAGGTTACCCATCTTAATGGCTCTCACCACGTGGCCATGTGTTCCTAATCAGAACTTCCAATATCATACAAGTACATGTAATAGGGCACAGGGCTTCCTTTTGCAAAGGGCTTTTGAAATATTTTTACGACTTTCTGAAGAAACAGCTTCTTCAACAGCTTTGTAGTGTTATACTCAACTGGTCATACAGTTCGTCAAGGCCTTTAGCAATACTAGGCAACACTTTAAATTCTGTCAACGCATCATTAACAGCTTGTACTGTATCAAAATAGGATGCTGTGCACCCAAGCTTCCATGCTGTAGATTCCACTAGTAGCTTGATCCGTTGAGGGTGCAATCTCTCACAGAGTTCAGGAAAACAAGCTCCCAGTACCCCTCCTCAGGTCTGTATATACAGCTATGTCTTAACTGTGATGGGTGGTCAATTGCACAGCTCTCACACTTTATCTTCAAGTCCTGTGCCATCAAGTCTTGCAGTAGTTGTATTAAAATGCCTTTAACCAGGCCCAACATGATAGACTTTTCAGGTGGTTCATAACTCTCAGTGCCAGTCACAGCAGACTTTTGTCAGAGCATTTCTCAGTGTCCAGCACATCAGGCTCTCCCCGCTGCTCTTCTGTACTAACAAGCTCATGAGTATCTTGCAAATGGAGGTTCATGAATTGTTCTATCAAATCGGCATACCAGAATCCACCAAATTGAGCTCCTCGGTGTGACACTAGCAGAAGGTGTATGATAACATCGGCTAGGTTCATCCACCATAATACAACCAGTTGCTAATCATTGTTATCCTCATTGCTGCTCTTCTCAGGAACTCTACACATACATGAGCAAAACATGGTGCAGGCAGACTATGGATACTCAATAGTGTGTGGCTTTATCAACATCAAGTCTGGTTTGGACCCTCTGACATGCCCTGACAAGCCTGAACAAGCCCAGATTTGCCCAACCCATAAGAGCTATATCCCCATGCCAGAAAAGGGGTGCATTATATCCAGGGTGGGAACACTATGTAACATCTGGCGCAGTCAGAACTGCATCATTGGCACATGGGGTGGCGCTACGTCATTTCCTGTGCCGCCGGAAGCGGACGTGATGTGGGATGGGGCTACATCATATCCTGGGGGTCATTAAAACCCATCAATCATTTTGTCACTTAGTATACACCAATACTACTAATATTCGCTATGCCACCTTTACACTTTATTATATTGTAATCATAGACAATGAGTTGAACTCAATGTTTATCTTACTGAAAGCTATATGCTATGTCGCCTTCTTGTCATCTCAGTTCGATCTGTCACTACACCCTGGAAAATTAGCTGATCCAGTTTGTTGTTATTTTGCATAGCAGCCATATGCTATTTGGATCTGCAATATCCAACTCTCATACAAAAAAAAGGAAAACTGTTTCTTTATCTTTGTGCAGTGCAAAGCCACACAAACATAATCGCACTCACGGGTGTGCCATGGACCATGGGGGCACGCACCACTAGGAGACCGAGACAGTCCACACAAGACGGACACACCAGTCAGCCACACAGCATACCACAACAGTGCAGCCAGCCAGATGGTGCCATGCATTGTGCCCATGTGTGCACGCCCAGCAGCCACGTGGCACAGAGCACCAGCACCGTGGCAGCACACAGTGTGGAGCTGCGTGCACCACCACCCCACCAGGCAGTGCAGCACTGCCACTGTACATGCAACAGTGGCACAGAGAAGGGTAGCTGCACCACCACAGCCCTGCAGACACAGGGCCATGGACACCTTGGCCCTACCATGACATATGGCACTCATACTGTGACAGGTACCAGAAATGTAGACACACCACCTGCCATGCGATGCTCTGCTGGTGCTGTCCATCAGGGCTACCTTGGCCCTGCACACCTGCCGCGACCTCCCTCACCCGCCTGCAGTCCTCGGGCCCTGTGGATGGAAAGGTGAGAATGGACATGAGAACACAGGCAAGCATGGCACTCCCCAAAGCACAGACAGCATGGAGCAAGGCATGACCCTGATTGTTCTGTGACCCACCCCTGCAAAACTGAAACACATGCAGCAGCCAAGGATGGCATCCAGCAGGACAGTGCAGCCCCCAGCAGACCATGTACTGCATACCAACAACCACCACAGGGGAGCATAGGGGCATGCACAGCTATTACTGACACCTGAGCAATAGAATCTCGGGAAATCTCTCAAAGTAAAATTCTTCTTAAGTGGAGCCTGGATGCAGTGGCGCTAGTATGCTGTTCAAACACAAAGAATGTTGCACCCACGCTGGCAATAAAAGCCATACACAAACGATAATGTTCTCAGATTAATTCTTTATTTTTCTCGTATAAATTCACCTGCCTCAACGCTTTCATCAGAATATGGCTTGTTCTGGGGGACTGTAAAAAAAATATATATATATATATATATGCATGTAAATATTGTATGATAATTTCTGACAAAATTTAATATAACAAAAATATGACACAATTTAATATAACACATCCTTTGCTCTATCTTCACTGTATGCTCACATACAACAACATGTCCCTCAGACAATTCAAGCCATATATAAAGTTCCAAAACATTACCTTTCTTTTTCCGGTAAGGCGACTCTTGCCTGGCTGCACTTGAATGACTTATATAGTCAATACAGTAGCTGTAAAATAATATATTATATGTAAACCCATAGAACTCACAGCTGAATATCTCTTAACTACATAAATAAAAAATCATAATACTATCCCTATCACTTTTCATTAACAATCTTTTATAAAACTTTTACTCTTGGACAGTTTGAAAACAAATGAAAGTCTGTAATCATTATATAACTCCTTCAGGTCACCATATAATACAACTTGCACATAATTCATCATTCATCTTAATTAACCCAGTCAAAAAGTACACATAATTTACTTGACTGCTCCCCAAGTGATATAAACACAAAATTAAACAGAAGTCTAAGAAACCAACAGGTGTTATCAAATATTACATCCCTGAGGATTTACCTGGTTAAGATTGTTAGTGCTTATTCAAATAGGTCAACGCTTCTTAATCCAGCATATGCCTGAATAATAAAAGCCACAATGTCAGTACCATGCTTAAATACAGTTTCTGTTTTCAAATTCTTTGCGATGATGCATACCTCTATAACAAGGAAGAAACAGCTCATGCTCCTAATGATCCTCTCATTAATTTACCACATCCGTAAATAGAAACCATGAATACATCGTAAGTTAAACTCAACTTTTACCACATGTAAGCCGTCTCAGTAAACCTCTGATACAAGCGTATGTTTGAAACAGTTCAAAATGCATTTTCAATTCAGCAAACCTACACGGTATAGAAAGCAGGTACTCACATGTGGTGTTCAGCAGGGTTTACATTGAGTGGCAGCAAGAAACAAAGCGTAGCCCCTTCCTCTTAAGACCGCAGAGGAGAGCGTGTTGACGTAATCAGCTAGCACTGATGGTTTGTGTCATCGCATAGCAGCAAAAGCTGCATAGCAGCCACTTTTCTGCACAGACTAAAGGTCTGGGCAGTTACTTGATATTCCTATACCTTGTTCTTCCATTTTAAACTGTGATGCATATATCCATGTTTATACACCGTACTATAAAACACTATTAATACAATTTCAATAGGTTTAACCAAGATCTTTACAATAAAAAAATGTGAAGACTGGCAAAGAGGAAAAATATTGGAAATAGGTATAGTGAAAAAAGGGGAGATGGTGGCTTGAAGAGAAACTAGTGCTTTTAAATATTTTTATTCCAGCAAACTTGCCAATTAATCTCCTCATTTAAACCCCACAAAATATTGGAAATAAGTATAGTGAAAAGAGGGGGAATGATGGGCTTGAAGAGAAACTAGTGCTTTTTAAACATTTTTATCCTAGCAAGCTTGCCAACCAATCTCCTCATTTAGACCCCAATCATTATAAGTGCCTAGTTCATGAATCCACCAGGATTCTCTACTTTCAATAATATTCTGATAATTACCGCTCTTAATGGGACCTCTACACATTCCAAACCCCAGAATCTTAGTTTTACTACAGAATGGCCTCTGTCTCTGAAGTGCTTCGCCACTGATGATTGCTCATCCTTAGTTCTGATTTTGCTTTTATGTTGAGAAATACATTTTTAATTCCTGGTGGTCTGTCCCACATATAAGTGATTACAGGGTATTGCACAAGGTAAATGACCGCTGTAGTGTTGCAATCTATATGTTGCTTAATCACATACTCCTTTCCTGTGTAAGGATGTCTAAAACTTTCTTTTTCGAGGTATTACCACAGACCACACACTTGTTGGGTACATACCTACCTTTAAAGGACCAAGTAGTAATCGTCCTTTTTAATCCTATCTCTAATGGTTAGAGCTTTTCTAGAGACAATAGAAGAATGTTCTCGAAATATATGCTCAGTCTGTGGGCTGTATTGTAAGATTCTCCAATGTTTTAGCAACATCTTTCTGATTTGTGGCATTTCACTACAATGAGTTGTACTAAAAGTTATTTTAGAACCTTGTTCTTGTAGTGATGTCTTTCTCTCAGGTTCAAGTAAACATTCTGTAGTAATACATGTAACTTTAATATCCACCTCTTGTAAAACTAAATGTGGCTAACCCTAACTCTGAATCTCTCAACTGTCCTGGTAAACTCTTGTATACATTCTACAGATGTGCTGCAATTTCATTTAACCTTAGTAGTTGCAAGTAAGGAATACTGTTCTTCAGCTTTCCAGGATGGAAACTCTTGTAATGTAATGTTGTATTCCTATCTGTTTCTTGCAGTAAAGTTTTGTTTCCAATCTTTTACCCTTTTAAAATGGTAATGTCCAGGTAATTAACTTCTTCAGTACTGTATGTGGCTGTGAATGACAAATTCTATCACATACATTAATATATTCAAGAAAGGATCTAAGAGATGTTTCATCACCGAGCCAGATCAATAGTATATCATCTATGTAATGTTTCCAAAAGACTATATTCTCTGCGTATATATTTCCTGAATGTTTATCTGACAATACAAAATGTTGTTCAAATTCAAACATATAGACATTGGCATACCCTGGTGCCACTGTACTGCACATCACTGTCCTTTCTGTTGGCCCAAAAATGTATTTTCAAATTTAAAGTAATTGTTGTGTAGCAAGATACTGGCCATTTGTCGTATTAAAGGGTACCTAAACAAGCAGTTTTTAAATGCAACTCCAAAATCTGGCTTCAATGCTAAGTAAAGTAAAGGCTGCTGTTTACATTTATAGTTAAAACTGCATTTATGTAAATAAATATAAATGCAGTTTCATAGCTTTTGAAAAATGTAAACATCAGCCTTTCACTTTCAAAAAGCAGCCTTGGTTTCTCTAAGATATCTGCCAAGTGTGTTAAGTGATGAGTCATGATGACATCATCGGTGCCAGAGACGGACAGCCACATTGATTACTATATTGCTAACTAGTTATTTTTTCCTCATTTTGAATTGTTGTACCAGAATGATCAACACCATGCGTTAACCCGTGGATTAATTTGATCAGTACACATGTTAGGCTATGATTTTGTTCATTTTGTTTACTTTAACTTGCTGAAAATGTTTTGCAATCCAGCTGACTTTCTCTTTGGCAAACCGCAGTACAGTCAACACTTCAAATAGCTGATGATCTAGTGGTTATGTGATGTCCTGAATTTTGTTTTTGTTAACCAGGAGAGACACACTAAGCTGAAAGCTTGTTTACAGGTTTGGCCTGGAAGCACAAGGAAGTTTAGTGACTTGCTTAGGGTCACACAGGAAAGTACTGGTCTGGTTCAATTCCAAAGCTCACGCTGTCTTGTTAATTCACAAATAAGGCTTTCTTTTTCCTCGTGAACCCCTTGCATCTAGCCTGCTTTCTGTTGAACACCCACCATCCATACCCTGTCCTTAGTACTGCCTGGGGCCAAATATGTGCTTATGGTCTCATGAAGAGAATTATCACAGCTCAGATTGTAATCTTGTACCTCAGACAGTTGTGCACACTTGTACCGATATGTATCATCAGCTGGCACTGTTAAAAATGCCTCCCAAATCACTCTCCAGTCCACTTTCTCAGTGTTTGACTTCTGCTCCACAATAAACATTGAGTGGCTCACCACCCTTCTGCGCAGTGAAGGTAGTATGTACAGTTCTCCTGTTGTGTTTTTTCCACGCCTCATTAACCAACAATTAGGTCTTCCTGGATGGCCAAGCAATAAGCATCATGACCCATCAGAAAAACTGTTGTTCATTGTCCTCATAAGGGCTGCACTTAAAATGGATAACAATATTAATTAACAGGAGAGGCATACTAATACCGTCAGTGAATCCACCCAACTTCCAGTGTCAGTCTACTCCTTTACCTGTGATCTGCAGAATCCTGCAGGACAGTTCCCAGCAATACTTCTCCAGTACTTTTCTGTGCTTTACTCCACAATGTGAGTTGGCTTGGCTACCACCACAATATGAGCAGTTTACTCTGAGAAATAAGGTGTGGGATGCCAGAACCATGATCACTACCTGACCCCATTGTCCTGGCCAACATTCTCCTTCTCATAAAACCAGTTCATGCAATTGTCCAAGGCTGTGTGTGGATATTAATGTATGAAATGGCTGCCACTACACATTCAGTCACTTCACTACCAGTCTAGTATTGCTTTTAAAGCACTTTGGGATACAGCGTATGAAAAGCACCATGTAAATGCTGATTCTTACTATTATTTCCCATGGAAAAAAAGGCAAGACAAGCATATACAGTATTTGATTTTTGAGAATGTGTGAACTCTAACATTGACTGCACAGGAACTTTGCTGCACAAAAGTTGTGGATCTAGGGGTGGTGAAGGGTATGGCTGCAACCCCTCCTCCCCACAGTGTAACATACTTGATTGCTGCTGCTGCATTTCACTTTGTTGAAAAAGTCTAATTTACTGATTGTACAAATGATTACATTCAAACTATGATTACATTTGTAGGTACTGTCAAAAACATAACAGAAATGATAATAGCAGAAAATATAAATGTTTAATAAAATGTTAAAAGTGCATATTAAGTATGCACACCACCCCAGCACCCCACTGTAGCATCATGGATCTGCCATAACCACTAGAACACCAGGTTATTCAAGATGTGTACTGCACTGTGGTTTTCCACAGAGAAAGTCAGTTGGATTAAAATACAATTTCAGCATGTTAAATAAAATGAACAGAACCATAGCTCAACATGTGTTTTATACAAACTAAAGCACATGGTTTTGACCATTTGGGTGAAACAAGTCTATACAAAGGGGAAAAAGAACTAGTTAGCACTATAGGAGCCATATATCTCTCTGACTTTGACTCCATGATGTCATCACTTAACACGTTTGGCAGCCATTTTAGGAAGCTAGTAAGACAGTTTTTTTTTAATTGGAAGGCTGATTTTGCCATTTTCAAATGCTCTGGAACCCCATTTAGGTAAATTATATAAATGTAGTTTTGCATTAATGAATATAGCAGCTTTTCCTTTAGTCACCTACTCAGTCATATTATTGAATAATTTGTTGTCAAAATGTTGTTTAGGTATCCTTAAGGTTGTTTTCGGCTTCTATGGAGCTGGTCTAGTCTCAAGTAGTTTGCCTAACTTTATTATGTGGGATGGATGTATACAGATCCTTAACATCAATAGTGACTAAAATCATGTCTTCAGTTCCACTTATTTGATGATTAAACAGCTCTAGTACCTGTAAAATATGTGATGTATCTCTAATATACATAGTAGTCTGCTTAATGAGACCCTGGATGTGCATGTCCATGTATTTAGATAATGGCTCTAAAATAGATCCTATCCCTGACACTATGGGCCAGCCTGGGGGGTCAGAGGGATCCTTATGGATTTTTGATAATGCATAGAAAACCCAGTCATATAACAACCTTCTCAGTCTTGCCTATTCTAAAATTTATTTATCCTAAGACTGATGTTTATTGTTGGATCTTTGTCAAGTTTGGTATAGTTCTTTTCATTTGCCAGCAGCCTTTTACACATTACTAGATATTTATCCCTATCCTGCTCCTTTATCTGCTGGCTTAATAATCAGCTCTTTAACCATTTCCAGACTTGTTAAAACTTCATTCTGTTCTCTAGAAAGATTACATTTTGGTGATTTTTATTATTTTTACAAAGAATATTCATGTCCTTTTGAAATGTGCCAATAAAAGTCTCAGCTGAATAATTCAATCCCACTGGAGGCATATAAGTTGACTTAATGCCTAAAGCTGTTTTAATGTAGTCTTAGCAGGTTAGAATCAATGCTCTTATAAAATTGTACTCGTAACCATAAATTTCTAAAAACTTCTGTAAATCCACTGCCAACTGAAACTGTTCTGATTCTTTTGTGATAGAGTAGGACAGATCAAGTGTCAGGTGTTAACTTCTGTTGGTGATAACACTGCTTACTCAAATTATGTATCACTATCTTCCTCTGCTCCCCTGAATGCTGTTTTTTGTCCTCTTCCTCCGACTCTCCATCCCCATCTTCTGTTTTGCCTATAGCCTTTTTCCTTAATTTGTATCTCCAAGGAAGTCTTTATGTCTGCTGCTGTTCTCTGACTATTCCTTGATGTGATGGGTATCTTGATATCCCTTTCTTGCCCCTCTGCTGTACCTTTCTTGCCTAAAAAGGTGTTCTACCTTGTCCCATTGTAAATGAGCTCTTAGTGTAACTATCAGTGCTGCCTGAGCTACTACCCTCATTTCTTAAGTTTTGAAATTGAGTTTTTCATAATGATAAATTTTATTATCTCGATAATCGATGGTATCCCTATGGAATTTCTTCATTTTAATTTCTTTAATACTTGTTTCATATTCACTGAGTTTATTTTTGGTCTCTCTAACCATTGATTAAATCCATCAAGTTTTAATTGTAATTTTAAATTTGTTTCTTGTGCTTGTATATCTTCAGCCATCATTCCCCATGCTTTAATTATCGCTTCTATTAGTGCGTACATAAAGTCCACACTGCACCTTATACGAATACCATCCCATTTCCTTGTTAACTTATCATCATAAATACCTAGGTTAGGCTCTACTGGGATTTTAAGTCCTCTAGGTATTCTTTTAAATTCTAAGTATTTAGCCAGTGTTAAACCATACCATTCTAGTCTCACATCCTTAGATTTAATGTTCACAATTTTCCTTTTAAGATTTCTCACAGTGTCCACCTCTGGTGTTGCAAGGTCACGATTCCCTTTCATAGCTTACAGTATAATAATGTAGTCCTCTCATCATCAGAGAAGCTACAGAATACATAGCTAGTTTCTACACTCCCTCCCACATCTGAAAAAGTTGCCATGTCAAACTATCTAATGCTACAGTCACAAGGTAATGTTGTGTATTGATTCTATATTGTATTAACAAAGTTAACAAATCTCAATGATCTTCAATCATGTAAATATGTACATACAATGGCGAAAAGCTGAAATGTCCCTGTAGGTTTACATAGATATATACAAAGAGAACATCCCAGGAAAATGGCTAGCACTTAGCCATCAATCTTCAAACTTGAGCAACAGAATCCTGGGAAATCTCTCAAAGTAAAATTCTTCTTAAGTGGAGCTTGGATGCAGTGGTGCTAGCAGACTGTTCAAACACAAAGAATGTTGCAGCTGCTCTGGCAAAAAAGCCATACACAAGCGACAATGTTCTCAGATGAATTCTTTATTTTCTTGTATAAATTAAGCTGCCCCAATGTTTCGTAAGAATATGGCTTCTTCTGGGGACTGTAAAAATATATATATAAGTGTAAATATTGTATAATCATTTCTGACAAAATTTAATATAACACATCCTTTGCTCTATTGTCACTGTATACCGCATACAACAACATGATAAGAGGAAGGGGTTATATTAAATTTTGTCAGAAATTATCATACAATATTTACATGCATATATATTTTTTACAGTCCCCAGAAGAAACCATATTCTGGTGAAATGTTGGGGCAGCTGAATTTATACAAGAAAAATAAAGAATTCATCTGAGAACATTGTCTTTTGTGTATGGCTTCTTTGCCAGAGCGGGTACAACATTCTTTGAGTTTGAACATTTTTACTGACACTCTACCTGGCTGTGGCATGCACCACACTGGATGCAGCCTGCATCTTGTGAGCCGCTCTGGATCCCTGCAATCGAGGTCCCCATACCTGTGGCTGCATTGCTCAGCACTGCATGTTACTCCAGTGCGCCTCTCCATGGTCAAGGCCACCTGCACCCAGACATCCCCCTGGCCTGCTGCAGTGGTACAGTGCCAAACAGCTGGCCCTCAAAAGACATCATCACAGCCACAAGGTTGACTATCTCAACCTCTGACCAGTTGAGGGCCCTCCCAGACCATGCCTGCACTATGTCCTCCATCAGGTCTAAATGGTGGCCTGGATGGTGGTGCGATCACGCATGTGGGTGCATCATGTGTGGAATGCGTGATAGGGAACTGAATGCAGCGATTGCGTAATCTGGTGATGCGCGATGCAGTGGCATTGCACATCCACAGACATGCGCAGTACACATGTGGCCACTGGGGCACAGGGTCAGGAGTCATGACCCCATGCACATATGCATATGCAGGACATGCCCAGTGGACCACACCAATATGATCGTGCATGTGTGCAGTATGGGAGTGACAGGGATGCACCACGTAGCAGAATAGCAGAAGCGCCATAGCACTGCTATGTGCATGTGGTGCAGGACATGTGATGGACCCTGCAATGCCATGTGCACATGTGCACATGTGCACAGCAGGACTGTGCACTGCATGTGCGCCAGATTTGCACAACAGGATTGCTCTTGGTACATTGCGCATGGAGCAAGTTTGTGATATTCAGCTGCTGATGCAAATCACCTCATCAGCCAATGCTCAGTGCAGTGGGTGCATTAGCATCTCATTACCACTGCGCATCTGCTAATTTGCATGCAATGCACCTGATAAGTGTCGTTGGACAGTACAGGCCATGGACCAGTATTGCAATCTCAGAAGATAGGTGTATGCTGGTGCAGGGCAACAGGGACCTGCATACACAACATCATGGGAACTTACATGGGAAATGCTGACAACTACACATCACGCTGTCATTGTCCACAGGTAGCTACATGTTGGGACAGGAGGAAGAGGAGGGCCATGGGCCTGCCTGGTAGAGAAGGCCCAATTTCACAAAGGCTGAGACCAATGTCCAGTATGAGGCCTACCTCAACTGGGAGGGCTCTCAGCGGTACCACTGGCACATCCCAGGAGAGGTCAGATGGGTGGGATGTGGTGGTGGACTACATGAACCAGCACAGACATCACCAGCACAGCATATAAGAATGCAAGAAGAAGGCCAAGACAGCCAGAAGATGCATAAAAGAGAAGGTGGTGGCCATTCATGCATCCTGCAGTGCCACTGTGGTGGTCCATCCACCGCACCCACTCTGATGGCAACAGAAGAACTGAAGGCATCCACCCTCAGATGTACGGTGGGTGGAGGGCGCCCCTGGAGGAGGTTTCCAGATGGGCGGCAGTCCATACTTGCATGGTAAGTAGAGACCCTACCAAGATATCCAGTGTGTGTGTGTGTGTGGCCATGCCATGGTGCCGCCACCGTAGCATGCCACCTGCATGTATCAACATGGGCATGCATGGCCACAGGGTGGCATGTGCATGGCGACGCAAGCTCACAGGGGAGGGATGGGCCTGTAGTTTGTGCACTGATGCACTGTTTCCTCACTGCAGTACCATCATGCCTCCATGTGGATGAGGGTCAGGACAGCCCCAGCCATGGCTGAGGTGGATGGTCCATCGACCTCAACCGGCATGCGGGCTGGACAGGCTAGGGTGAGCACCGCCGAGCTACTTGACAGATTTGACCTGGTGCCGCATATCACTATGGCTGGGTTCCTGCACGATGATAGCCTGGAGTGTGCTGTGTGCATAGACCCAGCTGGGGGACATGTCCAGCTCTGATGATGACATCACACTGATATTGGAAGCGTTGGGGATGTGGCGCTGACATATCCCTGAACGCATCACAGGAGGTACCTGGGCATAGCGCAGTGACTGCAGCTGCACAGGCTGCCACCCATCTTGACTGCCGTTGGTGGGTGGCACTACCAATGTGCATAGCAGGGGCGGTGGTGACTGTGCTGTGGACAGGCATGGTGCTGGCCAGTGGCCAGTCATGCAGCAGGTCACAGGGATGTAGGGCAGTGTGGCGCAGGGTCAGCCACCAGTGCTTCTGAACAGTCTGGACCCAATATATGGTCCCTGTGCTGTGTCCACCAGAGCGGGAGGCTGGCCAGGGCACCGTGACACCCCTGCAGCCCAGCACCTTGGATGGGGTGCACAGGATGCCGATCGCCTAGCTGAGCACACAGTTTGCTGCAGCGCATCCGTGGACAACCAGAGCTGCTCGCCACCTAGATGGGTGCACTGGCGGCGGAGGTGCGACAGCTGGTAGAGCAGCAGGACAGGGCATTGCGCAGATTATGGATGGGCTCCACCAGTCGGGAGGCCACAACTGCATCGATGGGCCGCATGTCCAGTGTCATTGTGGCAGCAATAGACCGCATGACCTGTACCATCATGGCGGTTTGTGTCATTGGCTGCCACTGGACTTGGCCATGCAGAAGACACCCCACAGTGCAGTATCCACCCCATGGTCATGGCGTTTGGCGACCCGCCATGGCGGATGCCAGGCTCGATATTGGCATCCTGGGTCACCAGGGACAGGCCTGTTTGGGCACCTCTCCACCCCTGCATGGACACGGTCTGCGGTCCCATACATCAACCCCTGGGGGTGCCTCAGACACCCCGTGGCCGATGGCCACTCTGCAGCTGGTGATTGGCTTAGGCGTGACCGCTCATGTGGCCATGGTGGTCGGGTACCATCTGCGGTTGGCCTAAAGTGTCTGTTTCCACACCCCGTCTGCTGCTGTTGCCCCATGTGTGTGTGGGTGTTGTTGGTCTGACATGCTGTGCTGCATACCCTATTTGTATGCCAGCCGTCTGCTAGGAGGCGGGCATGGGTGTGATGATGGTCATTACAGTTGTTTGTTTATTTATGTATTTATTTATTTATTAGATCATCGGTTTACAGACCTTTGAGTCAAAGACTCATTTACAAAGGCACCTCATCAAGAGAGCAATACAGCACAGCAAACAAAACAGTACAGTACATAACGCTTAGATTAAAAAGTAACCAGTGTTACTGGAATTCACTGGTGGTACAAGCTTGGTAATAGGTAGATCACTGTAGTCATAACATAGGGTACATGAGTACCATGTCAGGTAGCAACCAGAGATATTTTATCACATTAGTCAGCAGATGTTGCCTGAATTGTGCACCTGTGTAGTGCTTCTGATCCATGCCATGTACCGCTGTGTGCCTGTGTGTGTGCATGCCTGTGCTGTGTGTGTGCAGATGTGTGCCAGTGCTACCCCAGTGCCTGCTGTGTCCCATACCATGCATGCCTCTGGCTGTGCTCATCCAGGTCTGTGTGTGTTGCTGCTCTGTGTGCCTATGCATCTCTGTGTCTCTGTGCACTCACCTGCATTTTGTCATAGTGCTCGTGTGCGATGGTGTCCCGTGGCACCTTGCCTGATGGCCAGTCTCAGGTCGCGTCTCCCATGGGGTGGCTGCCCACTGCCATCCTGCACATCACCGCCATCATCCCGCCACTGTCTACATCATCTGCTATGACAGCTATCCCACAGTCAATGGCCATGTTGTCCAGAATGCAGCAGGCCAGGAATAGCCACAAGCTTTTGATGGGCTGTATCATAGGGCACCGCCAGACCTGTCTAGGCAACAGAGATGTATTTTCAGCATGCCAAAGACATGCTTGATTATAATGCATGTACTGGCATGTGCCTTGTTGTACAGCTCCTATGTGGGGATAACGGTCGCCAGTAGGGGGTGAGCAGCCACAGCCGCAGCAGGTATGCCCGCTACCTGTGAAGGCATGGACATGGTTAGCTTTGTTGTGCTGTGACACATCCTAGTCCTGGATGCCCACAGCCCACTCTGGCATGCCCACCTCAGCAGTGCCATGCAGACCCCAGCCAATGCCATACTCACTCACTAGGTGGCCCATGGGGATGTCCCCACTTTCAAACCTCTAACACAGTACTGAGCTGTGCCAGATGAATGTAAGTGCACTCCTGGGTGTGTGGCACAGTCACTGATGATGCACCCCATGGCATTTCACACCACCTGGCAGTTCACCGAGAGGTAACCCTTACAGTTGATGTAAACTGGCTCTTCAGGACTAGGTGGTATGCGAATGCCCATGTGGTGCAGTCAATGGCCCCAACCACGCCTGGCATGCGTGCAACCCTTGGAAGGCCTGAATGTTTTCTGTATGCTCCACCTGTGTGCTGGGAAATGTATGTACTCTGCAGCACATGGCAGCAGAGCATTGAGGAACTGGGTGAGGAGGTGGGATGTGGCCAACTGGGTAATCCCAATGGTGTCCCGGTTGGTTTTAGAAGGTGCCTGTGGCGAGCAAGCACATCGCTGCAGTCACCTTAATCTCCACAGACATGACATGACTCCATCTGGTGGGTGCCTGCATCTTGTCACTGCACAGCTTACAGAGCTGCCTCAGAATTGCCCTGTTCAGGTGGTACCAGCCCACTATCTCTGTATCACTGTAGTTCTCAAATGTGAAGCGGCACGGTACCACCTGTAGTCGGACATACCCGCTGGGCCCTTTGTCGGTCATGTTGCTGTTCCTCCTGCCTCCTCAGACCCTCATTACTGCTTCCATGTGCAATGGGCCACCTTCCATCTCACCCTGGCTCTCCATTGGCTCCCTGTCTGGCTGTCAGAGTGTGTGTGTGTGTGTGTGTGTGTCCCTCTGTCACTGTCTGTCTGTCTGTTTCTCTCTCTTTCTCTCTCTCTTTCCGTGCACAGTGTTACGAGTCCCTGTCTGTTTGTTTGAGCCTAGATTTTATGGGCTCAAGTCGGGTAGCGATCTGGGGTCTTGCTCCTCAGTTGTGCCATGGTATGTGGTTGAATATGCCGTTGTGCCACTTATTCATGTATCCGCCCCTGCACTTGCACTGCATACACTACATTTGTGCCTTGGCACCAGTGTGATTTGCACTGTGGCAGCTGTGGTGTTTGAATATCGCTTTACGGTGTATTTCGCTGTTGCGCAGGCACAACTCATTTGCGTATTGCGTAACTGCTTTGAATTTCCTGCCCATGATGTCTACAGTACAGTCAAACAAATGTTAGGTAGTTCTTAATTGTTTTGCATTACATAATTCTTTATTTCTGAAAGTATGTGAATCATAGTCATACTCAGTCATGACAACCATCATGACAAACTGTGTCCCATCAAGACTGTAAAAGCAAAATGAAGTGGTCAAAACAGCGCTGTCATAAAAGTATACAGTTTTGGAGTTAGTTTATTTAATCTAGTGTGGTTTTGGACTGAGCCATTTTCTACTGACCACTCAGTGCCTTTTTTTTGCCTGCACTATTTTGCTTTCACCGTTTTGACATGGAACCATGACAAACTTATTATATAGAACACAGCTGGTGTAGCAGTTTCAAGATTGCTATGATATGACATCTCTATTCAGTTGTTCTAAACCATTCTAGGTCACTATGATGTCTTCCTCAGTCAGTCAAATGGATTATGGTGTATGCTAGGAATGCGATGGTCGGTAGGTAAAGTATGTCATTTAAAATTTACAATACACATTGTGGACTGCGCTTAGCAATTGACTGTGATCCTGCCCTTGAGTTTGGACTCTTTATACTGCTGCTGTTTTTCAATAAATAAAAGGATTATGGAACTATTTCAAATGTGGTAAGCCATGTCTATGGAGTGCTGACTGCTACCACTACAGCAGTTGTGTTCCACAATATTAAATGACTGCTTTGGTATGTGCACCCTGTGAAGCTTTTGTCTGCAGTAAGACATTTAAGAGCCACTGGCTTTTGTGTTCTTTGGAGCCTATCATATACTCAAGTCAACAAAAACAATTAAAGAAGTGGTATCTGTTACTGTTAGTCACCAGAAAATATGAGGGGTCAACATTATCAGTGGACCTGTGGCCCAAGGTGTCCAACATTTCAACTCAAAGTCATTTAGTCATTCACAACATAAAGTTGTGATATTCCAGATTTCACATACCATTTATGTGAATCACTTACTAAGTTAGGTTGACTTCCATAGCTGGGTTTACAAATCTTGTGGCTGATTGGTCATTACTGTAAACACTGTCATCATGATGTATGTATGCATGTATGTATCTATGTATGTATGTATGTACAGTATAGCAACATAATCATACAACCAAGTAAGTCAACAACATTCTTTCATATTTCTTTTTGTGGGAGGATATTATTGGTAGTCACTGGTCAACAGTGGTCTGGTCATGGTGCTATTTTATGTTTCTGATGTGACAATGGTACATAATGTTTAACAAAACACAGATATTTGATTTATTTATTTATTGGCAGTTACAAGTATGCCACCAGTAAATGCAAAATGAGTATTGATTTTTATGGAAAACAGAACTAAGTAACATGAGTTACTGAGTTGGAGCTGGAAAATTGATGACTGACAAACACAACTGCTACGTGATGTAACTTAAGTCAAATGCAAGTCAGTCTTCTTCTGTGATAATCTATGTAAGGACCGTGCTCCTTATCTCTGGTGGTTCTAGTGTAGTGCACGCCATGCGGATTAGCTAGGGCCTTCCTTGCCTGCTCAAATGACCAGCCTCACAATTTTGGATTTCACAGTAGGCACTCACTGATATTTTCTAAGTTCATTTGACTTCTTTGGCAAAAACATGCAGACTTGCTGGATGACAATTACTTAGGCGTTAAAAACTTATTTGTTGCTTCAAGTTTTTATCAATTGAATTTGTTGACTAAATTATGTGTATTTGTATGATTTCATTGAATATGTTATGATTTTATTATTATTGTTGTTTTGAAATGTGAGGCACCTTTATTTTGGATAAGGTGCCATACAAATAAATGTTATTATTATTATTATTATTACTTTAGCAAAGCTGCCTATCTGCCACCTGACATTCAGAAACCAGTAAAGCAACCTTTAGGCTACCTACCACTTTGACATAGCCAACTTCTTATGAAATGCTAGATTATTGTCTGGTAATAAAGTTATCATCATCATCTTCATGAACTCATCAGACAGTCACAACAAGTAGGTATCATCATCATCATCATCATTCTTATTGACAATCATCACCATTAGTAATTCATTCACGCATGAGAGGAAATGACTGAGATGAGAGGAAGTTAGTACCACTCCACACTGACAATGGCCTGGATTGGGCGCCCCAATAATAGTTGAGGTATACTCATCAACTGCACTATAGGCAGTTGATGACTTAGCAGCTACTATGCACAGATATGGTTTTTGGGGTGACAGCTCATCATCCTGACTGACAATCAACCATCATCGCTATCATTATCGGTGAGTCATTCACCACATGAAAGAAAATGACTAAGAACAAGCTAGAGATGGAGCAAGGGTCCATAGTGACACTGTGACCCACCCCACCACAGCACACTGACACTGGCCTGGCCAGTATGGCCCATACCACCCCAGTGATAGTTGAGGCAAACTCATCAACTTCACTACAGGGTGGGAAGTTGATGACTTTGCAGCTACTGTGAATGAATAAGATTTTTTGGAATGGCATTTCTGTACAAAACCAGCAAATAAATGCACATCCGGTGGTGACCACTTCATTACTGATTCATTTATAATCTTCATTCACAACCACATCATTACTGGTTCATTTACAGTCTTCATTCACAACCTGATGTCATTACATCACACTAGCAGCAGCACCAGATCATTTACTAGGGATCATCAGCCAGCCACCTCAGCTGAGCCTGTCATCAGGAGGTTGTCACTGCAAATTTAATGTGAGTGAATCAGTAATGACAGCGTAGTCACTGCACATTCTTTAGTGGAATGGTTTTGATGAATGAGACATGATGGGGGATGTTTCTGTTTTATTTATTGATTTATTTATGTATTTCTTTTACATTTTAAATGAATAGAATTTTTTGTTGGGGGACTGTGTTCTCCAAATGCTACCTAAGGTCACTCACATTGTATACTACACATTCTTTTAAAGGGGAAACAGCCAGCAGTACTAAAAGGGCCCCACCCAAGAGTGCAGTTGTTCTCAATCTGTTATTTATGTGCATTGCAAACAAAACATTAGTTTTATTTACTGCTTACTGCAGCTGTGCAGCAACTTTATTTGTATCATGCTGATTCTACTGCCTTGTAACCACAACAATCTTCAAACCCCCTAAAGCTAACATCAGAAGAGGGCTGCAGTAGTGGAGATAACAATAGCCTGTAGTGAATGTTTTAAAGCTTTTATAAGCTACTGTGATCATAGATGTTATCCAGTCCCACTCTTACACCCAGGGGCCTTGGTGAGGTACAGTCCTCCTCTGTGACTGTACTTAGTCCAGTAAGGATGGTGGGAGCAGCAAACAAAAGATCACAGCTCATAAAACTCTTAAAGGAGTAGTACAGTTAGAATTTACAAAAGCATATGTTATGCAGAGTGTTTTAATTTGTGTGTGCAGTCCATTGTGTCCTTCCCTGTCTGCTATTAGGAGTTTTTTCTAAATTAGCCTGCTAGTTTTACAGCAGTTTTATGACTCCTGTGGATCTCCATCTCAGAAAGGTTTACTGCTCTTCATGTTCCTACTATGTTTCCTGTCCCATGTGACAGTGCTGTATCCGGGACCATGGGTTCAGCGAGCACTATTTTAGAGTCAATTTACTACAGAAGAACTGTGATATTAAGTAACTTTCCTTATCCAGGGAGCACCAATTGCTACATTTACAGTTTAGCAAAATACCTGAGGGCTAACTGAGTGGGTTATTCTGTAAGAAAACAGCTAGAGTGTTTACTAATTCTAGCACTGATGATCTGGGTGATTTGTGTGCTTTTGTGGCTGTATATAATTTAACAAAATGAAAAGTTATAAAAGCAAAACATTTACTTCTCTGGCTAGACCTGACACACACATAAAAACAAAAATAAAGAAATAAAGCTATTCATTGGAGGACAGAACATCAGGCTCCTATCTCTAATACTTGTTGAATCAGTGGTCAGGGATGCATCACTTTCATGGGACAGGATGCATTGTAAGAAAAAAATGAGCAATAAACCTTGCTAAGATGGAGATCCCCAGGGGCCATAAAATTACCATATGACTCACCAGGACTATACACACAAATCAAAACACTCTGCACAACATATGGTTTTGTAAATTTTTACATTGCTACTTCTTTAACATGCACTGTCTAGGTATTAAATCTCCCACTGCTGCTGCTACTGTATATTCTCATATCAGACAGCTGCAAGGGATCTGAAGATCTGGAGTAAAAGAAGATGTCAGCTTGCAAGCCAACAAAATCAGTGTGATACTTAAAATCTACTATGCTGCTGCAGTACATGAGAAGTAAAACTACTTTTTGCAACGCATACAACAAATTGCAGATTGAGAACAACCTCATTTGATGTGAAGCTCTGCTGCTTTTAGCGTTGACTGTTTACCTTAAATGCAACAAACACAACACATAGTAGTGTGATAGTATGGCACCTTCTCTGAGTGATATCTGATAGTCACCTTGCCTGGTGAACTGCCTGACCACTTTGTTACAGGTGGTGATGAACCGATTCACCAAAATGTACACCAGTCATCACACACACACACCAGAAGTATATGGCCACTTCTCTCTCTACATAGTATGCTATGCATGGTGGTGTATAGAAGCATAAACTTTGACAGTAGATAAAGACCACCTGGCCCATCCAGTTTACCCATTTCTCTACTTACTGGATATGACCCTAACCTCTAACTATAGACCCATTTCCATTCTTCGCCTTCTCTCGAAAGCTCTGGAGAGGATAGTGGGCAACCAACTTACAGATTACCTTGCTAACCATAACCTGTAATGCCAGGAGCAGCACATTTTTCATAAAGGACATAGTACCACCATGGCTGTCCTTGAATTCACCATTTACATCCATAATGCTCTGGATCAAGGACATCTTCGGTGCCACCTTCATCGATTTGACAAAGGTGTTTGACACTGTCAATCACTTCCTGCTATTAAAGCAATTATCCTGCTTTGGTCTCTCAGATGACGCTGCACGTTGGATCCAAAGCTACCTTAGTGAACGAACCCAACAGGTCAGGAATTGGTGCGCCGTCTCACCTTCCCTTCTGATTTGCACTGGAGTTCCCAAGGGTCCATCTTGGGTCCCTTGCTTTTTAGTATTTTTCTTAATAATCTCCCTGCATCATGCCCTAATAGACTCTACTATGCGCAGATGATGCAGTTATTTTCACCTCCCACCTGACCCTCCCTCCTACAAGTGCAACTGCAAACAAGCTTTACATAAGTGGAGACATGGTTTAAATCTCAAAACTCATACTTAACTACAAAACAACTAGATCAAAGATGTTTCATGGCATCCATAACAAACATAAAACCAAATATCTATCTATCATAAATAGTGAGAAACAATGCTCGAACAAGTTCAACTGTTTGAATATCTGGGGTTACCTCAACAGCATCTTGTCTTACTCTGAACACATTGAGAGCATTGCCAAGATTGTTAACACCACCGCATAGGACTTCTCTTTAGACATAGAAGCTGCTCTACTAATGAAGCCCTAAGCATGGCCATTCAGAGCTCTGTTATATCAATAATCAATTATGGGCTAGTGATTTACGGCTCTGCCACTGACACCGCACTTTGACGAATAGCCATTGCCCTAAACAAGGTATCTCATCTTCTGACCTCTGCTCCATGCCTCTAACATACCTGTGATATCTACAAGCAAGCTAACTGGCTCCAACCTTTCGGCAGACTCAAGTCACAGACCTGTATACTAGCTAAAATGATCACCTTAAATCTCCTACCCCCTAGGTTTCAGTCCTTACTGGTTCCCCGCAGCAGCCCCACCTAACCAGGAGCTCAGAGTATCTTACTTTATCAGTTCCACGCTGCTGCACTACCCAAGGTCAATGCTCCTTTACATACAGAGCCTCACCCTGGTACAAATGTCTTCCACCTGATCTTACCAACAGTACTAGCCTGGGCATTTTCAAGGGCAACCTGCAACAGCACCTTGTCAAAATGGCCTCCTGTGAATGTTCCTCATAACTAAACCCTCTTCTAAGTGGCTTCCTGTGAATGTTTTCTCTCAACTAAACTTACTCTTTTCCCTTTGATTCCCCTTCTAAATCCCTCCACCCTCTCTCCTAGCAATTTCTAATTTACTTTAGTGAACTTTATTTCAACTGTGTCTTTTACTGCATATATGTTCTTGAATAATATTCACAAACTAGTGTAACTTAATGTACATACTGTTACTCGCTGTTCATATTTCAGTAATTTCAAAGTATGCTTTAATGATCCTGACAAAGCCTATGGCTGCTTGAAACCACTGTACTTGTTATTTTCTCACTATGTTCTGTACTGTCTCCTGACATGGAACCTTGTAAAAGAGCCTTGGCTCAAAGGTGTCTTCAAAATAACAATAAACAAATAAAGCTGCAGATCCTAGTTAACCAACAGGCTACTTCTTCCTACCTCCCACTATAATTGCCTTATGTCTGTCCCATGCATTCTTGAATTCCCCACTGTTTTTAACCTCACAACCTCCTCAGGAAGGTCGTTTCATGCATCCACCACCCTCTCTGTGAAAAATACTTCCTCACGTTGCCTGAGCCGTCCCCTCTATCTTCAAACTATGCCCCCATGTTCCTGCACATCTCTTTTCTGAAAGATGCTACCCTCTTGAACTCTGTTAATTCCCTTGAGGTACTTGAAAGTTTCTATCATGTCCCACCTCTCCTTCTTTTCCTCAAGGGTATACATATAAAGCTTCTTTAGTCTCTCTTCATATGGTTTCTGGTGCAGACCCTGCACCCTTTTAAGTTGCCCTCCTCTGGCCTTTTGCGATATTGCAGTAAAGTGTCATCCTACACAGTTTTATTTGTGGTAAGTGACAATTTAAATTATACATTGTTGTTTACCCATAAACACAATGAAAGCACATAATGTGGTACTTGTACTTATTTTTAATTATATTTGCTTCAACTCTGCACACCATTGCAAAGGCAAAAACAATTTAAAAAAATTGTAACACCCATGACAAGGGTTTTGCTGAAAATGTTAACCTGTGATGTGAATATGCTTAATATTGCATGTTACGTGCAAAGTCAAAAATAGCAATATGACTGTTTTCATATTTTTCATTTAGAAATCATTCATTTATTTTATTTATTTATTTATTGAGTACTAGGAAAACCTTTGAGCTGGAAACTAATTTTCAAAGGTTCTGCATCAGCAGAAGACAGAATTACAAACATTGTAAATAGACACAAAACCATGAAGATTGACAAATTTGGTATATACAAGGACAAAGTACAGTACAATAACAGGAGAATAGCAATCCAAGTGCAGAGGTCAAAACAGAGTAAGCATTATACATTATAAGCAAAAATACAGAGAGGCATTAAACAGTGTAATCAAATATTCAGCAGAACAATTGACTTAGTAGGCAGAAACACTACACCTAGTCGTGTATTAGTCTAGGGACATGATACCGTGAGCAAGGACTATTAATAATTACAAAATGTGGTGTGTACAAGGATAAAAAGGGACAAGGGTTAATAGTAAGGTAGGCATTGGTACATCGATAGAGAAGGGGAGGAAAGGATAAAACAAATAATACGGGCCAACACAACTACAACATCAGGTAGGGTTTGGCGATCCCGGGAAAGAGGTGGGAAGAGCGATCATGAAATAAATTAACATATAAACTCATTAATTGCCTGTGGAATCTATTTTTGGAGTTACCTGAGCTCATAGGCAAGCAATAATACCCAACAGGGTGAGCACTATTGGGCTATATCAGACTGCCCAGGGGTATAATGATGCCCAACGCCATAGGCAGAGGACCTTATAGCCACTGGAAGGTGTGGTGTAGCCAAATACTGCTCACCTTGCAGGGTATTATTGTGCTTAGAAAATGGGTTACATGTTTAATATATTGAAGAAAGTGTTAAAATGTATTTATTGAATTTTGGTAACCAGGTAGGCCCATTGAGACAAGACAGTCACTTTTGCAGTGGCGACCCAGTAAGTGCAGTACATTGATAGTGCAATAGTTGACACAGGAAACCATACAGGTATGACAATTGCAATAACAAGACCAACTAATGTAGTTACAGGAATATGTCATAATACAACACAATTACGTCATATAAACATTCACAACTAGCATAAAAATTTACAGAGAACATAATTACTACAGTTAAGAACCACTAGCACAGATAACATATAGAATAATGCGTGGAGTTGTGTGTTTAGTTAGTTTTACACACACCCTGAGGTGTTGGATGTTACATAAACCCGAGTGAAGCTCGAGGGGTTTATTTACATTCATCGAGGGGTGTGTGTAAAACTCAAGTTAAACACATACCCCATTTTTTATTTTATATAATTGTTGAAGTGTTTTTCACCACGGCAGTTATATAAAATAAAACAGTCAGCAGTTCCAGCTGAGATGAATCCTGTTCGCCATCGGCAGCAAAGCAGCTCCAGAATGCTTTTCTTTTCATGGTTTTTCCTCGCCCCACCCACACATTTAAACAGATGATTACCTGCTTACTGAGGAAAAGGAAACTGCTGTAAGGCAAGGTTTTCATTTTGCATTTACCGCTAATGCCGATTGATGGTGACACCGCAGCACTAGGTGAGGAGAGAGCTGATGGAGGTGCATGCGCACAGCAAGGAACCCTGGTGTGTGTTCGCCATTATAACCCGTGGGTTATAACAGCAAACTATAACCGGGTTCCCTGTGGGAGAAAACGCCTCCCAGTTATTATAGTACCATAGAGTATACTATGGCAGGCAGTAACATAATCATCAATCCCTATTTACAGATAACATTGTGCATAATTCGATTGTACAGATAACATTGTACCTAAACTGAAATCCAGTGATGCTAAGCACACAGGCAGTGGAGAGGTAGAAAGCCTGGATGTCATCAATAGCAGGAGCAAGGTGAGGCAGCTAGATGAGCTTGCAGCGAGCACTGAAAGTGAGATAGCGAAGACCAAGCCAGGACTGAGGAGGGTAACAAGTTCCAGGAGGACACAGCAGAAAAAGTGAATGATCTCAGCCACAGAGAGCGCAGGTTTGACACTTACAAGAAGGGTAGGGAGACAGATCTGAGAGCACACTGGTGGAGTCAACACTTAATGATGTCAGCTAGGCAGGGATGCATGAATCGATGTACTAGCTTGTGAACAAAGCTCAGGGTGGCATAATGCAGTTTGGCCTCATAGGGTAAACCATCCCAGGGCAGATAGGACATCTCAATGATGATGGCGGAGTGTGGGTTCCCAGAGCAAACCTACCCACTCTGCAGCAGACCTGAAAAGATGAGATGATATGGTTGCAGAGGTCAAGAGAAGCAACAGGGCACCATACCAGAGGAGAGGCACGAGTGGCATCAACAGTCTTGTGACTGGTGGTTGAAGTAAGGAAGGGACAAATGCGGTAAAGAAATGTTTTAAAAGCTACAAAAATGTAAAACAAATTACCAAAACAACACTTCTTTGTAAAGTAGTCCATCCTCTACTAAAATTGCCACTAGAGGGCACTGTATTACTTTTCTAATTAGCTGTATTTATTTTCTTTGTCCCTACCCTTATTGATTTACCCTTCTCTGAGTAGCAGTCTGTTTTTGTTTAGATTGTTCACAATCACTTCCCTCCAAGTAAAGCAGTGTTTTAAATGGTAAAACTGTTTTTTTTGTAAAGTGGCAAAGTGGCAGCAGCACAACGCAGTCCACATTAGAGTGTAATTCAAGCCTGACAGCCTGAGTGATGCCAGGGCACTGTCAGGATTCACAAATATCAGTAAAGGTTCGGTTTTGTGAGCCTGATTCAGTATTCCAGGTCTGCTGTGTTTTGTGCTAGGAGTGAGTCACGGAGGTAAAAAGTGTGCTGCCAGTTACAAATGTAGCTGCAGTGTGCTTCCAGTTAGAAACAGCTAGTGTTTGAATTTTGCCTGTTCTGTGTGAGTGAGACAGTACCCTGCCACTTCATTACTTGTTTACCATTAGGAAGTGTGCCATTAACTGCTTTTGTGTTTAAAACATATTTCTGGGGATTATTGTTAAGTGATTTCACTTGTGGTCAGGAATACTGAGATCGCTGAGTTGGGTTGGGGACTCTACAGAAACTGTACAGTTTCAATACAGTTGCAATGCAGTGAAAGCTAAGCACCAGTACAGATTTCCTTTAGATACAACTAACTTTACAAAACTTAACTGCTTAAATTCATTGCCTGAAATGTGGCAACTGCCATGACTGTAATTGTGCCAGGTGAGACTTTGAGTTGGAGGAGGGGCTCTCACTCGCTAAGTGATTATAAAAACATGGTGGGATTTGTTTTTAAAAATTCCATGGGCACAGTAATCTCAGAAAGAATGAGGCAAACAGAGACTGGGACTCATTATTTCCCAGTCTCTGTTGCCTCATACTGAACTTGGTTGGTGCTTTCAGCCAATCAGAATGCCCATTTCAGACTCCCCATTTTCTAAGTATGTTTAATGAGTAAACATAACCAAATTCTCAAAAAGTAATATAAAGTAATATGAGTTACAGTTACAGTTGCTGATTACTTTTTATGAAAGAGCAATAAATAACTGTAACTGATAACATTTCTTTGAGAGTATCTAGTAACCATAACTTTTTCAAAATGTACCTTACACAGCACTGTCTGAGATTCAAGTAAAGTCATCTCCCATCCACATAGGAGGGCAGACAATGGTTTCCTGTTCACCATGGAGATAGAAACTTATCAGCTGTAAGTGGTCCCAGTTGCCTGGTCTGACCACTCTGCCATTATTTTTAACTTGATGGTTCCTATTTATCGCTTTTCCCATGAAATGGTTATATATGGGCTTTGGAATACTGACTTTCATACTTTTGGGTCACATCTATCTTTCAGGCATTCAACCCCTTCAGGGTGCTTTAGTCTTAGCAGCTGAGGCTTATAACTAGCAATCCTGTCTACAATCAAGGCCCTAGTACATGACTACTCTTCATCAGCAACCAGACAAAGGTTATAGCACATGTGGAGAGTCCAGCACTTGTCTGATAGACTTGACCTTGTGTCTCCTTATCAGTGATATCAGGAAGCACTGACTAGTGATAAAAGATTTCTCCTCTGGAGTCATCACAGCTGGGAGGAACAGGCCTGCATCCCTCCTTTGGATGGTGGATAGGATTCTCCACCCAGAAGGTCTAGATCAGGAGGAGGAGAGACCAGGTTTCCTGACGAGGTGACAATAAACCCAGTTAGCTCACACTCAAAGAAATTCTGTATCAGGCACCATCACTGTGTAGTGATATTTTAATGAAGAAACAGCTTTCAAGTGCCAGTATCTGGCTACAGTACTCAAAACATTTCAAAATGCAGTGTTAGTCATAGAAAGTTAAAGTGCCCAACCCCATTGTTGGGAACCCTAGTCTTAATGCCACGATGCTTAGCTTTGCCAAGCCTCATCAGATGAAGACGTTGTTTTTCACTAAAATATCAGTGCACAGTGAAGGTACCTAATATAGTATTTCCTTGGTGTGAGCTAACCCTGCTTTGTTGTTTTAGCTTAGGGCTGGCAGCCCTCGTGGCTCGCACGGACCCTGCACTGCTAGTAATCGTGGCTCCATGTTTGGGACTTTTGTGAAAAGGTGCAAGGAGTTCTGCCAGTTATTCTTAGCCAAGATCACAAATATTAAGAGACATTATTACCTTCACTGATGCTTTTCATACTAGCAATGGTAAACTTAAGGAGATGACGGAATCTCGGGTTGTCTAAGCAGAATTTCAGTTGGCTGATGTTTGGTGGTCTTCTAGGTTCTCTCAAAACTGAAGTCTTCTACTTATCTCCTGTTTCTGATTACCTTCTGGACTCTCTCCTGGACATATTTTGTTTTACAAAGGTTGATGATGGGGAGGGGGAGTTGGTGGGAAGCCAAGCTGCCACAACAAGACCCGTCCCCATCAGCTCAGGTCAAATAATAAACAAATACAGGAAAAATCCACTTACTCCTCAGGGTCACTGTCCTGGATGGTGATGGAGTCATGTGTTCAAGGTGCCTGAAAAGAGCCACTGCTCCTGCAATGGCTGAGTGGTATGCCTGGTGGTCCTCCCTGAGGAGATGGTGGTTAGGGACTAGTGGATGCCTAGTATTAGTGGCACTAAGAGGCCTAGACAGACCAGTTATAGAGTGTTGGTAAGGTTTTTTCTTAATTGATATACCCCCCATTTGGCCTGAGACTCTCAGCCTCTACTCCTGACTACAGCTGAAGAGTTTGGGGTTAGATGGGCACAGAGTGCCTTGGATGTTGTCCCATGCTCCTCACTGTTTGGATCCTCGGTGGGATGGCAGGAAGAAAGAGATGGTTCAGCACCAACACAACATCTTGCTCATGTCAGCAGCCGTGCATTAAGTTGAATGAGTAAAGGAGTCTACAGAGGGATCTCAGAATGAAGCGATGTGTTCACTTGCTGAGGCAGGTGCTTCTCCACCTAAACAGATGTGTACAGTATGTGACCACTGGCAGAGAAGAATGTGCCAGCAGTCAAAGAAAAGGGGAAGATGCCTGTTTGTTGGGGTAGATAGTTTTCCTGCCATGAAAGTCCCCATTTGGGCCCCCATTATCCTGGGGGCACCAGAGTAAGCACTGGTATGCTGCAGAGTCAGACAGCATCAGGGAAGGTTGGAGGTCATCAGCATGGCTGAGGAGGAAGCTTGGAGCAGCTTGTCTTTCTTAAAAATTTAAAATAAGTAAAGGTCTAGGAACTGTGTGGGAGAAAAGGCTCCCACCCCAATATATAACAAGCATTAGCCTATGTCAATTATGTGTGATTGCACATTTTAGTAGTGAAATTTCTATGCTAATGGAAGTAGAGGAGCAAATAGTATCTCTATAGTATGCTTTTGGAGATTATCCCCATTTATTTAACCATATTGCAAATGACTTTGTTAGTGTTCTCTTCATAGCTAAAACCTGAAGAAGATCTATGGTCCAAACATGGATTATTTCTAATTTTATTTTCAGTGTCCCTTTAATATTACTCTTTTGTTTCATTTTCAGCCCACACGCTGACATAGCACTGGTGTTTTATGTGCATATTCCATTATCACGACATTATAATGGTAAAACTGAAGGATTGCCTTAACACAGGGAATCAGAATGTGGAAGCGTGGGCTACACCTGTTGACTCAGTCAGGACAAATGTCCTTTTCTGCCTACTGTCTTGATTGACTTAGAGTTGGTCAGGGTAGGCTTGAACAATATTTTTTCTTTGGATACAAGAAAATTGATAAAATAAACTATTTTCTATAGTTATTTTTAGCAAAAAATAAATGTAATTCAATAAGGGTGAATCAGCACTTCCTTACTGAATCAAAAGCAACATACTCCAATTTGCTTCAGTTAACATGAACTATTGCTTTAGATAGAGTAATGAGGGCAATCATTTGTAATAAATGGCCCGGGGCCATGGCATAACTGGTCATAAAGTTTGTTTTCTAATCATTTTGGTGCACTTTGGGGTCTTCAGGAGCACTTTTGTAGTTAATTACAACCCTGCTGATATGCCAATCAATCATATTTTAAAAAATAATAGTCGAGATGATAAATATTGCTAGACCATTGGGGCAGCAGCAGTACTGCTACTACTTTTACACTGAATGCCCCAGTCTGGAAGTGAGCTTGAGTCAGTGGAGGCTGGCTGGAGGAAGTAGGATTGAGCATCCAGGGTACAGTGTTCCTTCTTACAGGAAGGGTTTCCTTATCCTCCACATTGTGGCTGCCTCCTGGATGAAGTCTGATGGAAGCACAACTGGAATCACACAAAAATGATTTGGCGGGATGAATCCCAGCATGTGCGTGGAGTGTGCCAAATGCATTAGTGCACAGTGCATCCTCGGGATAAAACTATAGGTCGAAAACTTTCAAAATGGGTGATTAACAACAAGGCTCTACTTCAAATATAGATTGTGTTGTGGAGAAGACTGAAAACAGAAACCCAGAAATGGAGACTGATGGCAGAAAAAGCCCAAAGGTCCATCCAGTCTGCCTGAGTTCCCTCTTTGCCCTGGGACCTACTGATCCTCCAGGGTGCTTGCCCTCCCATCCTCACCCCCATTCTCTCTCCATATCTGACACCCCAAACAACCATGATAACCTTCATTTTGTGTAGGTACACAGGAAATAAAGGAACCATCCGATGCTCTCATCATATACCACACCATTTTATTCCACGAAAATCAGCTGCAAAATAAAAATGAAGTGAAAAGTGCCATATAGTGCTGACCCCACTCCTACAAGGCCCAACCGGTTTTTGCATGCACACTTCATCAGGGACTGCCTTGCACCTCTAGTGGACACAATTCATCATGTGCTAATTAAAGTGACAGTACATAAATAGCTGAAAATTAAACAAACATTTTTGGGGTACAAAGGGGACATAAAGCATACACTTGGCATTATAACAGGAAGTGCAAGGGGTATAATCATAAACTCATATATCCCCAAATCAATACCACAGGGATAGTTATATATCTCTATTCCTGTTAGTTAATCAATTACATAATTAAATGCACATATGCCTGTAAAACATTGTGAGCAAATACCAAGTGAAAGTGGCTGTAATTCTACTTAAAACAATTTGCAATACACATATGCCAACTCCTTTCTACTGTTAAGGTCTCCTAACTTAGTCAGCTTGTCCTACGGGCAGGACCTCCCATAGAACTGCTCCAGTCTGCCCTGCCTCCCTGATCAGCTTGTCCTATGGGCAGGACCTCCCGCAGAGCTGCTCCAGTCCACCCTGCCTCCTGATCAGGTACACCCTGCACATCTCCTTTGTCTGAAGAATTAGAATTTGAATTTGGCGCATTTTCTGCTTACAGACCAAGTTCTCTCAGTGCACTAGCCATTTTAAACTCGGGATGTTTCTGTGCATTTTAGCTTAAAACTGTGACTGTGGTCCCCTTTAATGCATTGGGGACTTGCTTGTAATCTGAGTTTTAAATCTATCCAGCCTTCAGTTTGCCACGGCTACATGTTAACTCCGTTGCCTGCGGTGCTACTATAAGTCTTTGCTGGCCACTCAAACCAGTTGAAAGGCTGTTGATTTCATTTAGTGAAAGGATCACCTAGCACCTAGCTGCTTTTCTGGCTTTTGCTAGATGGAGCAAAGTCAGACCAAATTAAAGGCACTGTTAATTCAGACCAGAAGCTGGGATCGGCTATTCTCTCTGCTTTGTGTAGGCTGCTGGCTTTGTTCAGGTGCTGAAAGGTCACTCCTGCAGTTCCTTCGTGACTGCTCCCCACCTGCCCCAATGCCCTCCCACCCATAGCTGGTGTTTCATATATAGGGAAGGGTCTCGCGCAATCTACCACATTTCTCATTGGCCCTTATACTAGCTCCCCACTAGGGGTGCCTGTACCATTCTAACTATCTTTCAGTCTCTGCTCTCTGATCACCTGGACTTTCCTCCAGTTGGGGACTTGCTGCTCTGTCAGACTTCACTCCTCCTTGGCTACCACTGCCTTAGACCTTTCTCACGATGTTCCCTAGCACTACTAATCTCGTCCTGTCAATTGTAGGTGTTATGTTTTGTCTTGTAGTATTGACAGGACCATCTGACCCTCCCCATCTTGCCTTTATTATTCTCCTGACAATGTCTGCTACTTTAACACTCTTTGACCCACCCCTCAACCTGGACCACTGGTGGGGCTACACAATAAACACCTTTGGGTTGTACTTAGGGGTATCTTGTGGAGGTACACTATCTCCTCAGTGTGTGTCTCTCATGCTGTTGTAATTGCCTCCTTCTGGACTATTAGCCTATCTCTTACCCTTGCAGGGATGTTGAGACCAACCCTGGACCCGCTAACTCTAATACCATCTTCCAGTCTCCCTCCTCCAATTGTGGGACTCAAGCACCTAAGTTCACCTTTTGCCCACCTTAACATCCGGAGCCTTACTGCTAATATCTCTGAACTCCAGGCTTGGGTTACTTCTAATGATGCAGATGTTCTTGCCCTGTCTGAAACCTGGCTAAAAGCCAAATATTGCTGACTCTCTCTGCTCTGTACCAGGATATAACATGCTTGGGTTGATCGCTCTAACTCAAAAGAGGATGTGGTCTGGCACTGTACTACAAGCTTCATCTCAATGTTATTGTCATACAGGATCCACCTGCTAATTGTGAGGTGCTTCTCTCTTCTATTACTTGGTGGAGTTAAAAGATCCATAACTTCTGCATTTACATCCCTCCTAGAAACGCTAGTTTGGGTCTAGAAGAATTTATTGAACTGGTGCCCTCCGCATCGGAAAAAAAATGAGGTTATATGCCTAGGAGATTTTAATCAGGATTGGGCTGGGCCCTGTACAGCTCTCTTATCCACCATTATTGCAAGGCAAACCTTTCTCAACTTATCCAGGACCCCACCAGAATCTCCCATCAGGGATCCACTAGCACCCTAATAGATTGGATCCTGACTAACAGGAAGGAGGACTTCCCTCTGTGGGTGTTCTTCCTGACTCCATAAGTGATCACTGCCCTGTTTACTGCACCTGGGATACCCCCTTCCCATCTAAGGTCATATCTTTCTCTAACATCTCTAAACTCAACCCTGCAGCTTTCCAGCATGATCTTAACATGGTTGACTGGTCTCCCCTTCACGTGACAAACGACATAACATAAATACTCAATAGTACCCTGCTCTCCTTCAGAACTGTCATATCCCAGTTTCCACACGTAGAGTAAAGGTAGGGTCACCAAATGGCTAAAGCGTCCCCTACTGCAACTGCTGAAACAGAGGGATAAACTCTGGTCGTATGGAAGTCATCTTCCTTCAGGCTGACTTTGGAGGCCTACAGGTCACCTGTAAAGGGAGATTCATTCCACCAAGGCATATACTACTGTAACCTGCTCAGTTCTTCTATCTTAAACCCCTAAAGGGTACTGGTCCCAAATCAAGGAAATACTGGGAACAATAAGCCCTTGACTCTAATATGCTTATAAATGATACTCACTGCAATAACCCCTTACCATAGCAAATGCCTTTAATTCTCTATTTTCCACACTGCCCACCCCTCCTTCAAATGCCACTCCCCGATATCCCTATCCCCGTCTGGTGCTGCTGTCCTAGAGTTGTCATCAGTCCTTATCTAGAAGTACTTAACATACTAAAGTCGATCCCTGCATCCGGTAGTGCGGGCCCTGATGGTATCTATCCTAGTATCTTATGGCAGTTTGCCTCTTGTCTTGCAGTACCTGTAACCAGACTTTTCAACCTCTCCATCAGCACTGCCTCAGTGCCTCTGGTCTGGAAAGTTGCAAGAACTATTCCTATCCTTAAGAAAAGGGACACCAGGATCATGGCTTACTACAGACCCATCACTCCCCTGACCACTCTTAGCAAGCTGCTTGAGAAACTCATTCTTGACAGGTCACTGCACACCTTCTCAACTCGACCTTCAGTCCCTGTTCAACATGGTTTCAGGGCTGGGACAACACAACTACCACTCATTCAGTTTACCAGTGAGTTAAGAATAACATGAACAAGGGTTTACTTACTGGGTGCTCTTCATTGATCTCTCCAAAGCATTTGACATGGTTCATCACCCTCTACTTTTGGCCAAATTGAACTCGCTCGGAGCCTCTGATTCTGCCCTCTCTTGGTTTAGCAGCTACCTTGAAAATCTGTCTCAGGCAGTCTCCTTCTGCAAGTCTCTCTCCTCCCCATCCTGATCACCTGTGGTGTTCCACAGGGATCAATTCTAGATCCTTACTTTTCTCCCTCTTCATCAATGATATACCTACTCCTTCTCCTCACTGCAATATTATCGTATGCGTGGATGACCTGGTGTTATACTCAGCTTCCAAGTCCATTGCCGATATCAATTTATGTCTCTTCCCACTTTTCAGACCCTTCAATCCTGGTTTCATCCAACTACCAAGTCCTCAATGTATCCAAGACTCAGGCCATGCTCTTTGGGTCTGCCAGGAAGGTGAGCTCTGGTCCCCCAATCTTCTGGTGCACTGCTGTGATGGGACTCAGGTCTCCAACCTGTCCTTCAAGTATCTTTGGGTAATGCTCAGCCCAGTACTAGACTACTCTGCACATGTCAATGAGGTATGTCGCTCCGTTAATGCCAAAATTGGAGCAGCCAACAGAGTCGACACTCACTCACCCTGGCTGCCAGGATCTCAGTAGCAAGAGATGTCTTACTCCCACAACTGCTATATGCCCTGCCAGTGCTCTCTCAAGCCAACACGTGAGTTCTTCGCCAAATGGGATACATCCTACAATAATATCGGTAGAATTTGCCCTATCAGCTCCCACCTTACCCATCACTGTCTTCTCTATTCTGCTTTAAAATGGCTGTCTCCCAATTGCCCTTTGTTCCTACATCCTTGGGTGTTTTGTTGACTCCTTAACAGATCTCCTCATCCATCCTATCTGGGTGACATGCTCACTCCCATTTCTCATTGAGATCCTCTGCCTTCCCATTGCTATATGTGCGCCTTGCTCCACGAAAATGGGGAGCAAGCCTTCTCCTACTTTGCACCTAGGTTCTGGAATCCCTCCCGTCCATGTCAGGAACTCCTCATCTCACCTCTCATTCAAGCACGTCCTTTTTACCACCTCTTCTCTCTGGATAACTGTGTTTGCACTTCTGCCTGTCTCTCCACCTAGACTATGTCTCTCAGCTTTATCTATTCAGTTTGCTACCAGCTCATCCTGCAGGATTTGCCTTTCATAACTAATGAGCTAACTGTCTGTTTCTCCCACTCCTAGTCCTAGCAAGTCCGTTTAGCATGCCTACCTGCCTGTTTCACAGCTAGGCCTGTCAGACTGACCATATTGCTTGTTTTGTTTGATGTGATGTTTAATAACTTGACAACTATTAGTGTTTTCCAGCAGGTGTATGCTATTCGATGGCTGTCCTCTGTCATGGTATTTGTTTGACAGTTCTCCTGCACTATGTATCAATTTGTGCACCACTGCTGATTGTGTTCTGTACTCATACTGTGTCGTGATATTGTACTCTCCCGGTCGTGTCTGAAAATAGGCAGGATGTTTTGCCTAGTGCACTTACTCGGTTATCAAAAGCTAATAAATAAATACATAAATATATTTATCTAGTGTATATAGTTATATATCTATATAGAAGGAGGAGTACCAACCAAGAGCATGTTCACTCTAAGCACTCAGAAAGGAATGGCAATAAAACAATGTCTAGTATTGCATACAAGGAAATACAAAATGTCTATCTTGATTTCATATACACTTTCAAACATAGACCAAGGTTTATCAAATGCTAGTCAGAGTATTTTACTACAGGGTCATTTTTACAGTTTTCTCAGGTAAAGAGAACAGATCAGAGTCTCACATCATCATACAAACTCTTAAATGCTGTGCCCTCTCCTTCCACTTTGCAGATAGGGTGAGAGGTCAAGTGGCCATTCAAACCCAGAACAAGAATTGCTCTGAGGTAAAAGGTCCAAAATGCCTCTCTGCACAACAACTTATTCTCTAAATCTCCCCTAACCCCCAACATAACCTTTTCAATACCTATACATTTAAAATGATGTTCTCCCAATGATTGATTCACATGTCTCGCTAAGGCATTTCTACAGTCATTATTCCTTATGTCGCTCTGATGTTTCACAAATCCTTTGTTTTAGCATTTGTGATGTTTTTCCAACATAAAAAGCAGTGCAACTACAAGTTTGCCAAGTACACGACTGAACATGTTGAACAATTAATAAACTCTCTAATTATAAAAGACTTATCTGTATTAACTCAGGTAAATTCTTTAGTCTTAATAACTACTTCATAAAACTTGCAATGCCCACATAAGAAACATCCCTTTGGGGTAGGGGAGCCATGTTTTTCAGTTGCTGTGCTGGCAGCAATGAATGAACCAGTATATCAGAGAGTTCTTCCCTCTCTGCTAAACTGTGTGTGGCAACATAGAAGCCACTTATCTCAAACCCACATCTGTGGAAAGGATGGGCCAGTACTTATATATGACAATCTCAATCTGTTTGGTATTAGTGCCATAAATTGTAATAAAATTGACACAATCAAAGGAAATGCTAGGCTTAGTTTTGCACTCAAGCAATTTCTCTCTGGTGTTTCTATAGTAAATTGTTCTGCACTAGAGATATCTGATCTCTTATATCCCCTTTCTTGGAATCTGTCAATCATCTCACGTGACCTAATCTGGAAATCAGAGTCATTGGAACAGTTTTGCTTCATACACAAGAATGGGAGCGTGGTATGTTTTTGATGGTGTGGCGCAGGTGACAACTGGAGGCCAAAAGTAAAGTATTTCAGTCCATGGGCTTTCTGTACAGATCAGTGGAAATGGTTACATATTGATTCTTAATAATCTTTAGGTCCAAAAAATTGACTTCCCTCTGATCACACTGTACAGAAAACTTCAAGTTGTCATTGAACCCATGTAAATATTCAATAAATTGATGTAGCTCAACCACTGTGCCACACCACACTATTAGAACATCATCAATATAACGTCTCCACAGATCTATCTTGTGAAAAAAGTTCTTGTTAACATCACAAATGACGTCACGTTCCCACTGTCCCAGGTAAAGGTTTGCATAATTAGGGGCAAATGTGGCCCCATGGCTGTACCCTTTACCTGGTGATATCATCCCTTGAAAATAGAACACATTATATTTCAAAACATGTTCTGCCAACTTGGTCAGAAATTCAACCTGCTCACTATCCAGGTCAGTAAGTTCATGCCACCATGTATGTAATGCTTTTAAACCCCTCATGGGGGATATTGGTGTACAATGATTGTACATCCAATGATACCAGAAGTCAATCCTCCTCTGTTTGCATTTCATTTAAGATTCCCAAAACCTCTGCAGTATCCCTAAGGTACGAGGGTAAGCTCAGTACTAGAGCACATATATGGAATCACATATTGGGATAACGTCTCTGTCAAAGAGCCTATCCCGGATACAATTGGTCTTCAGGAGGACTCTGTAAGCCTTTGTGTAACTTGGGAAGTATGTACATGGTAGCACTAACCGGATATGGGACCTGCAAAAATTCAAAGATGCTGCGGGTAATTATCCTTTCACAAAGTGCATCACGCAGAGTAAGATCGATCTCCTTTTGAAAAGCAAAGTAGGGTCTGAATGTAACTTTTATAAAATGAGGAGTCTGAGGTTGTCTTCTTTTTCCACAATATAGTCTGAAGTATCCAGAATTACTATGTCCCCCATCAGCAGGTTTTATAGTGATTGTTTCATTTTTTCCCAGTTCTTTTAACACTGATCACTCTTCTTTGGAAATATTACAAAATTAATTTCCTACCTGATTCTCTGCATATATAGCACTGATTTCATTTAAACAAGCCTGTTCAAAAGTATATATTGCAGGGGGTTAAATGTAGAATTCTGTTGAAAATTGCAAAGTCCCACACTTGTTATGCTGATCAGGTACTGCATCTCCTGATCTACCCCATCCAAAAGTACATCATATGTACTCAAATCTAGAAGACTATTCAGACCATTGAATTCAACATGTTCTTCCTCCAGGGTTTGCAGCCCATCAGCATCCACACTCAGGCCCATCTTTCTCTTACTATAAAATGATTTCAAACTCAACTTGCGTGTTAACTTCTTAATGTCCGTATATGTATCAGATTTACTGGTCCTACATGTTGGAATGAAGCTGAGACCTTTACTCAGAACAGAGATTTGTTTGTAAGTCAGGACCATCTTAGAGAGGTTCAGAATATTCACTTGTTTTGGCCCTGCCACGTGGTTTCAGGACTACTCCACCTCTGCCCATTTGTTTTCTGCTGGATATTCCTATGGGAGTTGTTTCTCTGTTTGTCTCCGCTCCTGGTTCTGCGGCATTGCTGAAATGTATCAACCACTTGGGCGTCTGCAGCAGTCCAGATTCTCCACTAATGCCCCCCTTCCTCTTCGTCTAAAACAGGTTCTTCTGGGGATTTAACGTCTGATTCAGAGGTAGAGTGGAAACTGGTGTTACTTTTCTTTACGATTGATTTCTGTCCCTCTTATTTTTATTTGACCTCTTTTTGTTACTACTGGTTACAAAATCGACCCCTTCAAGTGAAAACTCAACCCTTAGATAGTCCAATCTGTCTCTTTCAAATTTCCATAGCTTAACAGCCCGAATACGTTTATCTTGTTTTGCAATAGCAGCTTTCAATTTCATCTCTAGATATATTTATATATAGATATATAACTATATACTCTAGATAAATATATAAATTATTATAGTGACTAAGTTAGGAGACCTTAACAGTAGAAAGGAGTTGGCATATGTGTATTGCAAATTGTTTTAAGTAGAATTACAGCCATTTTCACTTGGTATTTGTTCACAATTATTTACAGGAATATGTGCATTTAATTATGTAATTGATTAACTAACTGGAATAGAGATATATAACTATCCTTGTGGTATTGATTTGGGGATATATGAGTTTATGATTATACCTTGCACTTCATGTTATAATGACAAGTGTATGCTTTATGTATCTCTTTGTACCCCAAACAATGTTTGCTTATTTTTCAGCTATTTATGCACTGTCACTTTAATTAGCACAGGATAAATTGTGTCCACTAATGGTGCAAGGCAGTTCAGATGAAGAGGCTTATGCGCCAACCAGTCGGCCTTGTCGGAGTGGACTAGCACTATATGGCACTTTTTACTTGTTTTATTTTGCTGCTTATTTTCATGCAATAAAATGTTGTGGTACATGATTAGAGTGTTGTATGGTGCCTTTATTTCCTGTGTACCTGAGATTCCTGGTTTGGATGGCACGTCAATGTGTGGAGCCTGCTTTTTGGTGTTTTTAACCTTCATTTTGTCCCAGTTGTGAGTAAAACCCTAATGGTTTTCGCACCCACCACCTCAGCCAGTAGCCTGTTCCAGATCTCCATCACCCTTTCTGTAAAATAGTACTTCCTCACATCCCTCCTCAACCTCCCTCTTCTTAGATTCCATTCGTGACCATGTGACCATGAGCCAGTATACAAATTAAATAGTTCCTCACTGTTCAACCTGTTAATTCCTTTTAGGAATTTGTAGGTCTCTATCATATCTCCCTCTCCTTCTGGTTTCCAGCAAGTACATGTTCAGCACATTGAGGTGCTCTTTATATGATTTACTCTGCTGGTGCTGGATCACTTTTTACCAACACTGCACCATCTCTAGCCTGTCCCTATCCTTCCTGAGGTGAGGACTCCAGAACTGGACACAGTACTCCAGGTGTGGCTTCACTTAAAGATCTATGCAGGACGAATATTATCACTTATTTTTCTGTTGTCAATACCCCTCCTGGTACAACAAACATCCTACTTGCTTTGCTATATGCCTTTTTCACTTACTTGATTGATTTAGGGTAACTTAAGATAACTCCAAGGTCTCATTTTCAGTTGTGGTACTAAGTCTCACCCCTCCCATCAAGTACTCCTGCTGTGGTTCCTGTTAACCAGGTGCATCACCTTGCATTTTTGGCATTGAATTTAAACTGCCAACCCTTGACCACCCTCCAGCTTTTGCAAGTCACTCTGCATTTCCTTTATTCCTTCCTCACTGTCCCCTTAGTCCCTCTTCACTGTCCACCCTCCCACATAGCTTAGTGTAATCTGTGAAGAGACACAACCTGCCCAAGATCCCTCACCAATGTCATTGATGAACATGTAGAAGATAACTGGCCCCAGGACAGATTCCTGTGGAACCCTGCGCGTGACCTCCCTCTTTTTGATCTAACCCTGTTGACCACTACCCTCTGCCTCCACTTTAACCAGTTTCCTACCCAGTTTACTATGATCTTAGCTGCCCCCAGATCCTCCATTTTGTTCAGCAAGCATCTGTAAGGCACCATGTTGAAAGACTTGCTGAAGCTGAAGTAGAACAAATCCACAGCATGGCCCCTATCCAATTCTCTCATCACCCAGTCAAAAAACTATCAGGTTAGTCTAACAAGACCTCCTACTATGAATCTGTGCGTTTACTATCCTGGAGACCATTACTCTCCAAGTAGTCCACAATGTCCTCTTTGATCAGTGCCTCCATAAGCTTCCTACAAAAGATGTAAGACTGACAGGCCTATAGTCCCCTGCTTGTTCCTTGTCCCTGCCCTTATGGAGTGGAAGGAACTATGTCCACCATCCTCCAATTCCTCAGGACTACCCTGTTCTTAGAGAGCTACTAAACAGATGTACCAGTGGATTAGCTAGTATCACTGCCAATTCCCAGAGTATTCTCAGGTGCAACCCATCCGGTCCTTAGGCCTTATCACTCTCAAGGACTATCAGCCCTTTTGGACCCTTTCATTAGTGCATGCTAACTGCTTCATTTGTGGGACCCCTTGGTGGCTGCTCTGATGCCACTCTCTGGCAAGGGCCCAATCTCCTCCCTAGTAAAACCTGTACAGTGGCCTTTTGTCCGCCCTCCTCAATCACCCTATTACTCTTGGTTAGCCACAATTCCCCTCTTTTCTTTCTTTTTTCACTTATGTACCTGAAGAGCTGTTTTTGTCCATTCTTGACCCTCCACAGTCCACATCTGCTTTGCCTCTCTAACTGCCCTCTTTGTGTCCGTATTTTCCAGTTAATATTCTCCCCATTCTTCCTCCTCATGCTTTTCTTTAAACTTGTATATGGTCTTTTCTTGGCCCATACTGCTTCATTGACCATGCTGAGAACCACAGTGGTCTCTTGAATCAGTTCTTCTTGGTTATTGTTCTCATGCAAAGCTTAGATGCCCAAGGATGGCCCCACAGTCGCCTTCCATCTCTCTTCTGCCCTATCTACATTGTCCACCTCTACTATCTTATCCTTGATCAGTTCACTCATCTTATTGAAGTCCACGTTTCTGAAATCAAGGATTTCAACTTTCAGATGTAGTTTACCAGACTCAAGGGCCAGTCTGAAAAACTGAGTTATGATCATTGTTCCCTAGCTGCTCCCCTACCCTACAGCTCCTATCACCTCTGAGTCGGTGAGCACCACACAAAAAATGTGGTCTGTCTGGTGGGCTCCTAACCAGCTGTACCAGCAGACAGTCCCGAATGCATCCAGCATGGCCTGACTTCTGGCACTCCTGGCCACAGGAACATCCCTCCTCTACAGCTGAAGATCAGGTGGGTGCCCCTGACTAGGGCACTCCAAGCCCAGCTGACCCATTGCCCTGCCTAACGGCATTTTACTAGCTGCCAGAAGCACACTCCTCTATGGCTGAAGATCAGGTGGAGTGCCCCTGACTCTGGCGCTCCAAGCCCAGTGGACCCCTCGCCCTACCTAGCAACATTTTGCTAGCCACCGCAAGCACACTTCTCTAGGCTGAAGATCAGGTGCGGACGCTGATTCCCCACTGGCCACTGGCTCTCCATCCATGGGCTGCTGGCTTCACCTCCGACTCCCGATTGGCTGGTCCATTCAGTTTCCGTGCTCCTATTAGTCAATGCTCAAATCCAACTGGAGCCTGAAGCCTGGGCTGCCACAGCTCTCTTTGCCTTCAGCTAACTTTGAATCTTTGTACTGAGCTAATTTTCCTGTTATATTTTCAAGTAATTTGTGCTAAAAAAAAACAGGCATATCACCCCACAGAAAACGCTCTCCAGCACTGCTGTACAGAAGAATTATTACTGGCTTTAAAACATGGCTAACATGTTTCTGTTCTTAACAGATCCTTTCTCAAAGGCCTTTGAGAAAGGGTCTGTGAAGACGAGAACGTGTTAGGCATGTTTTAAATAAAGTCATAATTCTTCTGTACTGTGGTGTTGGAGCTATTCTGTAGGGGTGATATGCCTGTTGTTGTTTTTTGAGTACATGTTGTTGTTGTAACCAGAGCACCCCATCCTGGTGCAAGCTCGTATGTTTGATATTTTCAAGTAATTGTAGCATGCAGATGTAATTATTGCAACTGTTTTAGCCTGAGCTTTGGACTGGATGTATTACTGTTTAGCCCACTTGTCCTGTATTGATAGTACCACTGCTTAAGCCTTGCTGCATTATAAATTGTCTAATTTTTTCTGTTTTCCTTCCTCTCCTATTGACTGCTGTCTTTGCCTCTCTGTTGCAGTATCTATTCTCCTCTCAGACTAACTTCCTGGTGCTTTCCTGCCTGCTCCTCTCACTCCTCTTCCTTGGAACCACTGTAAATTATTCTGTGCTTTTCCTGCCTGCTTCCTCTCACTCCTTTCTGGGAGCCTCTGTAATTTATTTTGCCTTTCTCCTCCTGCTCCCATTCTAATTCCCAGTTTCTTCCCTTCCTGCTCCCTCTCACTCCCACCCCTGTGATCTCCTTTAATTCTCCTGAGCCTGCTTCTGGTTTCTGGCATATGTGGTTCTGGTAGACCTGACCACATATTTTTTATTCTGTTGTTTCTGCTTTTTTCTTTCTTTGAAACCTTAACGCTTCTTTTTCCTACCTGTTCCCTCCTCATTCCCACCCCCCACCTCTCCACTGCCTCCTGGGTGCCTGCCCTCCTCTATTCACCCTAACCAACATCTTTTGTTTCTTCTGCAGCTACCCGTCTCCCTTGCTGTCTGCTCCCTGCCCCCAATTTCCTGAGCCTTTTTAACTTCTCTCCTTCTCTCCCAGGTGAGTGCCCTGACTGGGGTGCTCCAAGCCCAAGACCCTCACCCATCTGGCAGCATGTTGCTATCCACCACGAGCACACTCCTCTATGGCTGAAGATCAGGTATGGACCACTGATTCCCCACTGGCCACCTGCTCTCCATTCATTGACTGCCAGCTTTGCCTCAGACTCCCGACTGGCTGGTCCCTTCAGTTTCAGTGCTCCTATTGGTCGATGCTTGAGTCCGACTGGAGCCCTGAAGCTTGAGCTTCTGTGGGTCTCCTTGCCTTCAGCTAACTTTTGAATCTTTGTACTGAGCTAATTTTCTCCTGCCGACCCTTCCCCACCCTGGCTCTTTAATGCACTTTTGATCTGCATTTAACCCCACCTCCTCTCCCCATTGGTTACATCATCCTTCTACACCTCCTATGTATCTCTGTTACCTCTTCTATCAGAGTGCCACATGTTTTCTGCTCAACTCAGCCACCTCACCCTCTTAAGTGCATCTCCCTACTTTCAACCTTGCTCCTCGGCACACCGACCCATTTTCAACCTGCCTCTATTCATTCCCCTATTGCAGTCTCTCTGACAGGCACGTTTCTACTAGCAGATTTCTCCACGCAATACTATCCATCAACCAGCTGGATCTTTTCCACTTCACTGAGGACTGCTCCTTTCCATGTCCCCACAAACAAGGTGGGAGTCCACCCCCGACTACATCACGCATGCCTTCCTCACCAACCTCGGCGTTGTCAAGTAGCTTCCTATTTGCTCTCACCCTCCTTCCCACCCCCCCACCCACCATGCACCTACTTCCTCCTTTTCTCCTTGCTTCTACTGGCAGGAGATATTGAATCTAACCCTGGCCCAGCGCAGTCCACACTCCTCCTCTGACCATACTTGGGTTAACCAACATGGGTTAAAATTGCCCATATGAATGTTTGCAGCCTTCCTACAAAATACTCTGATGTTGAAGCCTGGGTCTCCCTTTATAATCCCCAAGTACTATGTCTCACTGAAACCTGGTAGAAGCCACAGCATTCTGACCCTTATTCCAGCTAGCGGGATACTCCTTCTGTGCAGAGACAGATCTGGTAAAAGAAAGGAGGTGGTACTGCCATATTTATTCATGAATCATTCACTACCATGCTCACCCTATGTTCCAATGACATCTCCCTAGTGCTTGGCTTATCATGGGACCTTACCCATGGCTCTACAAAAAGCCATTCTTAGGCTGCTGTTACAATCCTCATAATGGGGAGTAGAGGGCCTTAAAACCTCCTTACTGGCTACGGATCTCTCACTACCAGGGACTCCTCCTTTTGGTGACTACAACCTAAACTGGCTTAGCACATTAGCCTGACTATGCCAGCCTTCTAAAATAACATAATCTGGTGAAGTAATCAACCTCCCTACATGCTTTAATCATTGTACCTCCACTAGTACTTTCCTTGACTGGGTGATCACAAATAGTGGTCATAAGTTCACCCATGCCGTACGCCTCTCTACCCTTGAGTGACCATTTCTCTTACATCATCTGGTCCTCTAAGGCCTCCCACCCTCCCTCAAGTACCTATCCATGTGCAACTTCAATCACCCAGACACCTCCTGCCTCTTAGAGGATATTAGAGCCATAAACTGTGAAGACCTCTATGTCTCTCTGACATGTCACAAGCTACGATTCACTTTACCAATGCCTATTTGGCCATCCAAGACCGACACTTTCCTCTCACCACCTGGTGGGTCAGAGATGAGTGCAAATGGATAATTAAAGAACTCCTGTCCCTCATGAAACTGAGGAACAACAAATGGGCTAAATACAATGGGCCCCCTCCCCATCCTGTGGAACAATTACAGACACCTGCATAATAAACTCAAGCATGCCACAAGATCCTTGAAACAGGATTACTCCCTTAGACTCCAGAGAGAAAATCTAGGTAACCCTAGAAAATTCTGAGACACCATTAGCTCTCTTAAATCCACACACACAGAGCCCCAAATTACACCTGAGCTCTCCTTCTGGCCTTTGATGGATCTCTTAAGAGTCACCAAAGCTCTAAACACCAAGTTCTCTGACCTATCGGCTCTCCTTTGCAAACTCCCTCCTAGCTTTCCTAAACCATGGGACACCTGCACCACCCCCATCTTCCCCTTCCTCCTCCCACCTCATCCACCTGTACTGGGTCATCCTCCACCTCGAGAACTTATACGCCCTCCCATCCTCTAACTCCTGCCTCCTTGTCTCCCCTCAAACCCTTTTATTTTAAGGCCATATCCCAAAAGACACATACAAACTTCTAAGGAGATTACCTAATCAGGGTAGCCCTGTCTTCGATGGCCTCTCCCGATACTTTTAAACCTGTCTTCCCTGATAACCAAGCCACTCTCTTTGTCTTCAGCCTTGCTTTGACTACTGCCACCGTGCCTGATTCATGGAAGGCAGCTAGAGTGGTCCCCATCTTTAAATCTGGTGATCCCCACTCCTCCAACAACTACTGGCCCATATCCATTCTCCCTCACCTAAGTAAACTTCTGGAAGGGTCATTCATAGCTAACTAATGGAGTACCTCTCCAAACACAACCGCTTATGCAGCCAGAAGCATGATTTCTGCAAGTTTCATAGCACATCTACAGCCTTTGCCCTGTTCACTGACCACATCATCTCTAACATGGACCGTGGGCGCCACAGGTGCCGTCTTTGTCGACTTATAGAAGGCCTTCAATATGGTTAATCACTCCTCCTATTCTCCAAACTATCATCACTTGGTTGCTCCATCGAGTCCACTGACTGGTTCCGTAGTTACCTCCAGACACTTCTAATCTGTGAGTATTGGTACCACCACTTCCCTCCTTTACCTGTCACCATGGGTGTCCCTCAGGGCTCCATCTTTGGCCTTGCTCTTTTCTATATTTGTCAAATCCCTCCCTGCCAACAGCCTTACCTGTAATTCATTACACTATGCAGATGATCTTGTCTTCTTCCACTATGACAAATTCCTCCTCACTAGTTCTCCGTCTTATCCGAGAACTACAGTGCAGCAACAAACTGGTTCTCATCCAACCTTCTGCTGGTCAATGCTTAAAAACCAAGGCCATGTTATTTGGGTCAAAACCATTTCTAGCCAAGACCCACCACGCCAATGATGCCCTCCGCATTTACCCACTGATGGCCCTGCCCTGAGTCTCCTCTTTCAAGTACCTGGGTGTGCTGCTTGACCCCTCTTTCACCTTCAATGACTACATAAACCATATAGTCCACAGAGTAAGTCAGAACTGGGTGTTGCCTATCACCAAAACCCTACCTCACCAGGAAGCTTGCCTTGCTATAGTCACGGGTAATCTGCTCCCGTCTTTGACTATTGCTCCCCTATCTACTCTAGGACTTCCACCACCCTTCTTACTCAGTTCTCAGTAGCCTACAACAATGTCTGCTGTTTTATCCTGTCTGCCCCTACTCTACTCACCACTGTGACCTCTACCACTCCCTTGGCTGGCCTCCTTGTAAGGGAGCTTTAACTATACCCTGGGCTGTCTCGTGGATACAGTCCTTAGAAGCAGCAATGCTTCTCCTCTCCACCTCTTCAATTTCAGAACCCCTACCAGGAACCTTCACTCCTGTACTGTACCCTCCCTCCAGGTACTTATTCCACCACAAACTTGGGTGGGAAAAAGCTCTCTCAATTACGGCCCCTCTGTGTGGAATGGACTACCCACCCCTCTTCGATTTTCAGAATCTCACCTTATTTTCAAGCACAACCTTAAATCCTGGTTCCTTGACAAACATAACTGTAACTGTAATGCTCACTAGCATCTGTCTTCAGCTACATATGCTCGTAATCCTCTCACATTCTTCTACTTTCCCAGCCTACCTTCCTAGGGCAAATCTCTGTAGTGTCTACTATCTCTTTATTCATTCCATTATATTCAAATGTAATGCACTGTACTGTGTTCCTAAGAAAGTCTTTACACTACTTATTTGTGAAATTTAGTATTGCTGTTTGTACAACTTTTTCCCTGAATTTGTGATGTTACCTGATATGTTTGTGTTATGCCACCTGTTGGCCTGAGTCGTGCCTGAAAATGGTCCTTTGGATCAGTGCACTTACCTGATTACCAAAGACTAAATAAATAAATCCCAATCGATGTCCAATAGGTTCAGATCACCAACCACCACTACTTCCTTTTAGCTACCCCTCTTTGCAGTTCTTACCTGAGCTCTTTGTCCATTTTCTCCCTTTGCCCCAGTGGTCTATTAGATCACCCCCAAGTGCAATTTCCTTCCTGAGGCAGCTGTGGCTGCACCACATCATCTCAGTCTGCTCAATACTAGCAACCTGATGTTCCCATCTCCCACCACCTCTCGCCCTTCTTGACATAAGGGCTCCTCCTCCTCTTCTACCTGCTGCTCCATCCCTCCTGAACACTGAGTACCCAAGGACTATCAGTTCCCAGACATTATTTTCCGAGGCCTATGTTTCTGTTATGGCCACAATGTCCTTAGGTATTTGCCATCAGTGCCTGGAGCTCACTGATTTTATTTCCTAGGCTCCTGGCATTAAGACATACCCACTCCCATCTGACTCCTGATCTACTTTGTTACTACCCTTGCATTTTCATGTTCTGTCCTCTCCTTGTTTTCTTGTTGCTTGCTCCCTGTTATGTCCCCTTCCCACTGTCCTTCATGTAGTCCACTAAGGGCCACAGTTTCCCTTGTACCTACTGTGCTTGTACAAGATCCCAGATGTGGGGAATACTAGCTAGGATCCCTTCCTTTCCCCTGTCATTGAGGCTCATCTAGACACAGTCTGCCCGTAGTCAGTTTAAGCGACTGATATAGACATCAAACCTCTACCCCAGCATGCAGGCTCCCTCTCTTGTCAGGTGAAGTCCATCACCTTTGAAGAGCCTCCTGTCCTAAAGTCTCCCCAGTCTGCCACATAGTGGTACCCTTATCCTTATACCATCCCTTAAGCCAACCATTAAACTCCTGTATTACCTCCCCTTATCCTTTCCTGCTTCCCTCCTGGCCGACATGGGGAGGACTTCAGAAAAAGGCCAGCGAGGCAGAGTGTGCTGCCAATCTGTCCCCCTGTCTCTAAATGTTCTGTTTCAACATCTCCACTGACAGGTTCACTAAATAATTGGTACCTACATGTACCAGCCCCCCACCCACTTCCCCTGCTCTCTCCACTATCCTCCTTATCCTGTCTAAATCCTGGGTGGAGATCCCCGAAAAGCATTGGACCATCTCCCATCCTTCCCACCCCCAACACCCTCTCTATCCCTCTGATCACTAAGTCCCCACCATGGAGGTAATATGTGGGGAATCTCAGAGAAGAAAGCCCTAGGGAAGTTGGGTGATGTGACTGGAGGATCAATCAGAAGGGGGCCAGTTAGGGGTGATGGTATAAGTAGATAAAAAAAAAAAAAGAAGACGTTAGAAATATTTTCTCACAAACCCTCTTAAAAAGGACAGCCCTTATTATTGTACACTTAATTTTCAAGAGTATACTGACTTAGCCATTTACATGGATAAATCAAAATATTCACTGCTGTGAATGAATTATTACATAACTCTCTTGCACTTGTGAGTAAAAGTTTAAAATATATGACACTTTGAAATGCTGGTCTGCAATCTTGACATACAACGAGTAAATTGTTTAAAATAGAAGAATATGTTTAATGTGCTATGGATGAACACAACCAGAAAACTAGCACAATGCTACTAAATAGGGCTTCTTTTAAAGGGCGGAGGAGGGTTTTTCCCATGATTCCCTGTTGGCTAACACTGAGCATGCTCAGTGTTAGTCAGCCATCTCTACACATTTGAGAGAAGAGCTGGCAGAAAATATGTAACTTCAGAGCTGCAATCTAGTGCAATCCTTGACAAATTTTAAATCTATTTTGGGCTGGTCTGCATAGCAGACCAGTTCCTTGCCATCTCTGCACATTTGAGAGAGAGCTGTCAAAACTTCTAACTTCAGAGCTGCAATCTAAGCGTAATCCTTGACAAAATAAACTTTAAAATCTATTTTAGGGCTGGTCTGCAACAGACCAGTTCTTTACAATCAAAGTCAGGAAATGTTTTGCAGCAGCCCCACTGAAATGCATTGGGGAATCAGATACACCTTCTTATGGCTATCAGTGAGTGAGTATGTGGCTGCTACTGCTCACTGTATCTGTCTGCAGCCATTGCTAACTGCATATTGGCTACAAGGAGGACAGTGCATGAGTACTGGAAAAAAACAAGCATAATTCATCCCAGGAATGCACAGCTTACTGTAGTGCCAAATCATGGAAACTCCCCACCCACATTTACTCTCTCTCTCTCTCTCTGTGGCGTCCCTCCCATCTTTCAAAGCGACACTGAGGTGCACACCCCAGTGCTGTCAAACAAGAGCATTCCTCCTGATCCACAGTGCAGCACCCTGCCCAACCTAAATGCAACAACAAGGTGTCCACCCACCACCACCACCACCAAACAATAAACCAACTGGGATGCCCAATCCCCACTGCCAGTACCTGAAATGAAGAAAGCCATCTCGCATTCTCTTTTTTTTAGTCTTCAAAACAAAACAGTCACTTGATGACTTCTGTACCCCACCCTCTTGACCCCCACCTGACCCTCTCTCAGCACTCCCCAGCCCACACCCCCAAGTCCTCATTTACCAATCTAGTAGGTCCAGCACAGCCTCTCAAATGTCCTTCTACTTCCAAAATGAAACATGTCCATTTTACCTCACCTCATGAACCAGTAGGTGAAATTTTTCAAATCACAAAACATGTTTTCATGATCACTCTGCAAAATCACATTCCAGACTGGATTTAAGGAACTTTCACCTGTGCTGACCATAAGGTAGGGTCATAAAAGGCATTGTTAAAAATCTGGAATCAAACTGTCAAACAACACCAAAGTTATAAAGAAACATTGAATTATTTCAACATTTACTCATAACTTTGTGATTTTTCAGATTTTGGCCCCACATTTCAAATCCCTCCAAAACATGTTTTCACAGTCGCACCAGAAAATCGTCTTTATAATAGAATTTAGAAAATTCCACCTGTCCTGATCATAATGTGGGGTCACAAAAGACTATGTTCAAAACTAGAGTCAAAATGTCAAAACAACAAAAGTTGTAAAGAAACATTGAATTTTGCTGATGTTTAATCATAACTTTGTCATTTGTGCAGATTCTAGCACCAAATATTCAACATGGCCCTTTTGGTACTTCACCTCATGAACGTGATGGGTGTCATCTTTCAAATGCACTTTGAAACATGTTTTCTCAGTCGCAATGCAAAATCAACTTTCAGGCGGCTACTACCTACCCAGTCACTACTGATATAGGATCTGTGTAATGACAATTGATATCACAGAAGATGTAATACTGAAATAACTAGTAGGATGAAAATATAATGAACATTACCCAGTCACAACTCATACAGAATCTGTGTAATGCCAGTTGCTAGCTATCACTGAAGGTGCAGTACTAAAATAACCAGTAGGCTACAACAATTATGCCTACTGCCCAACACTACTGATATAGGATCTGTGAGATGCCAGTCACTAGTTATTCCTGAAGGTGCCGTACTAAAATAACAAGTAGGCTACAACTATCATACCCACTACCCAGTCACTACTGATACTGGATCTGTGTTATTCTTGTCACTAGTTATCAATCAAGGTTCAGTGCTAAAATAACTAGAAGGCTACAAATGTCATGGCCACTACCTAGTTACTATCTTTGCGACACTAGTCATTAGTTATCACGAAGGGTGAAGTACTAAAATAACTAGCATGTTACAGCCATGCCCACTACTCAGTCACTACTGATCTAGAATCTGCGTGATACTAGTCACTAGCTATTACTGAAATTGAGTACTAAACTAACTAGTAAGCTGCTAATGTCATGCCCACTACTCAATCACTACTGATGTAGGATCTGTAGCTTAATGTGCCCAACAGGGTGTGGTATTATGCTATACGGACTACCCAGGGGCGTAATGAGGCCTGATGCCACAGGTAGAGGGCTTTATAGCCCTGGAAGGTCAGTATAGCACAATACACAACCCTAGGTGTATGTTAGAAAATGGGCACTGTGAAAAAAATTAAGTTTAATAAAAATGTTAATAAAAATTATGTTAAAGTCAGTTTTGTAATGAAATAGTTCCTCCGCCTGCATTAAAATGTGTTTTATGCTGTCTACGCACTCTTGGTATTGACGCTAGAGGGCACTGTAGCTCTTATTGTGAAAGCAGGACTCACTCGCACCTCTTTTCCTATTATACAACAAGAGTCTTCAGACCATTTACTTATAAGATGAGGTTTACTTTTATGTTTATATTTAATCGCAACAGCATGATCCCACCGGCTGCAGGTGAAAATGTGTGCGTTGACTTGCTAGTTCGCTACATGGGTTGGAGTGCACCAGAAGGAAGGGCTGGATAAGAAAAAAATGTTAGGGTATCAGTTGTGCAGAATATAAAAGTAAATTACATGTGTTACTCTGTGTTTATTATTTTTCTTACTCTTGGTCCAGCGATGCTGGAGGAAGGGAGCTGGGTGAAGGTTTCAGCTGGCTCAGTACTTTTAGCAGTGATGCTGTGCTCTTACTGAATAGGAGTGCTGTCAAAGCTGTACAACTTCCAAGGATGCAGGTATGCACTTTGTAATGTTGGACACCATTTTAAGGGTTTTTAAACTTCATTTACTGATCGATCGGTTAAATTAACTAATGTGGAGGTTGCTACTTTATTCAAATCTGTCAGGCGCTAGAGTGTGTGGTACAGGAACCTTGAGGGCTCTGCATGCTATCACCCGTTGAGTGATGCCTGCTGCCTTCTTGGTGTTTCAAATTTAGTGGCTGGCTTTATTTATTTTATTTATTTATTGTATTTCGGATGACACCTTTGAGCCGAGGGCTCTTTTACAAAGGTTCCACATCAAGACAGTAAGGTACAAAGCATAACATGATCTTTACAATGGAACTTACACAAAAAAAATACAAGGTTACAATAATAGCAGCCAAAGGCACTGTCAAGGAATTGTGTTGTGAGTTAATTATACAGTACAAGTCATAGGCAGCTTAGTGAAACTTTGTTAGGAGTGGGTTAGTGGGAAAGAAAGGAAGAGTGGTGGTGAGGGGTGGGTATGGGAGAGAGAGAGAGAGGGAGGAGGGAGGAGGGAGGGCATTGTGTTGGGTATGTGGTAGATTCAGAAACAGCAAGGGGAGGAAAGGGGGATGAAAGGAGACAGATTCATCCTATACCCAATAATGAGGGTAGAGAGGAGGAGGAGGAGGAGCTGAGGCAGTGAGAAGGGATGCTTGAGGGCAGTCTGCCTGGAGGGAATTATAAGAAGCAATCACAGAAGGCACTAGCCACGAGGTGTTGACACAGTTTACACTTAAAAGCACCAATTGTGGCAATGTTGGAGATTTCTGTAGGTAGCAAGTTGAACCAGGTGGAGGCTCTGACAAGGTAAAACGCTGAGCTTGAGGTTTGACAGCGGTATTGTAAGTTAGACTGTCCGATCTTCTAGTTAGGCGGCGGACACGCTGCAGGGTCAATATTGATTGGACTCCAGGGGCATAAGGCCCAGTGATGTCTTCTTAGCTAGGATGCAGGTCTGGTACTTTAGCCTGCCGGAGAGCTGGAGCCAGTTAGCCTGCTTGTAAATGTCACATGTCTCTGCGAAAGGGCAGCTGAAATAAAGAGTCTACATGCCTTATTGGGGCTACAGCTATGCGCTGGAGTGCAGTATCAGTAGCGGATCCATAGATAACAAGCCCATAGTCAATAGTTGAGATAACAGAGCTCTGGATAGCGGTTTAAAGGCTTCAACCGTTAGGCAATGTTTATGCTTGTATAGTAGCCCTATCACGGAGTTCACAGTTTAGCGATATTGTCAATGTGTTTGGTACCGAGAGGAAGCAGTCATGGGTCAGGCTCAGATATTTAAACATATCCACCTGCTCAAGAGTGACGCTTTCATGGTTGTTAATTATGAGCTCATGGTCCTTGTACTTGTTGTGGGTTACATGGAACAACATTTGTTTTAGTTTTTGTGGTTAAGGATGAGTTTATGTGAGCAAAACCAGTCTTCCACTACTGTGAAACTTTTCTGTAGTTGAGACTGAAGGGAGATGGGGTCGGTGTGGCAAGGTGAAGATTACTGCATCATCTGCATACAGTAACATTCTGTCATGGCAGGAGGCAGGAGATTGTTCAGGAAATGCTGAATAACAAGGGACCCAGGATAGAACCTTGGGGTACCCAGAGTGGATTGGTAGAGATGACGAGAGAATTCACCAATCCTGACCTGTTGGATCCAGTTACTGAGGTAGCTTTGAAACCAGAGGGTAGTTTTACTTGAAAGACCAAGGAGGATAATTGTTTGAGGAGAATGGAGTGATTGACAGTGTCAAATGCCTTAGTCAGGTCAATAAAAGAGGCGCCGACCAACTGGATCATGACACAAACATGTGAATCTACACATTTTTACAACGGTACCACTTCCTATATCTTTTTTGTAAATATAAGACTTTAACTTGATTCTGGCTTATAAATGTTGTAAGAGGGGATGTTACAGACTGTGTGACAACAGGCCAATGGGACACTACAGGAAATAAAATGGTTGTGTGTGAGTGTTTAACATTCCATGGCATTATAATATGTCTGAACAGGTATTTGCAGTGGGACTTTTAAAACCAGGGCTCTGTTGTCTGTTAGAAGAACACCTTAGGAGGCCTATCAGCCAATGAGAGCCCAAGGATGTTTTATCCACTTTCTAAGTGATACCAGTTGCTAGCTATTTATTTATTTAGCTTTTGTTAACCAGATAGGTACACTAGACAGCACAGCTGCCTATTTTCAGGTACAACCTGGGACATTACAACAAAGGTATGTAGGCAATAGTAGATACAAGAAAACATCATAGGAACAAGCAGAAGTCAGACATAGTACACTTATACACATTTTCAGCAATGACAGTACATTTGCAGGAATCTATATGTAGTAACAAAACAAGAATATAAGTGCAAATAATTAACAGTCATAAGTCATACAACTAGTGAGTAAGTGCTAAAGAGAGGAAATAGCAATATTTCTAGGCAGGTTTGAGAGTAGTAGAGATTGGAGTCGGTAGGCAACTAGGAGAAACCAGTACAGGAGTGGGTAGATAGAGTACAGGAGCAGGGTTCAGAGCTTGGAATAGCATATAAAGCTCCTGTTTGAAGCTGTGTGGAGAAGGGAGATTCTTAGACTCAGTGGAAGAGTTTCATAGTTTAGGGGCCCAGCTAGAAAAGCATTCTCCCCATTTTGGTTTTACATCTTGGTTTGACAAGAAAGGATTTGTCAGCTGATCTCAGTGGGTAGGCAGAGGTCACAGGTTTGAGCAGTACAGTCAATTTGTCAGGTATCTGGGAGGAGATTATATTCTTTACAAAAAGTAGGAAGTAAACTGACGGAAGGCTGAGGGTAAACCATCCAGACTGGAGTATAGTGTGCATCGGTGAGTAAGTTTGAGTAAAGACAGATCAAATTGTCAAATGTTGTTGTAGCAGACATCCCACTTTGGAAGAGCTCTCCAGTAGTTGCCAGAAGGGCTATTAACCCATGTGCCAATTTGGATCTCAGGATTCCCTGTGCAATGGCCATCCTCCGCCGTAGATGTTAGGCTATATCTCTATATGCCGCCTAAGTTGAATATTGACAGATTTAATGACTGAGGCTAGGTGCAGGTCAAAATCCAAGGAGGATCAAGGGTTACTCCTAGGTATTTGAAAGAGGTAACTGTGTTAAGGAGAGAGCCATCAAGTGCTCTGATACTTAATGGTTGGGTGCAGGACTGAATTTTTGAACCTGAACCGAAGAGCATAGACACCGATTTATTTTATTTAAGACAAGCTTGTTTTGTAATAGCCAGCTCTGAAAGGCATTGAGTTACTACTGAGATTCAGGTTGATATCTGAGAAGTTTGAGGAGGATGAGTAAAGAACAAGATTGTCTGCATATAGCAGACCTGAGCAAGCACCAGTGAGAGGTGGGATGTCATTTATGAAGACTGTAAACAGGAGAGGACCAAGAATCGAACCCTGGGGTACTCCAATCAAGTAGGAGCAAGAGGGGACTTAGCATCTCCTATCTGGACAAATTGTTGATGCTTCAAAGACAATTGTGGAACCAGGCAGTGACAGAGGTAGAAAGCCTAGGGATGACAACTTTGACAGGAGCGGCAGGTGGTCTGCTAAATCAAGCGCTTTTGTAAGATCAACAAAGTAGCCCCAGTGAGAGAGCCTTTGTCTATAGAGAGTCTGACATCATTTGTAAACTGTATGAGAGCAGTGGATGTACTGTGCCCACGTTGGAGAAACCATGTTGGTCAGGGGTGAGGAGTTTGAAGGAGCAGAGGTAATCCAAGACCTGGTTAGCAACAATTGTCTCCAGTATTTTAGAGAGGTGGAGAGGATGGCAATAGGGTGGTAGTTACCCAGGTTAGTGGTATCCCCTTTTGTAGACCAGCAGTACAACTCGAGCAATCTTCCAGAGGGAAGGGACATGTCCTGAAAGAAGAGACAGGTTGAAAAGTCTAGTCACTGGAGAGACTATAGACAGTGCAACAGTTCTTAGGAATTTTGGTAAGAGTCCATCTGCCCCTGCCGATCCAGCAGGAAACATAGACTTAAGTAAGCATAAGATTTCCTCTCACAGACTGAGCAAAGGGTGAAAGATGGGTTAGAAGGTTTAAGGTTATCCTGCAGAGTGACAGGTAAAGGCCCAGGAGGTGCAGTATAGAAAGAGAGGTCAGTGAATCTGGAGTTAAGAGCCTCGCGATAGTGAGCAGGTTATTACAATTTCAACCATCCACGACCATATCAGAGATGGTATTGCACTTGTTTTTCCCCATGATAGTGTTAACATGACTCCAAAACCAGAAGAGTCACTGACAGAGGTACTTAGGAGCTAACAGTAGTAATTGCCCTTAGCAGATCTGATGGAAACTCTGAAAGTACAGTACTAAGATAATAGAAAATTGGAAAAAACATCCTTGGGCTCTGATTGGCTGATAGACCTCCTGAGGTGGTTGTCTATCAGGCAACAGAGCCTTTTAAAAGTCCCACTGCAAATATCTGTTCAGACATATTATAGTGCCATGGAATGTTAAACACTCACACACGACCATTTTCTTTCCCTGTAGTGTCCTATCAGCCTGTTGTCACACAGCCTGTAACATCCTCTCATACAACATTTATAAGCCAGAATCAAGTTGAAGTCTTATATTTACAAAAAAAGATATAGGAAGTGGTACCGTTGTAAAAAATGTGTGGAATTCACATGTTTGTGTCATGATCCATAAAGCATGCCGCTAAATTTGAAACGAAGCCGGGAGCAGGCATCACTCAATGGGTGATAGCATGCAGAGTCCGAAGATTCCTGTACCACACACACACACACTCCAGCACCTGTTAGATTTGATAAAGGCGACCTTCACATTAGTTAATTTAACCGATCGATCAGTAAATGAAGTTTAAAAAAACCTAAACTGGTGTCCAACATCTGGCGTCGTACCCTGCCTCCTCGGAAGCTGAACAGTTTCATCAGCATGCCTATTCTGTAAGAACATAGCATCACTAGTGAAAGTACTGAGCCAGCTGAAAGCTTTACCAGCTCGCCTTCCTCCAGCACTGCTGGACCCAAAAGTAAGAAAAATAATAAACACAGAGCAGCAGTGTAATTTACTTTTATATTCTGCACAATGGGTACCTTAAATTTTTTCTAATCAAGCCCTCTCCTTCTGGTGCACACCAACCCGTGTAGCAAACTAGTGAGTCAACACACATTTTCACCTGCAGGCGGTGGGGATCTTGCCATTGCGATTAAGCATAAAATAAAAGTAAGCCTCATCTTATAAGTAAATGGTCTGAAGACTCTTTTTGTATAATAGGAAAGAGAAGTGCAGTGAGTCCTGCTTTCACAATAAGAGCTACAGTGCCCTCTAGCGTCAATACCAAGAGTGCACAGACAGCATAAAAACACATTTTAATGCAGGCGGAGGAACTATTTCATTACAAAACTGACTTTAACATAATTTTTATTAAACTTAATTTTTTTTCACAGTGCCCATTTTCTAAGCACAATAATACCCTCCAGGATCGGGCAGTATTGTGCTATACTGACTGCCTGGGGCATAATGAAGCCTGACACCGCACAATACTGCCCACCCTGTTGGGTAATATTGTTTACATATCATGCCCACTACCCAGTCACTATTGATATAGGATCTGTGTGATACTAGTTGCTGGCTATTACTGAAAGTACAGTACTAAAATAATATCATGTCTACTACCCAGTCACTATTGATATAGGATCTATGTGATACCAGTTGCTAGCTATTACTGAAAGTACAGTACTGAGATAATATCATGCCCACTACTCAGTCACTACTAATAAAGGATCTGTATGATAACAGTCACTAACTATTATTGAAACTGAGTACAGACTAGCCCTCTTAAACAAATACCATTTAAATGCAAACCTGGCTTAACAAATAAAATCTTGATTCCCAAATTCCTTTCCTATACAAGTAATGAAAATGGGCCGCTATAATGCATTGTTGCAGTCTGTATAAAAGCATAATATTTTTGTTCTATGAGTCATGTTGTTGTAGCTCATCCTTACCCCCAATCTTAATCAGTGGCTGCCATTCAGAGCACATTAACATTTAATTGTGCTCAAGTGGTGTTGATGTGTCTGTGATTACATGAAAATAAAAGTCTTTGTTGCTCCAACCCCGTTCATTAACTTACCATCACCAGTCAGCAACAGTCATTCTCTTAAACATAGATACATGAAGTTATCGACAGATAAGGATCTCTTGATCCACATAGTCTACTCTGTTTTCCATACCTACAGCGCCACCACAGACCCTACTCAGTCTCGGTCTTCTCACCCCGTCTTACTTCCCTTGTGTCTATCCCATGCATGCTTGAATCCTGTTACCATTTTAGCACCCACCACCGCTGCTGGGAGGCTGTTCCAGGCAACTATCACCCACCCATGAAGAAGTATTTCGAATCTCCTCTGAGCCCCCACCCCAAACCAGCTTCATTGTGTGACCCCTTGTCCTGGAGCATCTTTTTCTGTGGAAAATTTTACCTTCCTGTACCTTATTAATACCTGTGAGGTATTTGAATGTTTCTATCATATTCCCCTTTCCCTCCTTTCCTCTAAATTCTACATATTTAGTTCCTTGAGTCTTTCCTTGTAGGGCTTGTGATGCAGGCCCTGCACCATTTAGTAGCCCTCCTTTATACCGCCTCCACCCTATCTATTTCCTTCAGTAGGTAGGGCCTCCAGAACTGGACACAGTACTTGAGGTGGGGTTTACCAGTGATTTATACAGGGGTGATACTTGAGAAGTAGCACTACCTCCCTCCTTCTACTGGTGATGCCCTCCCTATGCACCCGAGCATCCTGCTAGCTTTCTCCACTGCCTCATCACACTGCTTGACTGCTTTCAGGTCATCAGAAATGATTACTCATGGGTCACTTTTCTGTTTTGTGGTTGCTAATACCTCCCATTCAATTGGTACGTTGTCCCTCAGTTTCTATGCCTCAAGTGCATGTAGTGGTGGATAACATTGAGGAAGAGCTGAAGCTGCAGGAGGCTCTAATAAGACTTGAGGAGGTCAGCAAGGTGACAATTGGGATTTAACACAAAGAAGTGCAAGGTTATGCACTGGGACAAGGAACCAGAGGAGGGAATACTGGTTGAGTGGGGTGCAGTTAGGAGTCATTGAGGAGGAGAAGGATTTGGGGGTCATAGTAACAGGGAGCATGAACAACTCTGCCAGTGCAGGAGGGCTGTGGCTAGGATCAATAGAAAGCTGAGGTGCATTGTGGGGATTCTCACCCAGGAACAAGGAGGTGATCATGCCCCTGTACAGGTCCTATGTCAGGTGCAGTTGGAGTACTGTGTGCAGTACTGGAGTCCATATCTGAAGAGGATATCAAGCTGTTCATGGGGGTGCAGTGGAGGGTGATGAAAATGTTACAGGGGATGGAGTGAGAACTCCTAAGAGGAAAGGCTGAGTCAGTTGAGTCTGTTCACCCTGGAGGAAAGAAGGGATCAGGGGACATGATTAAACCTTTCAAATACTTGTGGGTATCAACAAATTGGACACAGAGGGTCTGTTTAAGCTGAGAAAGGGAAAGGACACGAGGGGCATGGGTTAAGACTGGAGGAGACAGGTTCAGGAGAGAGATGAGGAGGCATTATTTCACTGAGAGGTGGTATCAAATGAAACACTCTACCAGAGCAGGTGGTGGCATGTGGACAGTGGGAGTTTCAAAGGGCATGGGACAGGGCAAGGAGGGGGCTGTGTAAAGGACACTGAACAGTTTAAGGAGAATGGGGGAGTTGGGGAGGGGCAGCTGCAATGTATGGGTGCTAGCTACGCACAAGCAGACTTGATAGACCGTAAGACCTGTTTCTGCTGGCAAGTTTCATATGTTCATACTTACGTACTTTTTGTATTGAAACCCAGCTGCTATTCTCTTGACCAATCTTCCAGCTTTTTCAGATCGTCCTCAGTCATCCCCACCCCACCCCCAGCGTGTCAAAGATTTTTGTCATTTTGAACAGGCATATTGTTCCCTCAGCCCTTCTGCAATGTTGCTAATAAAGATATTGAAGAGAACCAGGCCTAATACTGCCCTGTGGTACCCGCTTGTCACCTTGCCTTCTACAGAGTGGACCCCATTTACCAACACCCTCTGACTCCTATCGTTTAGCCGACTTATACCCATTTTCTGCTTCTGGATCTATTCCTGGGTTGCCCAGCAAGCTCACCAGTCTTCTATGTGGAGCGGTGTCGAAAGTGTTACTGAAATGCAGGTAGGCCAAATCTACCACTCCTCCTGATCCACTTCCCTGGTCACCCAGTCAAAGAACTTGATCAGGTTTGTCTGGCAAGACTTTTCCTCCTCAGAACCCATTTGCTTTGGATACCGTAATCGACTGGTTACAAGTTATTTCCGATCCTTTCCTTCAGTAGCTATTCCATTACTTTACCTACTACCAAAGTCAGTCTGACAGGTCTGCAATTTCCTGCTACTTCCTATTTCCACTTTTGTGTACTGTGACCAAATCTGCCCTCCTCCAGTCCCCGGAACCTCTCGGTTATTGAACAGAGCTGTCAGAGAGTTGCAGCCAGGACCTTCTTGAGCTCCCTCGGTATCCTAGGGGTGCACCCTCGTGGGTCCCATTGCCTTGTCAACTTTTAATTACACTAATTCCTTGAGGACTCTGTCCACTGTAAAAGCACTGGTGTCCACCTCCCTTCCTTTAATTCCCTTGTCCCTTATCTTTGGCCTGTCACCTAACCCTTCCTCCATAAATATTGAACAAAAGTAATTGTTCAATATGTCTGCTTTTCTTCTGATCCTCTTCCTCCTACCCCCTTCCCCTTTAGCCTTACTATCCTTTCTTTGTTCTTTCTCTTCTCACTTGTATCTAAAGAATGTTTTATCCCTTTTTAACTGATGGGGCAATATTCTCCTCTGTTCGCCTTTTCACTCCTAACTGCTCTCCCTGCCACTCTTTGTTTCTCCTGGCAACTCTCCCTATCCTCCTTCTTCTCGTCCCCTTAAACCTTATAAGTGCTACTTTTTGCCCTTACTTTCTCTGCTACTTCTCTAGAGAACTATAGCAGTCTCTTTTTTCTCTTGCCCTTGTTAACTTGGCTGGCACAGAGATTTGTTGCCTTTCAATGCCCCTTTTATTTTTCCCATTATTTCTCGACTCTCCCTAGTTTCCCTGTCCTGCTGGGGTGTCCCTGAGGCATTCTCCAATTTTGTTACAATCGGCCCTTCTGAGGTCCAGGAACCTCACCTTAGTATGGCTCAATTCTGACCTAGTTGTTATATTGAGCCACACTGTCTGGGTGATCACTGGTCCCTAGGTGGCCACCCACTGTGACGTCAGCAACACTGTCCCCATTTGTCAGTACCAGGTTCAGTATTTCACCCCCACAAGTCGGCTCCTTAGCTAGTTGCCTGAGGAATGCCCATTGCAGGGACTCTAGGATGCTCCTACTTCTGACTGTTGCCACAGCTGGTAGACTCAATTCACATCTGGTGATTGAAGTCCCTACCAGCAACATCTCCCTTTGCATGCCATCCATTGGATTGCTTCCATCATATCTTTATCCACCTCTCCCCCTGTGCTGGAGGTCTGTAGATCACTTTATGCAAATAGCAGCCCCATCTGTGTCTTTAGGGTGACCCACAGTACTTCAGCTCCTACCTTTTCTCCCTGTATTTCTGTAGCTTTTATGTTGTCTCTGACATAAAGAGCCACTTCTCCTCCTTTTTACCTACCCTGTCTTTTCTGAACAGAATATACACTAGTATGGCTACATACATCCCAGTCCTGTTTTTTAATTCCACCAGAACTTGATAACTGCTACTATGTCCAGGTCCATATGTGTCATGGTGGCTTCTAAGTCTGCAGTCTTATTGCCCAGACTTCAAGCATTTACACATGGCTCTCCAGATTGTCCTGCCACCCCTCCCCTTATTTCCCATTTGCTCGTCCCTGTTTCCTCCAGTATTTTTTACTATATCTCTTTCCTTTTACCCCTTGGATTGCTTTGTTATTTGGATCCTTTTTGGGATTTCACCCCTCAGGATTCCCACTGATCCCACGATGAGACTGTGGGGGCTTTATATCTTCTTGCCTTGGTCTGCCTTCCCCCTCAGCTAGTTTAAATGCTTGCCAATGTAGCATTTAAACCATTCACTGAGGACCATGGTTCCCCTCCTTGATGGATGCAGGCCATCACCGTTGTACATGCCCTTATCCCTCCATGTGGGGCCCAAGTCCCAGGAAGCTGAAACCCTCTCTCTGCACCATTCCTTCAACCATGCATTGAAGACTTCTGGTGACATTGGCAGGGTTATGGCAGCCTAACTCTTGAGCTCTGCCCAACCCTGATCTAAATCAACCAACATCTGCCTTCAACAAAATGACTTCTCCGGTAAAACAACGAGATCTAAAGCTACAACATCCAAGAACCCAAATATGCCAGCACAAAGATTAAAGGACATGCTGCAGCAAGACAAACAGTCCATAGCGGAGGCGTTGAAGACAGGGAGCTTGGTGGCATCTCAGGTCCCAGGACCCAAAGATTAGACTGACATGGTTGCGACCACTAAGCAAATGGCGGCAACAGTTAATAAAATTGACCATACGCTCATGGACCTTAGCGAACATCAAGCATATAGAGCACAGGATGGGTCAACTGGAGCTGGGGCTCAATACAGTAACAGATTAATCAGACCATCACGATCGCTTGCTACTCTACCTTATGGTCAGGGAATGGGGTTGACTTACGGTTGGATGATCTGGAAGGGCGCGGCGGAGGCAAAATCTTCACCTGTATGGGGTCCCTGAGGGAGCAGAGGAGGAATGACTAGCACTATTAGCTTCATCCAGGAACTGCTCTGATCGACCCTGCAGTTGCCAGCCAACTTTGATGTAGCCATAGACCGAGACCACAGATTCCTGGGTCCGTGGCGAATGCTGGTGCCAGGCGAGGTCATTTGTATTCAAGATGACATTGTATGCAGTGAAGGAGGAGCTGTTGCAGCGTGCCTGGAGACAGAGGAAACTTAATTCAAACACCATCAATCAAGTCTAGACAACAACTACCTTCCCGAGGTACAGGAAACACTGGCGCCATGTAGCCATACTGAAGCTGCTCTGCACTAGGCAAATCAAAGCGCCAAGTTCTATATCTGGCCTGACTACGTGTGGAGACTGAACAGGGAACACATGGATACAAGACTTGCTTGCAGCAACCCCTTATCCGAAGGAGCTTGGCATCGAAACCCCAACCCTTATTAAAGAGCAGCTTGAGAAAGAACTCCTGCGATCTGCCTGGATGGTGGCCCGTAACAGCATCAGAATGAAAAGCGGCCCTGTGGAAATAATCCCACCACACTTAGATCAGACCTGGGAGCCCTACTTAAAACTTAGGGACCCAGATACAGATTGAGAGCCTCCTGGAAGTGGCTGGACGGCACAGAACAGAAAAAAGACTAACGCACGCTGGGAACAACGGAGGCAACAGAATGGACACCTGAGAACTAACACTTTATATGTCTCTTGGTGTTCCCTATCTCTGAGGTCAAATGCTCCTGAACCCTGAGATAAATTATAAATTGATGCACCCCATTTACCTCCAGGCAGCATCCACTTGTGGAGATGCTGAAACCTTCATCCCTGCACTCCTGGTTTGGGGGTTCCCCATAACAACTGCAAGTATAAATCTCAGTTTTTGGGAAGGGATGAGTTTAAAACCGAGGAGGAGAGCTTGATTTTCACCAAAACTGCATGAAGTCAAAGGGCAACATTAATTTCAGGGTGGTGGCCTAACATGCCCAAAATAGCTGAGAACTTGCTAAAGAGGCAGAAGGAGCTTAAAGAAAGGGTGGGGAATAGCAGTAGATGTTGTAATCTGAAAATCTTACAGGCTTCACCTTAGTGGAGCTAGGAATGAATGTAATATAGGTATAGAAACAGGTAAGTGATGGGCTTGCTACATGACTACCTGAAATATGTAGGCTCCTGGAAGAATCCTCAGGTAACAATTTAAAGAGGAGGCAATAACAACAAATGAAGGTATTACAAAGGAAGTATTGAGGAGAGGGGTGGAAGAGAGGAAAAGACAGGAGGAAAACCTGCCAGACCCTTGCGGACATAGGCATATCCCACCGGACTGTAGGGGGATCCCTGCTAGTTCTGGTTCTGCGTTTTACTCCATTCTAGAAGAGATTTGGATGCCATGCAACAAGTAATAGCGAGTCTGCTGTTCTTTATGATGATTTCTTTTTATTTCCGTTCACTTCACCCCTACGTTTAGCTCCTATGAGCTTGATCACGGGCTTCATTAACATAAAAACAAATAAATGCTTTTATTATATGTTTTGAAACTTATAGTTTCCCATATTTCTTATAGCTATTATACTATTCACTCAATATATCTACCTGTCGAAAAACGTTTCTATGCACATTACCATTTTGGAACTTCAAAGCTTGAATTTCTTTCAGCCTCTTCCTGAAATAAATATATGAAATACAGTATTTTGATTTATTTTAAAATGCTTATAGCAGCAGTCATGTTTAAATGTAACAAAGTTAAAAACTTAAACTCCTATAACCAGCATACCTTGAGAAATGATCGTATATAGCTCTGCACTCTCTGTATCTTTAACAGATCTATAAAGAGCCAAAGAATTCCGCGTAAACCATTAGTCTTTAAATACCATACACTATTTCCAAGACAGTGTAAAACGATTCACTACTACAATGTATATTTTAACTTACCTTCTTAGTAATTTAAAGCTTTTGAAATTCCATAGCTTTTTAAATTTAACTGACACTATTTTAAGGTACTTTCAAGCAGCCTGTAATAGCGCTACTGCTAAAATGCTATGGCGTTGTAATCTTTCTCTTGACTTTGAAGCACCCTCTAGGAGTCTAAGATATATTCAATTGATCACCATTACCCAGACATTTTTGTTTTATTTAGATCTGGGTGCCACCAAGGAGGCACCACCTGAGCAGGGATTCCCAGCTCACCTAGGAAGCTAGTAAGAACTCAGGGCACCAATTAAGGTTTTTATCCTGCTAGGTGTACTGAGTTGAGTTTCTACTGCAAATAATAGGGGATTGAAACCCAGGGTTCTACAAAGGTTGTACCAGTGTTTTGTAGCAGAGGGTATAGCATATTCGCACCCCATAGATGGTTTTGTTCATAGTTTATCATGTTGGAAACTTTGTATGGTTTAAAACTGTTTGTTTTAATATAGGGTACACTCAGTTACTCACAGCAAAGAATGAAGTAAAAGAACAAACTACGGTCACAGAAATTCCTCTGTATCATTTTGTATTTTTAACATGTTATAATGGCTAGTCCTAGACTGACAACTATCTCCTATAATATAAATGGGATTAATAACCCCAGAAAAGGCGACAGATTCAACAATTTCTTAGACAACAAGGATGCTCAGTCTGTTTCCTACAGTTGACACATCTGCCCCCAGAGGAGAAATTAAAACTTAAAACTAAGGCATACCCCAAGATATACCATGCATCTCTGAACAAGGGTAAAAGCAATGGGTGGCCATCCTGATGACAGCTGACCTACCATTCGAGGAGGATGAGCTCATAATAGATCCAGGAGCTCAGTATGTCGTGGTGAGGAGGAGAGTGCAGGATGCCTGGGTCACCTTGTCAATATTTATGTTCCCCTGGGCTCATCAATTCAGTTTATTCTGACTTAATACATCTTATAGTAGAGATAGCAAACAGATTGGTAGTAATGGGGAGAACTGGAATTTGACCCTAACAGAAACTTAGATCTGACATCAAAGACCCCAAATGGCCAGAACAAAACAGCTAAACATTTTGGGAAGTTATTAAGGGACGTGGGTTTCATTGATGTGTGCAGAGAAGTATCCAAGTGACAAGGATTTTATATATTTCTCCCCCAGATTCAAAATCCACTCCAGACTGAATATGTTCTTCACATACAATAGGGATGTGTCTATGTTTAGGTCTGTGTGGGTGGGCTCAGATATATACTCAGATCATCAACCAGTATACGTGGAGCCGTTCTGGTTTTGCCCCAGAAAAACACACACTGGAAGCTCAATGTGTCTCTTCTGTGAGATAAAGACGATCTTGGAGATGCAAGATATTATTAAACAGTGGATACCAACACAGGACAGGATATTTCACCACAGATTTTATGGGACACAGTGAAGGTCATGGTCGGGGAAACTGATCTCTATTTCAGTACATAAGAGCAAGAAAGACAGGCCAAATGGCTGCCCTCACAGACCAACTGAAAGACTTAGAGGCACAACAAAACAAAAGTGTGATGCACACACAGGGGAAAAACTTAAGGAAGTAAAAGATAAAATTCAAACTTTATTGAGCGTAAAACAGAGACGGCAATATGTTAACCTTAAACAGAAATACCATGAAGTTGGCCCAAGGGCGACAAAACTTTTGGCCTACCACCTGAAATAACAGTCCGCCAGGTCACATATCACCAAAATTAGACACCCCAATACAGGACAGGTGATATGTCAAGAGCAAGTGGCAAGTGCACTTGTTTTATATTATAAACACTCTATAAGCTCCAGTGAGAGTCCACAGTGGAGGAGAAAAATGTTTCCTCAAGAGCTGAGCCTCCCCACATTGACCAGGAAACAGGGGAAGCCTTGGTTCCAAATATCTCCCACCTGGATATCATTAAGACCATACAGAACATAAAATCAGGGCAGTGCCCAGGGCTGGATGGGTTTGGGGAATTCTACAAGATTTTTCTAAAGAAGTGATACCCCTACTGGGAGAGGTGTGGTACACAATTTGGGAAGAAGAAGTGGTCCCTCCATCATGGAATTATGCCACTATCACTGTAATTCATAAAACAGGGAAGGACCCAACAGAATGTAGGTCCTACAGACCAGTCTCCTCCTTAATGCAGACTATAAGCTGTTTACAGCTATAATAGCTGAAAGACTCAAACAGCTCATCCCACAAATAATACACCTGGACCAAAATGGCTTTGTGGCGGTCGTCAGGCCTCTGACAATGTCAGGAGGACCACAGATATCATCAATCAGGTTAACCAGTACATGCGCCTACGTCTAGATGAAGTCTGGATGCAGAGAAAGCCTTCGATAAGGTGTCCTGGGTTTTCTCTTCCAGATGTTGGAGCAGATGAGGCTCCCAGACAATTCATTACAGGTCTTAAAGCTCTATCCAGAGCCGCAGAGCATGTCGGAGTTAACGGGGGTCAGATAGATTCAGCCTGTGTGAGGTACAAGGCAGGGCTGTCCACTGTCTCTATATTGTTTGCCCTTTATATACAGCCCTTGTAAAAATCATAAGAAATGATTAACAGCGTACATGGAGTGGAGATGGGGAACACAGAACATAAGATATCACTGTATGCTGATGATGTCGTGTTGTATCTCACACAACCAGACATTTCCATAAAGCAGACATCGAGGCACTTGAAGAGTTTGGGTATCATACAGGATATACCTTAAATAGAACTAAAACTGAGGTTCTTCACCCGCCTACAGCTCCTCGGATGACATTAGGGCAGCAGTGACCCTGAATTGGGCTGCTACTAAAGTTCGATACTTGAGGATTTATATCCCAAGAACCTGAGCAAATTATCTGATGTCAATTTTGGACTGCTGGTACAACAGATCAAACAGGACATTGCTAGGTGGTTCTGCTGAAGCTCCCATGTACTCGCATATACAATCCATAACCATGAATGTTTTACCCAGATTCTTGTACTTATTCCAGTGCTTACCCTGTGGATCCTGCAAACCCAATTAAAAATTGGCAGGAATTATCTCCAAATATAGATGGTCCCCTGGAAAAACTAGAATAAAAGCTTCAATTATGTATTCAAACAAGATGATAGGGGAAGAGCTCTTCCTAATCTGGAAGGTCATACTTGGTGACTCAGCTGCGATCGGCGTAACTGTGGTCAGCGGAGGGGTATGATGCACACTGGCGGGACATGGAAATGGGATCGGGTATGGGGCTCCCCTGGGAGCAAAGATGGTAGATATATCACTTAAACCACACGTATGGAACAACCACTTATGGCAGTTAGGAATACTTTATGAGCAGTATACAGAATCTGGACTAAGTATAAAATCTCCAAAGCCCTTTGGCCTTTGCAGTGGTTTTGTGGGTGACACCTTTCTCCCCTCCAAGCTGGACCACACATTTGACCAATGGACAATGGGGTCCTTGACACACTGAACAATTGACAGACCAGGAAACAGTCATGCCGTTCAACCTAATAAAGAAATTCAAGTTACAAAACAAAGACTTTTAGATATCTGTAATTAAGATAGCACATAACTGAAACAACAAGCTAGTCCAGTGAACCGCGGGTGACAGTGCTGATGGAGGTGATCCAGGTGATACAAAAGCAGGTGCTACTGAAGGACACATCTCATGACTATACAAAGCCCTCAGTGAGCTATACCATTCCTGCACCCAACCCCTCAGGTGTAGATGGGAGGAGGAGGCAGGCTTCCATTTAACAGAAACAGAATGAAGCAAAAATACAGATCATCTAGTAAAACAACCTTTTGCTATTAAGGGAAGAATTTGCCTGGAAAATTAAAATGAGATTCTTTTATACTCCAGAAACTCAAGGTGGGTGGGGAAAATTAAATCAAAAAGTGTTGGAGAGGTTGTGGTGAGCCTGTTGCCCATCATACACACATATTTTGGCAATTTCTGGTTCTGCAGCCTTTTGAGGTGAAATTAAAAGGTCACTGGAGGAGAGGTTCTCCATCACAACTGAGATGTCCCTGCCACACTTGATCTTGGGACTACCACCAAAAAATCAGAGGAGGAGATGCTCTATACCTCTGGAACATACTGTACTTTTGACTGCGGCACATAAAGCCATCACCAAGCACTGGTTAGTAGCAGAGCCACCAACCTACACACACTGGCAAGAGGTGATTCAGAATATAGCAGAAATGGAAGAATTGACTCATAAGGTCAACTTCCAGTGCCAACATTTGTCTTAGACAGACCAGATGGGTACAGTGGAAAGAAACAAGAGGAGAGAGAGAAATAACTAAGTAGGACTTGGAAAAAAAAAAACCTGAAACCCTAGCCTAATAAATGGGATAGCTTGATTGACAGGGGTCTGTTTTGAGGAATGCTGTAATTCTGATGCCATGGAAAATAGATAATAGCTGTATGGAATGTATTTTGCAGGCCTTATGATATTGCTGTGTAGTTAAATAAGGAAATAATGAAAGGTAATGTTAAAGATATTATGTATCCCTGAGTGTCAACAAACTTGAATAAAAAAAAAACATGCATTGAAGATCCTGGTGCACAGAATCCTATCCTTCCCTCCTGTCGTAGACAGGTAGCACCTCCAAGAAGGTCACAAATTGTGCTACTTGCCTAAGACCCTCCCTAATTCCCTAAACTCCTCCCAAACTATTGCTGGCTCATCCCTAGCCAGGTTATTTGTCCCCAGGTGGACAATGACATCCAGCTCTCACTCCTTCCTGCTGTCCTAGTGTCCTTTGGATCCTCTTTCCATCCTGCAAGCCATGGTGCCAAGAAGGCACCTAACCTCCCTCTTCTCATCCTTTCCTGCCCCCAACTGTATCACCCCTCACTATGGATTCCCCACCAGGATTCACTTCCTTCTCCTCTGAGGTCTTCTGCCACCCCTTGGGATCTCCACTATGGAGGACCCCACATCCACCCAGTCACTACTTTTGGTGCCTTTGTGGGACTTTCTCACTTGGCTAGTGTAAGCGTGGGTGTTTTGTAGCGGTACCAGATGGGGAATGTGCCTATGCTTCACCATCCTAAGCATCCCTGAGCCCGCTGTTGTCCAGCTGCTCCTCCTTCTGGACAACCTCCAAGGTAGCGGTGGTGAACTAGATTGTTCCTGGGTGGGGAGTAGGTCCTTCAAACCCAAGCAGACTTGGCCTTGAGTCTGGCAACCTCCTCCTTCAGCCCACAGAGGTGCAGGCAGATGGGGCAGCAATGTAGTATCCAGAATGTCATCCTGAAGACTTCCACCCCACAGCCACTGCACTGCACCATTCCAGTATATCTATGTCCTCCATTGCCTGATTTTGTGTTTTGCCTCCTTCAGTCCCTTTTACCCCTTGCCCAACTATTGCTTCACCCTAACTCACCTCGACCCTGCTCTTTTTTGTTTTGTTCACTTTAATCACTCCTACCCTAGATAGGGTGATTCACCTTACCACACTGTTTCTAGACCTAACATGCCAGACAATAATAAAGACACTATTTCACTAAGTTTCCCCACAACTTATCCCACCTATGTTGCTTCAAAAAGCTTCTTCATTTCCTATCTGTGACCAAAACACAGAGAATCTGCTCTTGCAGTGGAGAAAATGAAAAAAATGAAAGCACTTTCACTGGCAGGTAAGGTAAAAGCTCTAAATCTGCTCTAGCTCCAGCATATCACAAACTGAGGTGGCACATCAGCTTGGTGTTTCACAGAGCTAGATATGCTGATTGGTGAAAATCATAGTCAAGTGCTACAGAAGTACCACTGCAGTGGTAATCGGTCTAGGAAGTGCATAAGGGAGGGGAAGGATATTGCCATAGAGGATGCTTTGCTGTGGTGGCTCAAGCATGCAAGAGCCTCTGACATGCCAGTTTCTGGGCCCTTGCTCCAGGAAATAGAAAAAACTGGCTGAGATGATAAGCAAAAATGGGTTTGAGCCCAGCAACAGCTGGTTATGCAGATTCAAACTTTGGCATAACATTGTTTTTAAACAGAGCCATGATGAGAAGAAGGACATGGACACCAAGTCGTCTGATTACTGGGTACAGTCAGTGTTGCTGGAGAACTTATCTGAATTCTCGATTGCATCTACAATGCAGGTGAAACAGGGATTTCTTGCAGGGCCATGCTGGATAGTAATCTGACTTTTAAGTAAGAAAACATTTCTGGCAGCAAAGCTAAAGACCATCTCAGAGTCTTGACCTGTACTAATATGGATGGTACCCACAAATGCAAATTGTTTGTCATCAAATAGAGCCACACCCTGAGATGTTTTAAGGGGTAAATGTCCAGGATTTTCCAGTAACATACTGTGCAAATTGGAATCGTGGATGATCATGGAATATTTAGTGAGTGGGCCAAGGAATTTAACAAAGATATGTGGCAAAATTGCAAAATGGCAGTTCTACTGGTTGACAATTGCACTGCTCACCCCACCTTGCCCTCTCCATGTCTGTATTGTTTTCCTCCCACCAAACACCACCTCCTTGATCCAACCAATGGATCAAGGGATAATCAAAATCTCAAGAGTCTTACAGACACTGGATGCTCAATACTGTAATGCTCACCCCATTCTATCAGTAAATAAGCTGAGATGTATACAATACATGAGAAAGAGTGGCGCTAGGGTTGACAATCCCAGGCACATCCACACCTGATTTGTAAAGATGCTGGAGAGTAAAATAGTAATGGTTTCTCCTGTTGCTGCCTGCAGGGTGGGGATGGGGCATTGAGGTTAGAACCCTAATGCCACATTCCCTACTTTTGTCAGTTTAACCTAACTAGTGCATTAATGAAGTTTTTACAATGAATGTCCTTACTTCTTGAGATAGTATAATCCAGGCCCTGAGCTCCCATCCCTCCATACAGTAGATTCATTCATGTATGTTGCTATGGAAAGACAGGGCCCTCTGTGCCCTGCACTTCCATTTGTGCCAAAACAGCAATTTGTTTCCTCCTTTGTATGGTTTGTTAAAATTCCAGAGTTATCCTATAGAATTTGCATTTTTATGCTTTTATATTGCCCCACATGTTAATGGAGGAATATGTGTTATTCTCGTAGTACTCATTAAGATGTTTGTTTTGATATATGGATTGTTCCTTAAGTCCAAATATTGAAGGAGTTCCAATGTTATCCTACAGAATTTTCATTTCTTTATTGCCCATAAATGTTTATGGAGGAACTATATGTTATGCTTGCAGTACTCATTAAGATCTTTGTTTTGATATATAAATTGTCCCCTAACTCGAAATATTGAGGGAGGTATGGCTTGTTAAAGTTCCAGTGTTATCTTATGAAAATTTTCATTTTTAATTGGTATTTTTTATACAGGTCCTAAATTTGTTTAGGGGAATTACATGTTCTTATTGTAGTACTCATTAACACAGTTGTTTTGATATATAGATTGTCCATTAACTCCAAATATTGAGGGAGCTATGGCTTGTTGAAGTTCAAATGTGGGAAAAACTAAGTCCAAAATCTTTTCTCGTATGAGGGCATTCTTTCTTTGTATGAACTGAAAAAGCTATATGAAAAGGATGCCCTCATATGAAAAGAATGGGAAAAAAACAAGTCCAAATTCTTTTTCAGTATGGGGACATTCTTTTTCAGATGAACGAAAAAAGCAAAAAAGAATCCTTCATAAGAAAAAGATGGGAAAAAATTTAAGTTCAAAATCTTTTTCATATGAGGGTATCCTTTTCTGTATGAACAAAAAAGCATATGAAAAGGATGCCTTCATACCAAAAAAAATTTGGACTTAGATTTTTTCCATTCTTTTCATATGAAGCATCCTTTTCATATGCTTTTTCATTCATATGGAAAAGAATGCCTTCAAATGAAAAAGAATCAGAAAAAACTAAGTCCAAATTCTATTTTCGTATGAAGCCATCCTTTTTCGTATGTACCAGTTTTTTCATATGCCCATATGAAAAAGAAAATTGACACAAGAAAAAGTTTTTAAATATTAAAAAGTACATTTCTGGGTCATTTTACTCAAACTAAGTGCAGAATCCAACCAAGGGGGTCCTGATTAGCAACATACATGTACTGGTGTATGTGCAGGATGTAATATTTGTGGGATTTGGAATTTGTTTTTGGACGAAAATGGAAACAAGATGGCGTCCATATTAAAAGGATTTTCCTCATGAAAAAGAATTACCCCGTACGAAAAAGATCCTTTATTGTATGGACCAAGTTCTTTTTCATTCCAAGCAGCTATCCAAAAGACTATACTGAGTATGCTCAGAACCAAAATTTGAAAATGTAATAACTTTGAAACAGATTAATATTTTTTCACCAAACCAGTAAAGGCAAATCTGTGGACCAATTCCTTTCTACCTTGTAAATTTCAGACCAAAATTCCAAACAATCTGGGCGCTAGGTGAAACAAAAAACAGCAATTTTTAAACTTTTTCACTATCCAGATCTCAGAATCTGTACATCCAACTGAAATGAAATCTGGTATGTCAAGCGATCTACCCCAAGGTTGTGCATGCAAAATTTCAGGCAAATCCATTGAATAGTTGTAAAGATATTACAGTGCAAAGTTTGAGGTTTAACATAGAAACCCCTGCTCAACCCTAACTATTGGAGGGTGAAAAACAGCTAAAGTCAAGTTATTTGCATAATAGACTTAAGTCTTAGTTTTGACTCAATCTAGCTCATTGCGATCATCACACAAAATAGTGGCACTCTGTGTTTAACATCATACTAAATGCTGTTTCACTGCACTTGGCTCATATTTTAACCCCAAGAAGAAAACATAAGATCCCAGTTTACTGTGAATATGTCCCCCAACACATGCATACTCCATTTCATAACATTTCTTTACAAATCAATGCACAACCTAAATATATGTTGGCTGTAATAAACTCCTTTCATATTTCCAAAAGACAATTGAATATAGCAAAAGTTGTCTTTGTCAAACCAGAACAAGCATGTCTGTGACCATTCTACCTACAGTGCTATACACACACAAGTTCTGAGTGACAACGCCACCCACCAACCACAACTGTGTATTTCACGAGCCATACAATAGACCCTGCAACTTACAGACCAATCTACAGGTTGGACACAAAAGCCGCGATCAATGAGGGAAAAAAGACATTCAAAATGGTACAGTGACACTTCTAACCTCCCACTACAAAAAAACCCATCAATTTAATAAAGTACAACTGTTTAAATATTTTAATCTGAATGTACACAATGTCAATGATTACCTCTTATCACACCTAAAGCAGCTAAAATAATCACAGCAAATCATGTGAATGACATTTTAATTTCAGTCTCGTAGCCCATTCTTTTACTGCAGTACACACAGACAAAACAAGATAGTTGAGGACTTCCATGGTATACCTCAGATATCACATGAGGTACCTTCAAATATGCATGTTATTTGGTGTTAAATGTTGGTGTGTTGCCATTGAGCACTTGTGGTTGCACCGCTTGTGCAAGTGTGCAATAACACCAACATTTCACATCAAATAACATGCATATTAGTACCTCATGGATATTCTATGTATGTCACGGAGTGCAAATAAAAGTGTTATCTTGATTTTTTGACCCAACATGAATAAGATAAATTTAGGTTATCTCTAAGCATGCTCAGAAAATTATCTCACTCATTGTGGTCACACTGAACAGGCTCAAATGCATTCTCACTTGTGAGATGCCATATAACACAGATCATTATAGATCAGCATAATGATTAAAAGATATATGGCATCTGATCATTATGGATTATCATCCCTCATGCTGAGCCATTGAATGGAGGGACACAGTTTACATTTTTCTCTTTTGTAACTTTTACCATTTTATCACACTCACACACAGCCTGGAAATCCCATAGTATTATTTATTTCTTTATTTAGGTTTTGTTGACCAGGTAAGTGCACTAGGCAAATCCTGCCTATTTTCAGGCACGACCTGGGGAGAGGATACAGATGAATGCCAACTGACCTTGAACCAGATTAAGCTGTTGGTGGTATTTTTAGTGAATGTAGTAAACTTAGTATGCATAGGAGATTCCATGAAGTAGCTCAAAATATGATTATTTGGTGTAAAATGTTGATGTTATCATTCTGTTGCATTCGTGGCTTCACTTCAGTCAGTCATTCTGAAGGAACGATAACACCAACATTCCATACCAAATAACAATCATATGTTGAGCTACCTCATAGCATATTCCCTATTTATGCAATGATTGTGAGGATAAATTCTGTCAAATATTTTCAATATTTTGAGAGTGCCCAAACCTAGAGTGAGAATATTGCATTTATCCTAACTCTAGGTCCTCCATATCGAAATTATCCACACTCTAGGTGGTGACTGACTGGAGCCAACAGCATGAGCAACACAATTAGAACTATGCCGCTCAGCTGCCGCCAGCTCTCACTCAGCATTTTCATTTCCACCCTGGATCACACACACCACTTTCACTTTCTCATCTGACATATAGCACAAGAACTTCTCAATCAAAATACAGCATCAGCCCCCAAAAGTTTCTTTTTACCAGCACTTTTCCCATGTCTCGTAAATTACGCCCCAACAATTTTTCAGCCCTTACCTTACTGCCGCATTCCCAAGAACTGGTTAATTTCTCTAACTGGCACTGTGCTCAATTCTATGCTAGCAAAGGACTTCTGTTTCCCGGCCTTTCCTTAGGCTGCACCCACTTGCTTGGCTACCATGAACCACCCTTTCCTACCCAATAAATTGTGCAGCACAAACACAATGCAAGGACACAGTGACACACCAAAAGTGTCACATGCAAAAAAAATAACCCACCCAATCATCTTGAAAGAACACTCGATCATCCAAAATAAGATAAAATGCAGATTTAAAATAAAGCAAGCATTTGTAAATGCCAAATGTTCACTGTTGGTACTGCTGTTGCATCAGACCTTGCTTGTACACATTTTACTATATATTTACCCAGGGCAGGCACATGAGATACAATATCTTATTTTCAGTGGTGTCCTGCTTTGACATATTGTTTGATTATAATTACTGTGGATGAGGCTGAGAGGCAATATTCTACTTTTAAGTAGGCTCCTACATTTTGTCCCCAAATGTCCAACTGTCTTTTATGACCTGACATTATGATCAAGACAGGTAGAATTTGTTAAATCCCATCCAAAAGGTGATTTCACTGTGTGATTGTGGAAACGAGTTTCAGAGGGATTTGAAAATGACACCTGCCATGTTCAGGAGGTGGGTAACATTAGGGGCCAAAACCTGCAAAAACTAAAGTTATGAGTAAATGTAACAATTTGTTTCCTCATAACTTAGTTGGTCTTTCACATTTTTACCTCAAATTTTCAACATAATCTCTTCATGACCACTCCCAAGCATGACAGGTGTCATTTATAAAACAATGGCGAAACATCATTTTGCGTCACAAGTGTTAAAACATATTTTGGGTAGGATTTGAGAAATAAGTTTTCACATTCATGAGTAGTGTGAAAATGGCTAAAAGGGCCTTGATACAGTTGACCATCAGTGCATGTTGTATATACTTTCAAAGATAGGGTTGTGTAGGCAGTCATTGATCTGGTTCTGTTCATATCTGAATGAACATCAGCAGTACACTAGAAAAATGGTCTGGACTCTGCACCATCAGAAGTGGTAAGAGGAGTGCCCCAGGGATCAGTACTGGGGCTGCTTCTTTTCTAATTTATTTACAAGATCTTGGTAGGAGCATAAGGGTGAAAATTACCACCTTTATGTTGATGACACAATTTTGTACTGTTCTAGCAGCTCTGTCAAAGAAATCCAGTTCATTTTACAACAACATTTTGATTCCCTGCAAGAATATTTTCGAGGACTCAAACTTAAATTGAATACTTCAAAAACGAAACTTATGTTATTTAGACCAGCATTCAAAATAAAATCAGATGTCAACCTTAAAATATCTGATTTCTCTGGTAGTTATTTAGAAACAGTCATCTCATACAAATATTTGGGATACTGGCTGGACCCTTTGGGCTCAGGAATACATGTTGATTATCTAATTGCACAGGTAGGGAAGAGGGTGGGCTGTTTATTTAGAAAACAGAAGTGCCTTGACCTTGGTACCATGAAATACCTAATTCAAGTACAAATGTTACCTTTATTTGACTATCACGATATATCATATTGTGGGGCCTCAAAGGATAGATTGTCTAAATTGGACGTAGTTTATAATAAATTAGCAAGGTTAATTCTTAACTGCCCAAAACCACACACCATTGTGAGTTATATAAATCTCTAGGCTGGATCTCCTGACTGTGAGGAGGGATATTCATATCAGTCTATTTGCATTCAAATCAGGGTTAGGCCTTATACCCAAGTGTTTGAGCAATAGGCTCACCTTTTGAGATGTTGTTCCATCACTAACAAAATCACAGTTTTACAGTTAAGTGCTCCTAAAACATGTTAAAACAGTATTTGTATTGTTTTAGTCAGCTAGTCCCAAAAGTTTGGAATAAGTTACCGGATAAATTCAAGGTACTTTCAATTAAACCTTTGCCTGTCAAATCACTAAAGGACTATTTGCTATCTAATAGTAAGTGTTATGAATGTTTTAATTAATGTAATATACCTTTTACTGTACATGTATGTTGTTTGTGTATGTTAAGTTGTATGTAGATTTTGTGTACTCAAGGTTGCCATTCTGAATGAGCTCTGCTCAATGGTTATTCTAATAAACAACAACAACAATGTTAAAAAGTTGAGGTCAAAATATTACAAATTACCACAGTTACAAGCATGCATTGAAAAACTGAAATGTAGACTCATAACTTCATTGTTTTCTTATATCTGTACCCCAAATTTTCAACATACTGTAGCCTTCTTATGACTCCACATAGCCTACTTATGAGCCCACCCTCATAAGCAAGGGTGGAGAACATTTTTAAATGCTGCCCAAAAGGTGATTTTGTGCCACAACTGTGAAAACACATTTTGGACAGGATTTGAAAAATGACAGCTGTCACATTAATAAGGTGCTGTCAAGAAATGGCTATGTTGAAAATCTGGGGACAAAAATACTGAAAATTACCAAAGTAATGAGCCTGCATTTGTAAATTTCAATGTAGGCTCATGACGTTGTTTTTACTATTTGTACCCCACATTTTCAGCATAGCCTTCTTATGACCCCACCTCATGAACAAGAGTGGAGAATTTTTCATCTCCTGCCCAAAGGTGATTTCATGCAGCGATTGTGAAATCACCTTTCAGGACGATGAAACACATTTTGACCAGGATTTCAAAAATAACAGCTGTCATGTTCACGAGGTGCTGTGAAGAAAAAGCTATATGGAAAATTTGGTGTCAAAATGTTGAAAACTGCCAAAGTTATGAGCCTGCATTTGTAAATTTCAATGTAATTAGCAACCACAGTGGGAAGGCTTGCAACCCAGTTGTGCTCAGGAAAACAGAACCCCAAATCACTACCACTGCAAAGTGGTCACTGCAACCACCTAGCGTTAGCAATCCACAGCTAAGAATGACGCCCATGATTTTTACATTACTTACCAATACTTATGAGAATAACAACAACAAGTATTTGAGAAATCCCTTGCATCACAATAATGCTAATATTATATATCAGAACATAGCTATCAATTGGTAATACAAGTAGTGGAGACAAATCTGAAGGAACATATACTGTATGTTAAGCATAGATGGCATAATGCAGCACAGGGGACTAGTAAGACATTTTCCCAGTACTTTAGATCTACTTAGTTTGAAAGGAAAATAATCCTATTAAACCATGGCATGGTCTGTGTTTTCAAGAAATGCAGCAGTACAAAGGAATCAAAGTGGATTCTTACCTCCACATGGCCGCAATTGAGAGACAAATATGTTTCTTGTCATAGAAGTTGGTATAATAGAGTAAATAAAAATAGAGCTTAGAACAGTAGCTGCATATCAGTAGCCGTATATCAGAAGCATATATAACACTTAGCTGTATGGTGATACTTTATTGTAAAGTTAAAGGAGAACAAAGTGAAAATAACTACTAGTTTTGCCCTAGATCCAGAAACAAATGATTTGATACCTTTCATTGGACCAACATGGATGTTACAGAAAAGAACAAAGTGCTCTAGCTTTCAAACCAACCAGGTCCTTCTTCAGAAGCTTTATGACAGTGATTTTGAAAATCCCATACTATTAACACCAGATTATGTTGAAAAAACAGAAATAATTCACATTGGTTTAACATATACATTTAAAACATAACAAGAAGATTCGTCAGAGAAGCTAATTAATACCAGTATGCTTTTAACTAGGTATGGTGTGGCGTGTGTGGGTTGTGTTTATTATATTTGTTGTGTGTGTGGCTGTGTGGGGTGTGCAGGTGTGTGGGGGGGTGGTGTGGTGTATGTACACACATATGTGTGGGGGGAGTGTGGCATGGGGCAACTGTTATGTGGCTAGGACACTTGGTTTTCACATATAGTGTACATTTACTTCCTTCTACTAGTTGTCAGTGGCTGTATTACACACTGTCACATTTTTAAATCTGCTCATATTAAGATGCATATCTCATTTACTTGGGGTTTATAAAGGTGTAATTCCTTTGGGTAAAGATTAATATTGGTGAGAATGATGCTGTATTATGACTCTTGTACATACAGTATATCTCATTCCTACTAGTTACAGTATCTTTCCCAAGGAGAGAGAGAAGAAAAGGAAAAAGGAGGGACCTGGAGGTTTCAACCTTGGAAGTTTTCATGTAGATTCCTTAGTCTGATTCTGTGCATTTTGTTATACACTGACTCTGTGCTGAAATCTGCACTTATCAGGCTCATGGTCTAATTTTCTTGGGGTCCTTGACAAGTATTTTTATTTGGCACTTACACTTACAAGTGATACTATCATGCATCACGTATGTATGTATGTTTAATTTGGAGCTTGTTTTCAACTTGCAGTTATACTTAATTTCAAGATTTTGTCTCTCATTATCTGTTCTTTAATACACCAGGACACTTGGAATGTAAGTTGTAAGCTCATCTTACATGTATTAGAGAGAATGCTATCCCAAGGGTTTTTTTATCACTACAATGCTTTCTTAGCATACTGAGACATTTAAAATGTATGTGAGAAGAACTCTCTGGTTGTTGAGAATTTTGATAACCTTTGCCCTTCTGAGGCTTCTCAGTTAAAAGCATACTGGTGTTAATTAGCTTCTCTGACGAAATCTTCTGTTATGTTTTAAATGTATATGTTAAACCAATGAGAATTATTTCTGTTTTTCAACATAATCTGGTTTTAATAGTATGAGATTCTCAAAATAACTGCCATAAAGCTTCTGAAGAAGGACCTGGTTGGTTCGAAGCTAGAGCACTTTGTTCTTTTCTGTAACATCCATGTTGGTCCAATAAAAGGTATCAAATCATTTGTTTCTGCATCTGTTCTTAAAAGGACCAATATGACACCTACAACATTTTTTGCATCATAGTTTTGCCTTAGGAAGTTTCCTGAAAAGAAATCTATGCAGGAAAGAGCATAACAAAATTTTGCTCCCAAACAACAGAGAACAGCAACATTGCATCTGCATTACAGAGCAGTGTGATCTAGTGGCTAGAGTACAAGAGGCCCAGGTTCAAATCCTGCAAGATCCACTTACACCCTGCATTATTTTTGAAGTGCTTTAGAGACATCACTGTTGATGTCACAGTAGTCCCTAGGTACCAATGATTATAGTATTGTGCGGTTTGTATACTGATAGAATGGGAAACACACTAAGATCACGTGTCCTGGACTTCAGGAAGATACATTTGAAGAAATGGGAAACTGCCTCAGAGGATGTCTAGAATGGGGAAGGCAGAGGGAATGTGGAGGCTCAATGGAGAAAAGTTAAGGAGGGAGGAGGTTATAGCTCAGACAATGGCATGCTGTTTGAAGGATGTGAGCAAGGGTAAAGAGGAAGAAGAGGCCATTATGGTTCTCTAAGGAGGTGGCAAAGGCAGTGAAGTAACATAGAAACATAGAAATTGACGGCAGATAAGGACTGCTAGGCCCATCCAGTCTGCCCATTTTCCCTACCTGTTGCAAAAGCCACAGGCCCCACTTCAGCTCCAGCTTTACCTTCTCATTCCTATCACTAGGGTTGCCTATGCCTGTCCCAAGCATTTTGCATTCCCACTGTGTTTGCCCCACCCTCTGCTGGGAGTTTATTCCATGCATCCACCAACCTTTCTGTGAGTAATACTTCCTCACATTGCCCTTAGTCTTCCCTTCAAACCTCATGTCATGCCCCTCATTCCTGAACATCTCCTTTTCTGAAAGATACTACCCTCCGAACCCTATTTATGCCATTTAGATATCTGTAGGCTTCTATCATATCTCCCATGTCTTTCCTCTCCTCTAGGGTATACATATTGAGGTCTCCCAGTCTCTCCTCATATGACTTTTGGTGCAGGCCCTGCACCATCTTTATTACCTTCTTTGAACTACCTCCACCCTGTTGATGTCCTTACAGAGATGCAGCCTCAGAACTAGACACAGGACTCTAAATGAGGCCTCACCAATTACCTGTATAGTGGAATCACCACCTCTTTTCTTCTGCTGGTGATATCTTTCCTATGCACCCCAGCACCCCATTGACTCTCCCCACAGCCTTGGCTCATTGTTTGGCTGCCTTTAGGTCATCAGATATGATTTTCCCTAAATCCCTTTCCTGTTTGGTGAATGTCCATATCTTCCCACCCCTCCCATCATGTAATCCTCCACTGGGTTCTTGCATCCCAAATGCATGATTTTATACTTTCCACATTGCATCTCAGCTGCCACACTCTAGACCATTCCTCCAGTTTACCTAGGTCCCTCCTCATTTTCCACCCTGCAGAGTGTCCACCCTGTTGCAGATCTTAGTGTCATCTGCAAGAGGAACACATTCCTTCTAGCCCTCTGCAATGTCACTTATGAAGACATTAAATAGGACAGGCCCCAGAACTGATCCCTGTGGTGACCTGTTGGTCACCATCCTTCCTCAGATTGAGCTCCATTTACCACCACCTCTGTCTTTCATCACTCAACCAGTTCCTAACCCAATTTACCACCTAGTGATCCACCTCAGGCTGCCCAGCTTGTTTACAAGTCTTCTATGTGGAACAGTATTGAAGACCTTACTGAAATCCAGATAGGCCACATCCACAGCTCCCGATCCACTTCCCTAGTCACCAAGTCAAAGAAATTAATAATATTTGCTTGACATGACCTTCCCACAGTGAATCCATGTTGTCTGAGATCCTGTGCTCCACGGATTCAAGGTGTTCCACAATCCTTTCTTTAAGTAGTGATTCCATAATTTTCCCCACTATTGAGGTGAGGCTGACTGGTCTGTAGTTTCCAGCCTACTCCCTACTCCCACTTTGGTGAAGAGATACTATATCTGCCCTCCTCCAGTCCTCTGGAACCACACCCATGTCAAGTGATTAATTGAATAGGGCTGCCTTTGGTGCTACTAGCACCTCCCATAGTTCCTTAGTATATGATGTACCCCATCCGGTCCCTTTGCCTTGTCAGCTTTCAGTTTTGTGAGTTCTTTTTAGGTCTTTTGTGAATGGACTGGAGTCTACCTCCCTCTCATATTTGCTCATGTTGCCTAACTTGGTCCCTCACCTTCTCCTTCTTCTGTGAATACAGAACAAAATATCTGTTCAGTGAGCCTCTCTGGTGCTATCCAAGAAAGGGCACTACCCTGTTTGCTACCTAGGATACAGGTTAAGGGCCTGGGTTCCCATAAGCTGTTACACAGGGGTCTGTTCCCAAGGCTGCAAATAAAATGGCAGTGCTTACACCCAGAGTACATTTAGTGGATCTAACCTCTGCCAGTACAACCCTCTTGGATGTCGTATCAACCCACCTCCCCAAACAGTTACCCCAGCCATGGACTTACCAGGATTGAACATCCCCAATCCAACATTTCAGTTTCCATTTCATCTAATAACATGTTAACTAAAATCAGGTTCTTGAGTCGGATCCTCTCTGAAACAGTAACATCATAATTTATTTATATGGGGAGGGTTAGGATGGCGTAAGAGGAGTAGAGGTTAAGCAACATTTAAATTTGCATTTTTAAAGATTTGGCATTATCCCACAGTCATTTCCCTTTGTTCCCAAACCCACATTTCAAACAATGCAGCCACCATTCTATCTACCTAACTGCTGCAGGTGTCATCATACCCAGAACCCCAACTGTTACCAGTCCAGAATGATTCCCCTAATTCTGTCTTTGGGTACCCAGATCATGCAGGCCTGAGGTGCAACTGGCCGCCAGTGTTGGTGCACTTACTTCAATTAAATTAGCTTTTACATTTCTCTTTTGGACTTACTTTATTGGCTTCCATGTTAGTGAGCACACTTAAGAAATAACTATATAGAGTACATCCCCCAGGGGCAGGGCAATTCCTGCTGTTACTCATAGTTTTGCAGAATCAGTCTTTGGGTGGCACAGTTAACTGAAGTCTTGGGTTTGGTGGAAACAGCAATTGCAGAACCGGGCTTAATGCTTGAAGGAACAAAGATGCTGTAGCTTGGATCTTCAGGCTTGATTGGAGTTCTTGCAGCTTGTCCCCTTCAGCCTGTTGAGACCCTTGCAGAGCACATATGCAAGGCCTGCCAGCCACAAGGGACCAAGACTTGGAATTGCCCCACGGGCTCACTTCTCTCACAGGTCAGAGTGCTCTAACACTCGAGTACAAGACTCGTGGCCCGTGCAACCAGCCAACCTCACTTGATGGGGTTAGTGAGTTCCCACCTGGCTCTGAGCTTCAGATGGAACATTTAGATCATTTTGCACTATTTCTTCATAACCTGCCACAGTGTGTAGCCAAGCAGTCTCTGTTACCTTCTCTGTCTCCCAGACTCCGGGGGTGGAGAGTCTTAAAATCTAGGGTTACCACAGCAGTCTTTTATCTTGCTGTGTCTCAGAGCAGACAGCAGGTACCCAACCCTGAAGACACCTACTTGTCCTTCTGCTTTCAGTATCCCAACTTTACTATAGCAGTCATTGTTGTGCTCTATTTCACACACAAGCTTAGCAACTCTTTCTTAGCAACACATCAGAAAGTCTGTTTTCTCACCGTGCAGGTGCTAGTCATCTCTGAACAGAAGAGACTCTCTCTTCAATTTTTCCAAATCCTGGTTCCAATACAGTGTCCATATCCATTTTCCACAATCCAGCTTTCTCTGCCAAAACCAGTTCTTCAACCTTGTCTTTCCCTTTTCCTGAATATGCTTTGTCTTTATCAGGGTCAGACAGAACCTTTACACTTTTCTCTACTTTTCTCATCACAAATCAGTGCTCATCCATATCTCACCAATGTGGCACATATGAAAATAGTTGTCTTTTTCCAGGCTCAAACACAACCTTTTCCTTCATCTCACCACTGTGGAGCATCTTCACAACATAGCAATCCTTTCTCTGGAACCTACACCTTTCTCCCTTTCTAGCAAAGCTGCTTGTGCAAACTTTCTTCTCCTTACTCTCTTGATGGGGAAAAGCACTGCCAGCCCTGGGGACAGAGTGTTGGCAGCCCCAAGGCAGGCCCTTTCCAGCCTTGCAGCCACATTCTCTCACAGGGTCAAAGCCCCCTCCCTGTGGAGGGCTCTCCTCAGACTGACCCAGAATCAACAGTTCTCTTCTTTTGGGAGCCTTGAGCAGCTCCTATTGGCTGGAGTCACTGTCCTTTCAGAAAAATTAATATATCGATGCTCCCTCAATGCCTCATTGGTTGTTCAAATGGCGCCAGAATATTCCCTGGTATTTTTGTCCAAGAGTCTGTTTGCAAGCCCCAGAATCCTCGGTGAAATCCTGGCTCTGTAGTTGGTTGGATGGTGTCACATGGCAGCAGTCATGGAGGCTGGCAAGACAGTGCCCACACAGTTTAACCAGTGTCCCAAGTTTTAGATGCTCCTGCAGCCAAACCACTTGTTTTTATTTAAATATTTCCCACACAAGTACATCCACCCCTGTGCCCTGTTAAGTGACTGCACTCTCTAACATCTCCCTTCCAGTCCTCTTGCTGTCACTGCTGCTGTTTTGTATTGCCCCTAGGCAGCCACTCACATTCCTATTAAGTTTGTGTATTGTCCCACTTTGTTTCCTCTTTTCTGCAGCCAAATAACACATATTTATTTACCCCTTTGTCCCACATTGTATGAAACCACCTCCTCCTTTTACTCCTCACCATGAGCTTTAATTTATTTCTCTCTTTCTGCCTGTTGCTAGCACTGGACAGGCTTAGATCATGCATTTGTAACCCCCTGCAAATGGGGTTCCCAAAAGACTTCCAGGAGCTTGCCTGAATGCTCCAAGCCTGAATGGTGTTTGGCGTTTAAGCCATTTATCTGTAGTGTTTTAGAGCCTCTGGTACTGTCTCTTTAAGAGCTGTCTGCTTGCAGACATAATTAGTTTGTATGGGGGGACTGTGTGTTTCTCTGCTTGAGTACCACTTGAGCTGCTGCCAATTCACTCCATTTTGCAGTCACTAGGAGTGCAAAGGGAACCTATCTGAAAGATGTAACTGTATGCGAAATCATTTAGAGTAATAATGAAAATACAGTTTGTCTAACCTCTTTCTTTGCAGTCAGAATTGTGTTTGCCTAGTTCCCCATTCTAGTTTTGAACTGCTGAATGGGACCAATCAGTGTGGTTAAGGCAGCTCTAAAATGGTGTCTTGGATGAATCAGAACTTGGACTCGTAATCTGAGCCAGCCACAAGAGGATTGTATGGGCAGTGACTCTGGGAGATGTAGTTTAGACTTCGGAGCCTTTTGGACCAACAGGGGTAGTCTATTGTGAGTGACAGCCAATCCAGCCAAGAACTGGGAGGAACTCAAAGGAAGTGCCAGTTTTGTCTGTTGGAGTTTCAGTTGAGCTCTGGCAGTGAAGAGGAAGGAGCCCTGTGCTTTTTGGTGTGCAGTTTTAGTTGGGAAACGCGTGTAAGGCCCCAGAGTTCCAGTCTGCAGCTTGTGTAACTGCTTGTTAGGACTGAATCCATCCTGTGAAGAGAATCAAAGGATATCTGAAGAGAGAAACCAGGCTTACCCTGTAGAAGACTGAGAAATTGCTGAATTGCGCTCGGTCTGTCAGGAACTGAATCTGCTGTGTGTTCTCCCGGTATTGTGCAGTAATTGCATCGGGACAGAGAAACAGCCTGCCTGGTATAGTACTTTCTTTTTACCATATAAATGTGTGAGGAGGCTTGTGTAGCTCAAGTGAATCCTGCTGCCATTAAAGGACTTTGCCTGTTACTGTTTACCATATAAATGTGTGAGGAGGCTTGTGTAGCTCAAGAGTAGCCCTGCTGATGTTGAAGGACCCTATCTTGTTTGAAGGTCGTGAGTACTAATTCAGGGTCGCTCCTGTTGAATTGCCACATTGAATCAAATGGAATTACTGTACTGCTGACTGTTTAACTAATTTTCTTTTCTCTGTATGAAAGGGCCCCTACCAGCTGCCACGGTTTGGACTAGCCACTAGGGCTTGGGTACCAGGGACAGTAACTGGTAGGGATGACTAGTGCACAGAGCCATAGGAAGATGAGTAAAGTGATAAGCTAATTAACCTGATTTCCCTGTCCTTGTTATATCCCCTAAATAAATCAGAGCTGCTTGTTTCAGCAAAGTTATACTGCCTGAGGTATTTGTTTATGTTAAAGTATTGTACTGTGATTGTTGCACTGTATCTTCTTATTTTACAGGGGTCCCAGTGCCTGGACCAGTCCTGGGGGTAAGTGTATACTGTGAAGTTAATTCTGATATACTGTCTGGGCCACTAGTGGAGAAGAAAGGGGGTTGCAGTGTCCCAGAGGGCTGTGACCAAGTTAGTTTAACTATTGCAAACCCTGACCTCTGGGTGGAGGCACCCACCATCGGATCCAGGCCCCTCAACCTGTTAGTGGCAAATCAGGCAGGGGTAGTAGCCCATGGGATAGCACCATCTAGGGGTTACATCCCGGAGGCTCACCGCTGGGATTGTGTGTCCTCTAGTGGCCATATTTACGAACCACTGTTAAGAAAAAATGGGTACCCGACAGAAGTGGCTGTGCACGGCTGGTGGAGTGGTGTACTGGGGAGAGATTGACCCCAAAATGCTATGCTTATCCTGGACATCCCCCTGGGTATCAATACGGGCACTGTACAGGAGTACTTTCCAAGGTGGAAGGTTTACAAAACCCTGTGGTGGTGGGTCGGCATGCTAATCTGCTCACCCACTTTCCTGGCCCTAGTAGAGTTTAAGGATCCCATAGATAGCTCCAAAGTGCCACAGACCATTACCCCAGAGGGAGCCCTCACTGCTTGGAGAGTGATAACTAAGGACAGTAAAGACCCAGGGGGAATGAGCCCCACCACTATCTGAAACTTTTGAGGAGAAATTTGCTAAATGGTTGCTGGGGAAGGGAAAACTGTGGAGCCTTGAAGAAACTATTCTTGCCACCTGGGGTGTTCCTCCCCAACACCTCTCCGCTCCAGTACCCGTAATGGTGGCTGAACCAATGCAGACTCCTATTTCTGCACCTGCCATTAGTCATGACTCTTACGAAGGTTGAGGATCTTCTCTGGCACCTCTCCACCCCCAAGGGAGGATGACTGGGAGACCTGGATAACTATGTTGCCCCCAAGTGCTAGGAATCGCAATGCTCGGAAGCTGAAAAGTGAAAGAGGGTTAGTGAGAGCCTCGAGGTCCTGCCCTGGCTACCATCTGTGCCAAATGGGCCAGTAACCCTGAAGCAACTGCACAGGCCTATCTTGAGGCCTTGGAGAATGTGTATGGGAGCCCAGATTCTGATGAGGACCTATGGTGGAGAGAAGAAATGCACAACAGTACCAAGGAGTTGTTGTCTGTGTATGTATCTCGGCTGGAAAAATTGTTGCAAAAATGCCTCAGAAAGGGTAGTTTGCCAGCGATTGAACTGGACGAACCAGGCTGGACAGGATCCTTAAGCCTGCCCTTTCTCAGAACTGCTGTTGCTTCAGTTCACGCCTGGCAAATTGACTGGATTCCCACCCTCCTATGATGAGTTAATGAGGAAATTCGAGGAGTTGAGAAAAGCGACCTTAGGAGGACCTGCACTAATAGCTGCAGCTCGACCAGTGACTGAGGTGACCCATCAAGTGAAGTTCAGGGGCAGAGGTTGGCAATCAATGAGTGCTCTGACAAGGAAAAGATATGCCACAATGGGGCGAACTGTTGAGAGAGATCCGAGAATTCAAAAACAGTCCCTTTATGAAAGCCACGCCTGCAAAGTGCAGGCCCTGACCTATATCGACTGCATCTGCTATGGGGGTGGGGTACCCACCCATGTATCTCCTGCTGATAACAGCTCAAGCTCGATTCCTTGACCATGGAAGTGGAGAAACTGGCAGAGATCTCCAAATGCTTATCACGCCGCAGACAGAGATGGCACCAAGGTTTCCAGTTAGTAATACCCGCCCTGGCTCCAGTATGGTGCCTCGGCCAGCTCAAACTCCAGAAAGTATCTTTGCTATAATTGTGGGAAGGATGGGCACATGAAAAATGCTGGTCCCCAAAAGACACTGACAAAGTTGCATATAGGCTACAAGGAGAGCTTGGAGAACAAATCAGGGTTAAGAGGTGCTGCGAAATGATCCCAATGAGGGCACCAAAATGCTAACTCACGTCCTTTTGTGGAGTTAGTTGCCCAGGCCCCCACTACCGCCTCTCCAGACTGGTCCAGAATAGTGGGTCCCTCCATGAAGACCACTGTAAGGTGAATGGAGTGTCTACAAGGCTGTATGAACAGTGGCTCCCAAGTGACAATTATGTTCCAGGATTGGTATCAGAAGCATTTGTCAGGCGTACCCTTACAACCATTAGGACTGATTGTATGGGGTTAAGTGAGAAAGGCCTACACCTATTCCGGGTATATCAGAATTTGGCTGTCTTTCCCCACCTCCGTGGCTGGGTAGCTGAACAAGTAGAGACTCTAGCCTAGTGTGTCCCCCACTGGACTGTATGATGGTGTCCCTTTGTTGATCGGAACAAATGCTCATATGTTCGAAGGCTGGCACAGTTGTGTTATGAAAACAGGGGTCAAAGACTAGTAGAGCTTTAAGAGTTCTGGCTTTAATTAAGAGGCCTATGAGGCACAGAGATGCTGAAAAAATAGAACCAGAGGAACCGGTCGGTGTATGGAAGAAGATCCTGAGTCTCTGATCCTGGCGCCAAATGCCCAGTGTACCTTACAGGAGAGATCCGTGATCAGAAAGGATGTTAGAATAAAATATTAATGTTGGATGCACCCGGCGATGGAAAATTGCCAGAGGGACTGCTGGTCAAGCCTTAGTATTTTGCCGCTAGAGCCATGCTTATGCCAGAGGATAATAGTCCAAGTTCATAATGTGTCTGAAAGAGACATTCGAGTAAATAGAGTTGCATCCTGGCTAATGTGCATTGTGCAGACACTGCAGTGCTACCCAGCAGCAAGAGTTCGAGGAAGAATGACAGAAGTAGCGCCGACTTGTTTGATTTTGGCGACTCCCGTTGCCAGCTGAATGGAAAGTGAGGATCAGTGAAGCTTGCCCAGAGAGACCAGGTGTTTTCTTTAAAGAATGGGATGTAGGATGTGTGCAGGAGCTGAGCACAATATCCGGCTCGCGATGAAAGACCATTTCGTGAGAGGTCTCGACGCCTGGCACCTGCTGACATAGATGATGTGAGCGGCATCTGCAAGAGATGTTAGCTGCTGGTGTAATACAAGAATCCAGAAGCCCTTATGCTTCCCCATTGTGGTAGTGAGGAAAAGAATGGGACAGGGATGTCGTGGATTATCGCACCATAAACGGTGGACTATCCTGATCAGTACACAATGCCCCGCATTCAGGATGCTTTGGACTGCCTAAATTGGAGCAAGTGGTTCTCTGTGTTGGATCTCCGCAGTGGGTACTACCAGATCCCGATGGCCCCAGAGGACCGTGAGAAGACAGCCTTATCTGTCCGCTTGGCTTATGAATTCATGGGGATGCCTCAAGGGATTTTGGGTGCCCCAGCCACTTTTCAATGATTGATGGAGCATGCAGTGGGGACATGAACTTACTAGAGTGCCTGGTATACCTAGATGATATTATTGTGTTTGGCAGCTCACTGGAGGAACATGAGAGCAGATTATTTAAGGTATTGGACCGACTGGAGGACTTTGGCCTTAAACTGTCCATTGATAAGTGTCAATTCTTTCAAACATCAGTAAAGTATGTGGGACACATAGTATCCACCGAGGGAATAGAGACCAATCTAAGTAAAGTTGAGGCCTTGACCACCTGGCCACAGCCCAAAAATCTAAAAGAACTGCAAAGATTCCTGGGATTCTGTGGTTATTATCGGCGTTCATCAAGGACTATTCAAGGTGATCCGCCTTTTACTTAACCTTACTCAAGGGTTTACCCCAACCCACAAAAAATACCAAAAGTCAGCGTCCCACAAGACTGAAAGAGTATATTTTCATCGAGTGAAGTATTTGGGCCGCTGGACTCCTGATTGTGAACTGCTTTTCATGAGATCATATATCAACTTACCCATGCTCCAGTGCTGGCCTATGCGATCCAAGAAAACCTTACATCCTGCACTGATGCTAGCTTGCAAGGGTTGGGGCTGTGTTGTACCAAGAGCACGAGAATGGCCTGAGACCAGCGCCTTTGCCAGTAGAAGCCTGACCCCATCCGAAAAGAACTATCCTGTACATAATTTAGAGTTCCTAGCTTTGAAGTGGGCTATTGTTGACCAATTCCATGAGTACTTGTATGGGCTAAAATACTAGTAAAACTGACAATAATCCTTTGACCTATGTGCAGACCTCAGCTAAGTTGGATGCCACTGGCATAGATGGCTTTCTGCATTATCTACATACGACTATGCTCGAATACCGAGCAGGTCTGAACCACATAGATGCTGATGCTCTCCCGAGGCCTGTTCCCCAGGACTGATTGGGTCAGATTGGCAGAACCTGACATTTGGGCACTCTGCCGTGAAGTTTGACAGGGAGGAACAAATGTCCACGGACGCAGTGGACTGCATGGTGGATTGCTTGGGACCCTCTGAGAATTGCATACCTGCTGCTTATTGCCACTTTTCTGCAATAGACATTGGTGCACTGCCTCAGCTGGACAATGACAGTATTCGGCGGGCTCAGTCCGCGATCCCATAATCAAATCAGCTTTAGAAGCCCTCTGTGCAAGAAAAGATGTGTGTCCAAATTATGCTCCACTGATTTGAGAACTGCACTGTTATACAAAGAAGGTCCTAAGTTGAAACTGATCAATAAACTGTTATACAGAGAAATAGTAGACAGATGGGGACAAGTAGACAAAAACAACTAGTGCTGACCATTGCCTTTTGAGACACAGTATTGAGGTCCTTGCACAACCACATAGGGCACCTTGGTAAAGACAGAACACTTGACTTGGTGAGATCCAGATTCTATTGGCCTAAGATGGGGCTGATGTGGAGCAACACATTCGAACTTGTAGTCGCTGCTTACAGAGGAAAGCTTTGTCCCAGAGGGCTGCCCCTTGTTAACATCACCACCAGTGCACCCATGGAGCTGGTCTGTATTGATTTTCTGAGTTTGGAGTCAGATCAAAGAAATATCAGTAATGTGCTGGTGGTCACTGACTATTTCACGAGATATGCCCAAGCTTTCCCACCAAAGACCAGAAAGCATCCACTGTGGCCAAAGTACTTGTAGAAAACTTTTGTTCACTATGGGCTCCACAAAGAACCATTCTGATCAAGGGAGACTTTGAGAGTCGTCTGATCAAAGAGATGCTTTCTCTGTGGGGTGCGAAAGTCCTGAACCACTCCTTACCACCCCAGGGGGACCCACAGCCTGAACGCTTTCAACCGCACTTTGCTAGATATGCTAGGCACCCTGCACCCAAAGGACAAGCCTAGATGGAGCCAACAAATTAGCACCCTGGTACATGCTTATAACTGCACCAAAAGTATGCCACTGGGTTCTCCCCTACCACCTGATGTTTGGAAGAGAAGCTCGACTCACCGTAGATGTGTGTTTTGGGGTCTCTCCTGATGGGGTTCAAGCTGACAACTATTTACAGTATGTGCAAAGTTAAAGGCCCAGCTAACTCATGCATACCAACTGGCTCAAACCATGGCTGCCAAAGAAATCTGGCCAACAAAGAAAGGTATGATAAAAGGTGAAGCACAGGAACTCCAGGAGGAGATTGGTTATTGCTAAGAAATCTGGGACTGCATTGCAAACAAGATTGCTGACAGATGGCATCATCTCCCTCACATGTAGTGGGCAAACAAGATGATCTGCCAGTGTACAAAATAAGGCCTGAGAATAATTCAAAAGATGTAAAAACAATGCATAGAAATCATTTACTGCCCATTGGACAAATCTTGATTGAGTCTGAGCCCCAGACGATGCCCCTCTGGACCAGTGACTAGAGCTGCTGCTAAGAAAAGATCAAGAAAGTCTGCACCTACAGAAGCAGAGTTAAAGTGTTCCCCTCCACAAGTCCCAGTTGAGCATGACTGTCAGTCCATATCAGGAGAAAGTGAGTGACTTTGAATACTATCCTTCTTATGAACTGAGTCAATTGTTTTGGGGCCATCCCTAGTCAATACTGGAGACGAAGCTGGGCCTTCTGGACTGTCTAAGCTCCCAACTTCGTCCCTGGAACCAATGCTCCCAGAAAGTGAAGTGCAAAGCATCAGATCAGATGAAATGGAATCATTGTGCATGGTTGAACTATTTGAGCTTTCCAGGGAGAAAATGATGGATTAGGGCAGACTGGTGATACACCAGAACAAGAAGAGTATTTTGAGTGCCCTGACAGTCCACTGCCAGTGTCCGAAAGCTCTCCATGTGAGCCAAATGTTGTGGACTCAGAAACTGTAACTCCTGGAGCTGAAAGTGCCCCAAGTTCTAGCCTCTCTACCCCATGGAGACTCCCCTGACAAGTGAGGACAATGCTGAAAATGAGGCTCAGAGTGCAGAGACTGTAACAGTTCCCCTAGAAAGACTGGTCGAGCTGTAAAGCCTGTGGTGCACCTCAGTTATGATTCCTTGGGAGGCCTGTGGACTTGCCTTTCAATGTTGTCCACAAAGGAGTGTATGTGTCCCAGCTCATTGCCTAAACTGAGCGTCAGTGCTAACTCTAAGTTACCTGTGTTGCCCTCTAAGTATGGTGCCCTTTCCCGTCCAGCTCCAAGGTAACTGATGAGGAAGGGCCCCTCTCTTCAGGTTTCATGTACAAGAGGTAATAACTTGAGTTATGGTACAATGTGTGTGTAATACTGTGTAAAGAGTGACATACTGCAATGTTTCAGAAATGTGTTCTTGGTAAAATGATATATTGACTGATGATTACTTGTTGTGAGCCTAATGCAAAATGTATATGGTGCAGTTGAAACTTATAGGTACTTTGCTTGACGCGGACATCAAGCTTTCCAGGCCAGGAAGGTGTAACCCACTGCAAATGGGGTTCCCAAAAGACTTCCAGGAGCTTGCTTGAATGCTCCAAGCCTGAATGGTGTTTGGCGTTTAAGCCATTTATCTGTGGTGTTTTTAGAGCCTCTGGTACTGTCTCTTTAAGAGCTGTCTGCTTGCAGACATAATTAGTTTGTATGGGGGACTGTGTGTTTCTCTGCTTGAGTACCACTCGAGCTGCTGCCAATTCACTCCATTTTGCAGTCACTAGGGTGCAAAGGGAACCTATCTGAAAGATGTAACTGTTTGCCAGAAATCATTTAGAGTAATAATGAAAATACAGTTTGTCTAACCTCCTTTCTTTGCAGTCAGAACTGTGTTTGCCTAGTTCCCCATTCTAGTTTTGAACTGCTGAACTGGACCAATCAGTGTGAGGTTAAGGTAGCTCTAAAATGGTGTCTTGGATGAATCAGAACTTGGACTCGTAATCTGAGCCAGCCACAAGAGGATTGTATGGGCAGTGACTCTGGGAGATGTAGTTTAGACTTGAGCCTTTTGGACCAACAGGGGCAGTCTATGTGAGTGACAGCCAATCCAGCCAAGAACTGGGAGGAACTCAAAGGAAGTGCCCGTTTTGTCTGCTGGAGTTTCAGTTGAGCTCTGGCAGTGAAGAGGAAGGAGCCCTGTGCTTTTCGTGTGCAGTTTTAGTCGGAAATGCGTGTAAGGCCCAGTTCCAGTCTGCAGCTTGTGTAACTGCTTGTTAGGACTGAATCCATCCTGTGAAGAGAATCATAGGATATCTGAAGAGTAGAAACCAGGCTCACCCTGTAGAGACTGGAGAAATTGCTGAATTGCGCTCGGTCTGTCAGGAACTGAATCTGCTGTGTTCTCGGGTATTGTGCAGTAATTGCGATCGGGATAGAAGCAGCCTGCCTGGTATAGTACTTTCTTTTACCATATAAATGTGTTAGGAGTCTTGTGTAGCTCAAGTGAATCCTGCTGCCATTAAAGGACTTTTGCCTGTTACTGTTTACCATATAAATGTGTGAGGAGCATGTGAGCCCAAGTGAATCCTGCTGCCATTAAAGGACTTTTGCCTGTTACTGTTTACCATATAAATGTGTGAGAAGGCTTGTGTAGCTCAAGTGAATCCTGCTGCCATTAAGGACTTTTGCCTGTTGCAGTTTGTCATATAAATGTGTGAGGAGTCTCGCGGAGCTCAAGAGTAGCCCTGCTGACGTTGAAGGACCCTATCTTGTTTGGAGGTCGTGAGTACTAATTCAGGGTCACTCCCTGTTGAATTGCCACATTGAATCCAAATGGAATTACTGTACTGCTGACTGTTTAACTAATTTTTCTTTTCTCTGTGTGAAAGGCCCCTACCAGCTGCCATGGTTTGGACTAGCCACTAGGGCTTGGGTACCCAGGGACAGTAACTGGTAGGGATGAGCAATACTGCCAGAGCCATAGGTAGATGAGTAAAGTGATAAGCTAATTAACCTGATTTCCCTGTCCTTGTTATATCCCCTAAATAAATCAGAGCTGCTTGTTTCAGCAAAGTTATACTGCCTGAGGTATTTGTCTATGTTAAAGTATTGTACTGTGATTGTTGCACTGTATCTTCTTATTTTACAGGGGTCCCAGTGCCCGAACCAGTCCTGGGGGTAAGTGTATACTGTGAAGGTAATTCTGATATACTATGTGGGCCACTAGTGGGAAGAAAGGGGTTGCAGTGTCCCAGAGGGCTGTGACCAAGTTAGTTTAACTATTGCAAACCCTGACCTCTGGGTGGAGGCACCCACCATCGGATCAGGCCCTGAACCTGTTAGTGGCAAATCAGGCAGGGTAGTAGCCCCTGGGATAGCGCCATCTAGGGGTTACACATTATTATAGCCGCCTCACAAATATTTATGAGACGGCTCCCCGATCCTCGGCGTGATTGGTGCTCACGAAAATGTTCTCCTCTCTCTCCACCACTTTTTAGTCCAGCTAACAGTCTCAGTACCTCTTTCACAGCCCAACGGGACCAGGATCACCAGAGAGATGACTCCAAAGGCCGCCAGATTGGCTGATTGAAAATGTGCTTTACATGCTCTGCCCGGCACTGAAGTGCCATAAACAGTCTTCACAATTCCGCTCCCTGCTCCGCTCTCTCAAAAACCATACTGGCCTCATGGGAGCATACAAGGACACCAGAGGGACCAACCTGAAACACAGGGAATTTATAGGGGCAACCACAGGACTGGGAAAAAAAAAGAAACAGGGTGGAACAAACCTGGGGAAAACAGGACCCCTGAACAGGGCAGTCAGGTAAGCCCTCAGGACAGGGGTTATTTCAGAATTGATGTTTTTTCAGGTCCCTTCCACACACCCCCTTCTTCCCCTTTAAACCTTACAATCCTACCCTGTTTTCTTTCTTTAATGTACCTATAAAAAGTCTTGTCTCTTTTACTTCCTGTGCTATTTTTCCTCCATTTGCACCTTTGTCTTCTGGCTACTTTCCTTCCTCCTCTCTTTATCAGGCACACTACCTGTCTTCCTCCTTTTGTGTTTCCTTGTATTTCCTGAAAGCCATCTTTTCACTCTTACCTTCCAGCCACTTCTTTTGAGAACTATAGTGGTTTCTCTTTCTCCTGCCCTTGTTTACTTGCCTAATGCAAAGGTTTGTTGCCTCCACTATGGCTCCTTTCAGATGGGCCACTGCTCCTCAACCCCCCATTCATCCCTCCCTGCCAGGGCATTCTTGAGACATATCCCCATCTTAGTAAAGTCCACCCTCCCAAATCCAGTGCCCTCACCTTTGTGTGACTTGGCTCTGCCACTGTACTCATACTGAACCATGCCATGTGATGATCACTGGACCCCAGGTGTCCACTCACCCTGACTGCCACAATTCTGTCCCCTCTGGTGAGTACCAGGTTCAAAATTGTACCCTCCCAGGTAGGCTGTACCACTAGCTGCCTGAGTTCTGCCCCTTGTACAGAGTACAGGATGACCCTACTCTTGGCTGAGGCAGCAGCTGGGATGCTCCAATCCACATCTGGCAGATTGAATCACCTACCAGCAGCTCCTCCCTTTAGCTGCCATCATGTGGATGGATTCCATTAGAACCCTGTCCACTTTCTCCCCCTGTGCTGGAGGTCTGTATATCATGCCCATGCAATTAACTGTGCCATTGCATGTCTGAAGGGTGGCACACAGTACCTTGCCCCACTGCATTACCTGCATATCAATTGTTCTAATACCCTCACTGATGTGAAGCGCCAATCCACTCCTTTTACCCTCCCTTCCTCTCTAAACAGAGTATAACCTGGTATTGCTATATCCCAGTCATGGTTTCCAGTATATCACATCTCGTAATAGAAAGAAAAAAAAAACTGCATTTAGAAAGTACAACAAGATGCAGAAGGATGAAGACAGAGAGTTATATCTGGCAAAACAAAAGGCAAGAAGAAGGGTGAGGGCAGCTAAAGTACTAACAGAGGAGAGGATAGCTAAAGAGGTTAAAAGGGACAAGACCTTCAGGTATTTTACAGAAAAGAGGAAGACAAGAGGAGGGGACAGTGAGGATCAGGAGGGCAGGGGTCGACTGCGCAGACGGAGATCAAGAGAAAGCAGAAATACTAAACCATTACTTCTGCTCAGTCATCACGGTAGTGGGTGGGGAGGAGGGACCAGCATGCTGCAGTAAGCAACAGGAGAGAGGGAGTGGACACAAGTCCACTCTCAGTGGAGAGGATCCAGAGGGAATTGGAAGCCTTAAAGGAGATAGGACCAGCTGGGATTCATCCAAGGGTCCCAAAGGAACTGAGCATGGAGATGGCTGCCTCTCTGGCAGTGCTTTTAGCACCTCAATTGAGATGGGGACGTTCGGAGGACTGGAGTAGACATAGTGGTCCCTCTGCAAAAATACAGCAGTAGGGATGATGCTGCAATTACAGGCCAGTCAGTCTCATATCAGTGGGGGAGTTATGGAGACACTACTGAGGAGAGGCCCATGAAGCACCTGGAGGCAAAGTGCTTCAGGACCACCAGCAGCATAGTTTCACAGGGGGAGGTCATGCCTAATCTCATAGATTTCTTTAACTAGGCTACCAGGGAGGTAGATCAAGGGACAGCAGTGGATGTATCTTAGCTGGACTTCAGTAAAGCTTTCGATACTGTTCCACACAGGGGCTAGTTAAAACTAAGCAGCCTGGGGTGGGGAGAGGTGACAAGCTAGGTATCAAGCCTACTTAAGGGAGAGAGCAAAGGGTGGCATTAAATGATAGCCACTCAGGAGAGTGACTAGTGGGGGATGCCACAGGGTTCGGTGTAGAATGATCCCCTCTTCAATGTCTTCATAAGCAACATTGCAGAGGAGCTTGAGGGTAAGGTGTGTCTCTTGGATGCATGATACAAGAATTTGCAACAATGTGGACACTCAGGAAGGGGTGGAGAGAATGGAAAGGGATCCGAGTAAACTAGAGGAATGGTCTAGAGGGTGGCAGCTGGGTTTCAATGCCAAAATGCAACGTTATGCACTTAGGGCTACAGAATCCAGGGGATGTATAAAATGGGGAGTGGAACTTATAGTAACCAAGCAAGTGAGAGATATAGTGGTCATCATATCTGATGACCTCAAGGTAGCTGGGCAGTGTGACAAAACAGTCAGAAAGTCTAGCGGGATGCTGGAGTATATTGGGAAAGGGATTTCTAGCAGGAGGAGGGAGGTGGTGCTGTCATTGAATCACTCACTGGTGAGGCCCCACCTGGAGTACTATGGCCAGTTCTGGAGCCACACCTCCACAAGGACACTATTTCAGTGTTGAAGGCAATACAGAGGAGGTCAACCAAAATGGTGAGGGTTGCATGAGAAGCCATAAGAGGAAGGCGAGGAATAAACAACATGTATTTCCTGGAAAGAGGAGAGTGAAAGGGACATGATTGAAACCTACTATACAAGTATCTCACAGGAGTGAACAAGGTGCAAGTGGAGGGTCTATTTCAGAAAAGGAAGGCATTAGAACAATGGGGCATACAATGAAGCTTAGAGGGGAAGTTTAGAAGAGATGTCTGGAAATACCTCTTCATGAAAAGGGTGGGGGCAAAGACTGTGGGGAGCTTCACACATGCATGGGATAGGCACAGGGACATCTTAGATACAGGAATGGGGAGGCAGTAACACCTATAACCAGCTAGGATCAGTGGTGAAGGAACAGGCAGGGACAAAGGCAGACTGGATGGGCCTAAAGGTCCTTTTCTGCTGACAAAATCTATGTTTGTATGTTAGTTCACTCCGCTGTAAAATGAGTAAAAGGTGAACCCGATTATAAATAAGATAAATCAATTGGGCTATCCTGGTAGATACATTGCAAAAAACAATAAATCTGCTTTACTGGTATTGGGACTATGTAAAAAATCAAATGTAATAATGATTACTGTAGTTTGTTAGCACAGACTGAACAATTTGTGTCATTATTCTCCATGGTTCATGAGTTGTGATGAATGAGCTGGAAACTTTATCAGAAAGTGTCACTTGTGTGTAAATTAAATGTCACCACTCATTCATATGTCACAAACTCTTGTTAGGGTAATACAAATGAACAGAAGTATTTTTCCTTTCACCTCCCACATTCTCCTTGGTTTCCCTTTGTACCCCAGTGATGACTGGGGTTCACTAGGACTGCATTCATCTAGCGGGATGGGTACCTGCCTTCAGAGAATTGCCAGTATTTCTCCTTGGTGAACCAGTACAGGGTACAAGATCCCAGGGGCCCATGCCTTCCTTCTTTGAGAGCCAAGCACTTGGCTTTTCCCACATGCTCGGCCCCCAGTCTGCTTTAGTGTTTTATTCCAGGCTCAAACATGACTCCTAGTCTCCCAGGTTGCAGTGCACCACATTTATACTATGTAAGTAAGCCAGGTGAACTGTATTTGTTTTCCATAGGGATTTCTGTCCTGGGACATCTGTGCATAACCCTTTCAGGAAATACCTTGCTCCAGCCTGAGGCAACCACAGCCCCAGCATCCCACCAACTGGCCCACACTTCTGTTGTCCCCATGACTTTCCCTCCCTGACAGGGCTTCCAGGAAAAGGGCTCCGCCCCCAAAGATGTCTCTGGATCCAGTAGGCAGATGGCTGCATGATGTGAAGTCTAAGTGTGCCAGCCTTCCTGCTGGCGGCAGCAGAGTTTTCTTCCTCTCCTTAAGTCCCTCCCCTGAAATTGGCACAGCCTTCAGAACTGGCCTCATGCAGGCACATGTGTACCCTGTGGCAGAACGCCCATGCCCCAGCCCCAGGGGTCAGTCGTGGTCTGGAACCCACCACCAACCCACCTCAGCTGAGGCATACTGCTACTTGGCAGCTACCTTGACCTGGCCTGCCCTCAAGATGCAGCAATGTTAAATCCACTTCCAAACCTGGTACCCTGAATGCAGCACAACACCTGCCACTGGACCATTGAGTGAAGTGAACTGTATTTTTAATAGTGATCACTGACATTGCCAGAGAGGGTCAGCAGACAACCCAACTAGAAGTTACAGTAAACTGCAAAATTAATTCCAGTTCAGCTAGAAAGTTGGGTGTGTACAACAAAGCAGGAAAGCAGCACTCCATAAATGATGCATAAAGATGTAAGCTTTGCTTTTATGTTTAATTTTCCTGCCCTGATCTCTTACTTGCAAATTATTCTTAATGGTGTTCTGCCATTCTTTTCCTGTAATTTGATTAAGTGCTGCCTTTCTCTTTGCCTCCAATCAGTGATAGAACATACTGATGCATCTGAAAGGCATTAATGAATGCTTATTTGATGAGTCTAGGTCAGAGATCCGCACTAAAGAAAATCCTTCAGGGACTGGAAACAACTCCTCAGTTAATTTCTTTATGTAATGTGTCACACAATCAAATTCTGCAACACTTCCCAGAAAATCAGAAAGTGATGTTGAAGTATTTAATGTTGACAGCCCTCTTGAAATGTTGAAAATCTTGACAAATCTGTTAGTTTTATTGATACCGTATATATTTTCTGATAGATTATTCCAGTCTATGCATCAGAACCCTAATAAAGTGTTACAAAAAAGAGGAACAGGCTTGCATCTCTCTTGCTATGCATGCCTGCTGGATGAAGCCAGACATAAAAATAATGAATATCAGTTTATGTACCATTCTACTCTTATGACTAAAGGCAATTCTAGTGGTGGGGGTGGGGGGTAGGAAGAAATAGGCTGTTGGTTAACTAGGATCTGCAGCTTACCCAGTAGGTAGGGAAATGGGAAGACCAGGTGGGCCAGCATCCTTATCTGCCATCAAAGTCTATGTTTCTATGTTTCTAAAGAAGGCTGCTCACCCTGGCAACATAGTAATTTAAGGTCAGAACAGGTCCATGTGCTCTCTACCCTCACTGTACAATTCTCTCAGTAAGAAGAAATGTGTCCCATCTTAACTTGAACTTCTGTTCTCTCTTCATATCTACTGTCTGTTCTGTAGTTTCACTTCCTCTGTGAGAAGAAGTGACTCCTAACATTACCACTAACTTCAGCACCTCTGAACTGCAGGGTTTGCCCCTGTGTCTTGTCGGAAGCCACCAGGTCAAACATCTCCATCTGCTTGATCTTGTCAATACCTTGAGCATGATGAAGGTTGAGATAATCTCCCTCTCAGCCTCCTTTTCTCCCAGGTAAATACATTTACCGCCACCAGCCTCTCTGCAATATGTTCTCTAGGCTGAATGTTTCATCTCTGTGTATCACCTACATCAGCAGATCTCAAAACTTTTCTTTCTATTAATATTTTATTGAATTTTTAAAATAGTAACAATACACCAGAAATACAAAAATATCAACCCAGTGGATCACCTGGCCAGAGTGTTGCCACTACTTGGAAACACAATCTAAGAGTACCCTTGAGAAATAGGTAGCATTCAACCATGAAACATGTAAACAAAGAAAGAAAAACAGAGTACCACAAAGAGGATCAATATCAATGGTACATAAAAGAACAATAATAGTAATATGAATAGATCTCTTATACTAAATGTAATACTATGATGAAATCCAAATAAATCCCTAAAAGTCTAACCTGACTGCAAAGATGTGAGCTCTGTTGCTGAGAACAATTAAGGAACAGGGAACACAGAACAGGAGCAAGGTGGGCAAATCCTAAACACCACTAACCTTACTCAAACCCTCCTTTCCTCTCACCAAAATCTACTGATTGATATCCAGAGGGTCTTGAAATACATCTAGCCTGGTCCTGTATGGGGTGACAACCAACCCCCAAAGGGATAGAAATGCCCAAATAATCCAAAAAGGTTTCCAGATATGAGCAAATCTGTCAGGTTTCTCATAGGCAACATAGGACAGCTGCTCATACCTAGCCACTGTGGGCATACAGTTGATCCACTCTTCCTGCACGGAAGCTCAGTAGACCTTCAGTGCTGCAACAACATACGCTTAGCTTCTGAAATGGCTGTTAAAACCAAGCCCTCTAGCTAGGAGTGATCCCCAAGCTTAACAGTATTTCCCCAATTAAAAGCGAAGCATCCGCTTCCAAGGTAATCCTCAAAACCAGGGCAATAAGGTGTATCACCCCTTCCACCAATATGTAAGCTTAGGGTAGTCCCACAATTTGTGCAGTAATGCCCCTCCCCATCCCTGTTACAGTGCCATCATTGAATGTGTGCCATTAGTCTTATTTGGTATAAAGCGCCAGGGTTCGGTACCACAACAGTAGGGTCTCCAATGCATCAATCCATCCTTGCAGAGGCCATATGCATTAGCCCAAACTGTTTCCACTCTTCCTCCCAAATAGAGTAATTCAACATACAAGTCCATCTCTGATGCAATTTGTTTGTATCTGGCATTATTTTGTCCAATAACACTCTATAAATTGTCTCAACCTGTGGGGTTTCATCCAGTTCCATCCATAATTCCCTTCCCAAAACCCTATCCCATTGCTCCAAAGGAGGCAAAGTCAATGATCCACCCAGTTGGAAGATATAAGATGTCGTAACTGAAGGTACCTCCAGTGATGTGACAAGGGAAGAGATAACTGCTGTTGCAGCTCCAAAATGATTTAAAATCCCTGATTCAGAGGAAAACAAGTATCCCACCCTACCAATTCTACCTTCCTTCCATAATGGCCAAGAAATCTCTGAGCCCCCTATACTCAGTTGAGAATTATGCCAAATAGGCCACAAATGAAAATGGACCTGCCAATCCGACTTAAAGTATTTCCTGGCCAATTTCCACACATCAATTGCATATTCTTGGGTGTGCAGGAGATTTGTGGTATTGTTAACAGCCCATAAGGCCCCTTCAGGAGGACCATGGGAACCCCATTCCTTTTCCAAAACCATCCACCGAATGATGTCTCCCAATGTTCTGAATGAAGCCAGTACTATATGTCATAAGCCCACAGCAATATAATAGTCTCAGAACCATGACAAAGCAAACCCTCCTCTTATAAGGGCCATCAATTTTAACATAGAGAGATGGGGCTTCAAACCTTCCCAGTAAAAAGAAGTTAATACTGCCTGGAACTGATGCAACCACATATCCGGAACCTTAAGGGTAGGTATCGTGAGGATATACAGGACCTTCGAGGAAAAACATCATGCGGATCGCTTGAATTTTACTTCCACAACAAAAGATGTAATTTCTTCCATCTAATCACATCATTTTCAAAGTATGCAAGAGAGGGAAAGGTTCAAGGAGGGCCATTCCAATAGCTGATGGGGAAATAGTAATTCCTAAATACTTAATAGGGCTTTTGCCCACTGGAAACCCAGGAACCGCAGAGGTACAGACACCCTTTCGGGTCCATCAGCATAATTTCAGTCTTACTCCAGTTATTACAGAGACCTGACAAAGAAGAAAAATCTTCCAGGAGCCTCATCAAGTTGGAAAGGGAGGTCTCAACCCTCCTCAATGTCAGTAAGACATTGTCTGCAAATGACATAGTCTTTTATATCTGGAGCCAGCCCAGATTCCCAGGACATCAGGAGTCCCAAATCTTCTGAGCTAAAGGCTCCAATTGCATGTAGGAATAGGGACAGGCACCTCTCCCTAACTGAAAGCTATGGGACATCCTCCATTAGTCAACACCGCTGCCTGAGGAGATGAATAAAGGACCTGAATCCAACAGGTGAAACGGGGACCAAAACCACATTTTCTCAATGTGGCTAAAAGGTAAGGCCACTCAACTGAATCAATAGCCTTTTCTGTGTCCAAGTCTACCACAGCCATTGTCCCTGGCAGAGCTGCTGGAACACAGAAAAGGTCCACCAGCTGACGGATATGATCCGAACCATCTCTCCCCCACAAACCCTGCTTGATCCAGATGGACTGACGAGATACCACTACTGCCAGACAATTTGCTAACACCTTCTTCAGCAATTTATAATCCACGCTGACTTAGGGAGACTGGGTGATAGCTTGCACACTGAAAAGGATCCTTACCTTCTTGGGTAAAACAAACATGATAGCATTACACATTGTCAGAGGAAGTTTACTCTGTTCCATGCCATCCCTACAACTTCAGTAAAAGGGGCAAATCATATCCCCTACAGCTCTATAAAATTCAATGGGAAACCCATCTGGGCCCAGAGTCTCCCCACACGGAGTTGACGAATAGCTATTTGAATTTCCTTGGACCCAATAAGGCCTACAGAGCTTGCCATTGCTCATCTGTTAGACTGGGGAGGGACAACAAATCTGACCCCGACAAGTGGAATATAATTGACATTAATAATCATAGAAAGCCTTATTAATCCCTTTGAATCTAGTATTAGGTTTCCATCCTTTTGACCCCAGGATGACTCTAAACTATCTAATTTCTCAAGCCTATATGCTAACAGATGTCCCGCCCTTTCACCACCATCCCAATATGCATGTTTAGTCTTGTATGGCCCAGCTCTGCCTGTTGTGTACTTAATAAATTTAACTGGAACCGCAAATCTTGAATTTGTTTAATTAAGAAGGGTTCAGGGCTCCTGCCTTATATCTATAAGGTCCCTCAGTTGTGCTTCCAAGGCTTGGGCTTGTGCAAAATGCCTCTTTTTGCAGGCAGAGGCATACAATATAATCTTGCCCAAATACAAGCTTTGAGGCCTCCCAAATCCAATGGGAGCTATGTCCTCAAGAATTTATCTCAATACTCCTGAACCTCGTTTCATAGCCAGCTCTGAAAGGAGGTATCTGACTAAAGATCCACATTACACCACCATCGTAGAGTCTCACTGCCCTGCACACCTAGAAATGCTCAGGTGACAGGGCATGATCAGAAATTAATATAGTCTCTATAGATGTTTGAAGGGACTGTTTCATCAGAACCTGGGAGGCCATTATTAAATCAATATGGCTGTAAGTGCGGTGTACAGCAGAGTAAAATGTATAATCCAGACCAGTAGGGTTACAAACCCACCAAATATCCCAAAGTCCCTGGTCCTCCTCCCTCATCTGGGGGCGAGGCCCTGAATCCCAATGTAGATAACCTACTGGGTTACCACTGTCACAAAAGGGTCCATGACCTCGCTCATATCTCCCTAATATTATTTGGCCTTCCGCCTTCTTCTGTAGTATTTGGGAGAGTTTAGTGAAAAAGACACTCCATCTGAATCTGGACTGTAAACCAATACTATGGTACATAAAGTCCCATTCAATGTACCTGTGAGCAGGATCCAACAACCTCGTGAGTCCTTAGGTACTTGTTTAGTCACCCAGTTCAAATTCTGGGCTATAAATATCATCACCCCTCATTTTTGGAAGAATAATAGGCTGCATATAACCGACCTTTCCAACTATGTTTTTATCTTTCTATATCCTTGAGGAGCAGATGTGTCTCTTGAAGCAGTATGATCTGCCCCCAAATTTCTTTATATGACGAGGACCTCCAAGAGTGGTTCCATAGTGATTACGGCGATCATGGAACAGTGATCGCTATTTTGACGAGTGTACATTGCTGAAAATCAGTTACGGCAATGTACACTGCATAGCCACTCAGAAAACCGGCTGACTAGTTTTTCAATGTTATTTGGGGACTGTGCTACTGACCCCCTACTTAAGGATTCACAATTCTAGAGGGGTTGCAAGTAGGGGAGGGTGAATTCCTTTAAAAAATGTGATGCTCTGGACCTAACACTGCACCCTGCACACCCCAACCAACCGCCTCCCCACCATGTTAGCCACCAGCCCGGCAGCTGCTTGGCACACTCCTCCCACATACCTCCTCTCCCTTTCTCTCCCTGTGCATGCACATACACGCGGCATATACTCCCATCGCCCAATCTCACTTAGTTGCTACCTCATAGAGTAGCCCTGCACACATGGCCGTGATTGAGTCACCCTTTGAAAGTGTTCATTGAGTCACCTTGTACATGGCATTTGATTGGCCTAGTCAGACCCCTTATGTTCCAGGATACTACTTTATAGGTAGCCATGTTTCACCAGTAGTTTCCTATAAGAGTCCCACCTCATTCCTGCATGTCCCAGCAACAGAACTGCTCTTAGTATATCCTATCATCCCATAGCAGTCTAAATATATAGTAAAGAAATGAAAATGACAATAACAAGCAGAACAACACCCCAAAGCTACCCACCATCTATACACATTAACCCAAATAAGGTTCAAAAGTAGAAACATTAATAAGATATCTCAGGCAATCACCGGATCATGCTCCCCCACCGTCCTGTGTGAAAATACCATACATAAAGAAACCCTTTTCCCCACCCCTTGTTTCCTACATTTACACCTGAATGCCTCCATAGTGTAGGTTCCATCTGGAAACCCATGTTCTTTACTGACTTAATTAAACTTATTGGGGTTCCCTAAAACCCAAAAAGGATACTGATTATGGCAAAACCACAAAAGGTATAAAATAATCAGGCTCCCCTACCTATCCAGAGCACCCAACCCCTCTCTCAGTTAAACCCTGTCCAACAAATAAAACACCCTAGAGGGATCTGGCCTACAAAACCGCATCCTGACTGCTGATCATACCATCGCCAAAGAGAAATAGAAATAAAAAGAATCCCCCAAGTCGCCACTGCATCTCAAAAGGACCATATCCTCAGGCCATTACTATTTAAGATAAGAGGAATGATGGAAAACAGCCATCACAGTAAAGAATGAGTTCCTCCAAGAAAATGTACCCACTGAGCCAACAAACATAGTGTAGTTTAAATCCTTCCAGCAACAATACTGTCCATCAGTTGCCATTATAGGTGCCAATAGCTCTTCTGCTGCTGTGACAAGCGTCCAGCAACAACAAAATACACTTGTCCAAAAAGGAGTAAAACTTTAAGGTTGTGGACAAGTAATCCTGTAGAGGTCCCCAAAACCTGACCCTCCTGTACCAAAACCTGGACACATCAGGAACAGTAATTGTATAAAATGAAAGAAACTGACCTCCCTCACTGAACCATCTTTCCCTCAGATTAACCCAACGGAGTCACTATGGATCAATCCTCCCATTTCTCATTATTTGCTCCATTGGTGAGACTGACAGCAAAATCAGTCTCAGGGAGAACTAAATCAGGCTCTTCGAGAAAGCAAAATATAAATCTTGCCCTCCTATGATACAAAAAGAACCAGTCCAGCTTAGTGTTTAAGACCCTAAATGAAACCTACCAATTACATAAACAGTAATTTACTCATTCAGGGAGCCATCCAATATACAGTCTGTATTACTGAGAAGGAGCTGTGCCATAGTCGGAGAACAAACCTCTTCAACCCACTGTCTCTGATTCAATCCATGGAGTCTTCTTCTGAAGGGTGTTCCACCAAAGCTGAATCCTGGCTGCCATGTCCTCCGATCTAGCCGCAGTTCCTCTGATCTTGAGGATGGGGAAACCTTGCCTTGAACTCACTGAGGCTGGGAAGAATCTGATCAATCCATGATCCTCTTACCACTCTCTCTAATCTAATTCTCTGGCAATCTGCTAAATACTGTAGGCTTCTGGACGGGGAGGAAAACAATACCTCCTGGCCAACCAAGATTTTCAAAGTAGCAATCGGGACTGAGAAAGCAGTGAAGGCTATGTTCCTATGCCATATCCCTGGCTCTGTCGAATGTTTTGAGACAGTCAATGACCTTTCGAGTAAACCTTGCCTAAAGATTAAATGGGCTCCATTGCATTGACCTCTTTCAATCACTAGGCATCACATAAGATTATTTCACAATCTGGATACCAGAGCAGTTTAATTGAAATCAGGTGTGGATGTGTGAGACTGTCAACAGGTGGAGACCCCTGTGGGAACCCTGTGAGCCTGCTCAATCTCAATGGAAGCTCCAGGAGCCCATTGGAGCCACATCAGTAATTTCAATGTTAAGTAAGCTGCCATATTGGAACCTTTGGAGCTCAGGTAAACCAAACAGACGGATATTGTTCCACAATCTCGGGTGTCCATGACATCAATTTTGGTCCACAATGCCCATATCTCTTTTTCATTTTGACTCAAATGTCACTCCTCTCGATTTGCCCAGTTCTCCATCTTTGCTACTTGATTCGATGTGATCCATTCTATGTCTCGAGCCTCCACAGACACATGGACCACAGTAAGTGGGACAGTGATATGATTTAAATCCTGCCATATGCTTATAAATCCCTTGATTTCCCCAACTCTTGAGCCACAAAGCTAGTCTCCGGATTCTCGTTCAATCTCGCATCCAAATTAGGCCCCAAGGATTGTTTGTTGAAGGGGTGAGGCAGACAACTTATGCTTTCTTGCAGCAGTCCCAGATTTCTCAGAATCAATTTTAGTCACCATTTGCATCTCAGGATATTATTAGAAGGCAGATAAAATGTTGAGGGTGGGAAAGAGCAAGTTTTAATCCCAATTAAGGTGGCGATGTTGTACCATGCTGCTCAGCTAGGTAGCATCACGTGACCCCTGCAGATCTCAAATCTTAAAAATCTGCTGACTGCAAAATAATGTTTTTCTATTTTTACAGTAGATTCTTCAAATTTCACAAACTACTATTTGAGAAACATGTTTGTTGTAGCACATTTTATTACATAAATACTTATGGTAACATTATTACTATTTATATATATATTATATCATTACTGGTTTGGCATTTAACCGATCCCTGGCAGTTGAGTACAACAGGACCAGCAACAATGGGAAGGAGCTGCCAAATTCCATGAGCTAGATAAAATAAATCAAGCGTGAGGTCTGATGGACACTCATAACACACTGACTCAATGAAGTTCCTGTCCCCACAGGGGAGAGTTAATCAGCAAGGCAGATTTATTCAGGCATCAGACTTTGTCCTCCTGGAAAGGCATCAGTGAGGCAAACAGTTCTACATGAGAATGCATAGGCATCACAGTTCATACAGTATGCACAGCATGCATCCACCTTTCTTTCACTCTCACCCTCTTTATAAGTTATATATAGAGTGTAGAAAGATTCTAGATTGTATGACATGTAAAGATAAGTTATATTATCAGTGAGGATACTCTGTGCATGAACTATTATATTACATTACAAATATAGTGATACTACAGTATATCATTGGGCACTTTAGACAGAGACAGTATTACAACAATGCAGTGCGCTTTCACCACCACAGCAATTATAGGCACTTTTCAGTAAGTCACCATTACAGCAATGCTGGCCACTTTTCAGTAATTCACCACCACAGCAGTTTCTGGCACTTCAGTAAGTCACCGTTAGCAATGCTAGCCACTTTCAGTAATTCACCACTACAGCAACGGGGCACTTTCTAGTAACTCATCACCATAGCAATGCTAGGAACTTCAATAATGCGCCCAGCTATTGGAAATAAGAGTCACTCACTGCACTAGACTGTATGAAATATTAATTGTTACTATGAATTCCTCAAAATCTGAGTCACAGAACTGCTGATGTGTAGGTACACTGACTGCCAACATTTTGAGGAAATATCTCCTTCAGGGCTGACAGTTACTGTATAACATTAAAAAAGAAAACACAGATCAAAAAGGGAATAACTACTTCTAAATATTACACGTCCTATATTAAAAATATTGTGTTATTTCCAAGCATTACTTACTTTAATAAATTCTTCAATGAGGCATACTCTAACCCACTACCAACTGCAACCTTGTTAGAAAAAGTATAATCTGAAATGGTTCTGTTATTTTAAAGATTATAGGCCCATCACAAACCATTCTGCGACACTGTGTTTAACTCAGATTTACTTGTAGTGTCAATTATATAATACAGAAATGTTTACCTGTCCCTTCTGGTGTAACCCTGCAGGTAATACTCCCACCAGATTAAAAATGATTGGTACTGTTCTAAAATAAAAAATGTAATTCTTACTTAAACCACAAAATGGTGATGATAATAGTCTTCTTTATTAATATCCCTTATATATACAGACTAAGTCATTTTTCAGAGAGACTTTATCCCAAACTGTGTAGCTTAAAAAGCAACTGTTTTGCAATGCTAGTGTAGCAACAGCCCAGGGCCCTCAGGGTCCACTTCTCTAGACTCATTGAGGAGGCCAACCTGGGTTCCAGGAATTGTGCTACACTGGGCAGTCAGGTGCAACAATGATAATGGTGCCACCACCTGGGGTAGCAACAGGAGTATCTGGATGTACACACTATATCAACACTCCCAGAATCAATAAAATTATCTTTGCTCACACAGCCCCTCCCAGAACATGTGACACTGAAGCAGTAATGACCTCAAACAAATAAATGCAGTTTCAGCACAAAGGCTATGCCTGTAGTTCAATGGGAGGGACCTACCAGCCACCCTCCTATTAGCTATTTAAGCCAGCTTTCTCCAGACTCATTCAAAGCACTGTTTCTTTGCTGCAGCCAAGGTTCTGCTGGGGCTCCACCCCCTTTTCTTCCCACATGTGTCTACTGCTTTCCATTTGTGTGCTTGGGATTTCTGTTTGGTTTGTGCTTCAATGATTTTCTAGGTCAGTATTTTGTCTATTTCTGGCTGAAGCATGTACTTTGTTCTTCTCTCAGTCAGCTACTTCTGCTGCATTCCTGTCCACATGTAAGTCCTGTGTTTCTTTCTGTTTTGTTTTAGTGTGCTTAGTAGTTTCCACAGTATGTCCTGCCTATGTCATTCTCCTTTATTGGTTTGTGCTACTTCAAGATTTTCCTTTTGCTGTTCATACCAGGCCACTTGCAAATCTCTAAGTTCAACTGCATTCCTCAGTTGCTTTCACCTGGCTTCCAGCAAGGCAGACACCCCATTTCTGTTATATTATTTTAATTTACTTAGTCAGTCTGTTTCAGCATTTACCAACCTAGTCTTAGTGTGTTCACAGCTTCCAGCCCCTTCCTGCTGAGGCTGAATTTTATCTTTCATTTTGACTCTGATGTATGTTGAAATTTAAGTCACTGCATTATCCACCAATATCAGTTATTCCATTCAGCAGTCATTAATCAGTTGAATCTAGCCCTTGGGATTCTCCCTGGTGGTAGACAGCTCTTGCTTCCCTTGAAGTCTGCATCTTGAGGGTGAGTCCCTTGTCTTGAGCAGGGTCCTTTCTCTGTAGGCCACTTGTCTTCTGTGGCACTCTGCAGTCCCACTGGGTAGTAAGTTCCAACCCTCTGGCAGAAGCTTCAGCTGTGCAGACCTTTGGTTGGTGGCCCCTCAAGGTGTAGTATTTTAGTCTTCAGCTGTCACAGGGTGCCCATGAGCCTACATGGGTTCCTTTAGTTGTACAGACAACACTGACAGCACCTCTGAAAGCTATCCTCCCTGTGTCTACCTAAGGTCCACCTAGTCTCATTCTGTATCCCTTCCTTCAGCTTCCATTCAAGGATAGCCTCCTCATGGTCTCAAGGCTGGGTGACAGCCTTTGAGCAGTCTCTACTCTCCTCATTCCATGCTTTGATGGGTGAGCCTCTTTGCAGGGAATTTCCTTTACTGCAGAGACTGACTCACAGCATTATCCTGTAAAGGGATAGAGAGAGTTATCCTTTCAAAACTTCCCCTGAATTTTGAACTCCAAATTAGTATTCTGAGCTGTAAAAGGTTCCATGAAAGGAGAGATGGCAGGAAAGGACATGGATCTCCAGAGACTTCCTCCATAGGGTTTTGTTTCTCTCCTGAATACCAAAGGCCATAATGTAGTATATGTAGTATAGCATTTACTCTAGTAGTAGGTTTCTGCTGTGAGTTGGGGTTGGATGGTGGCTCTCTTTATCCTCTCAATACTGCTGTTTCTCCCTCATTGTGGAAGTCATGCCTCTGTCTGCTATCAGTTACCAGTTGCTGTCAGTTTTAGCTCAGATAAGTCTCTGTCTGTTATCAGCTATCACCAGTTACTATCAGTAAGTACTCACTCAGTCTTGGTGTTCACCATCTGCTGCACAGTACTTTTGGGCTCCTTCCCAAGGGACATTTAGCCTAAAAGAATTATATTCCCGTGGCACTTCTAGGGGTGGGACCCTCCTCAAGAGCATTTCTTTGCCTCCATGGTACCTCAGCAGGGTGGTAATCCCCACTGCACAGAGTGTGAATGGACAAACTATTCATGTATAGCAGTCAAACATCACATTCATTCAGCTATCTTCAGACTACCACAATGTTGCACAACCATTACTCTCACTAAGCTGCATATGTCCATTGAACAAATATTTATTAAAAGGGAGGGTAGCGCGGCCCATCGGGCAGCAGTTGGATTTCGTCATGACGCCAGTGACCCGGGTTCGGGAACAAGCTCGGGTCGCTGGAAGGCCGGCTGGGGGAGGCAGCTGAGCATCCCCGACTGCTCGCTGTCTCGGGAGGAAGGGATCACGACCCACTGCTGAGGCGACCACTGGTGGAGGCCGGTGTTAGAGCAACACGCCAGGGTCATTAGGTGGTGCATGACAGACGCCGGTCTTGCCTTGACGCCTGGACGCCACGCACCGAAAGAAAGCCAGAAAATCACTGCTGGCCTCCGATGATGGCTCTCTGTTCCTGAGGGCCTCCAGTGCCTTCCTGGTGCCTCCTGTTCCCCAGCAGCATCCCCAGGCCCTAGCAATGCATGCTGGGGCTATCTTCCTGGTGCCTTCCCCTAGGAGGAAGGGACCCGCCCAGTGAAGGGATACACTGGGATATCCCGGGGTCGGCTCGTCTGTGGGATCAGAGGAGGGCTGGGCAAGGACAGAAGGGGTCAGGAGGGAACTTGGTAGAGCCTGAAGGAGTGGAGGACCAGTGAGCACGGGGTGGAAAAATAGATCACACAAATAAAAAGGGAGGGTAAGGGAAGAACAAGGGAGCAAGAGGGAAAATGGCAGTAGTGAGAAAGCAATTTGATTTGTATACTCACAGCAATAATTCCCATACTCCAGCTCGACTCCTGGCAGTTGTAATCCCCAAGTGGGTGCACCCACTTAGTTTTCGAACCCATGGGGCCCGATTCCAAATGGATATGCATGTCGAAAGTGACTTGCCCCAAAACAAATGGCAAGTAGCACTTTGCTCCATGGGTTCCGGCTATCTCAGAATTCCAAGAGGTGGTGTGCCCAGATGGACCTATGCTACCCTATTGCCCAGTGGCAAGACGGAAGGGGTTATGGCAGCACATACGCTTATCCCAAATGAGTGGCTGTCATAACCTGAATTTACTATTCCAGAAGGTCCCGGGAGGACCTCTGTCAATGACCGATTAGACCAATTGTATGCTGGGCGTTTCTGTACTCCGCCGTCTGTTGTGCCCAGGAACCTGATGCCACCCACCCAGCCCCTGACCTCGCACACTGCTGTGGCACACCTAACACCCCCCACTGCTATAGACAGGCCCTCACCTGATTCCCCAGCATTACTGGGGTTCTCTGGCTCGGACTCCTGTTAATGCAGTGTGGTGCTGCCAAGCCCCTTGCTGGTGTGCTGCTGCCAACTCCCCGTGATGGCCTACTGGGGCTTGCAGGCTTGTTTCGGGGCTTGGGGCTGGGGTGGCGGCTGTGCCCTGTCGGTGGGCATGTCTGCGGTTTGCATCTCCCATTTCAGGTGCACCTTCCTTTGGTGCACTGCTGGAGGTGCTGCAAGTCACAGGATGTAGTCGCTGAGGACTTTACCTGTTCTGAAATCTGGTGCAGGGTCCCGGCATATTGGCATATGTCGTAACTCACAAGTGCTGGCGGGTTGCAACATTCATCTTGGAATCAAGCCCATGGTCTCATAGGTGAGAGTCTCATAAACTGTGGTGGTACCTCACTGGGGAAGCTATTGCTGCTAACAGGGTGGAAGAATAGGTGTAGCCTTAACTGTGGCTAGCAAAACAAACTGATGCAGAAATCAAACTGTTGATGAACAATGAAATCCTATTAATCTAATTATTCTTGGGCTGACTGGGCTTCAGAATGTCAGTCCAGCAATGCAAAGCTTGCATGCAGTCTTTTGTGTTATGCAGGCTTCCTATTGGCTCAAATTCATGGGAAGATTCTGTGTTTATCTTCAGCCCTTCCCAGCAGTAATGCTGGGTCAAGGACTTGCAAACAACATGGCTGTCAACACATTTGTTTACTTTTTGTTCTAAGTTGCTGCAGTTTATTTACCCAATGGGTTCTGCTTTATTCATGTCTTGGCCCCACTGGACTACTCTGGGGCCAGGACTGCTTATTATTTTAGTGGTCATTTCACCCATTGCAGAGTCGTGTGGTTTATCTTGCAGGGCTCTTGGCTAGTTTTGTTTAATGGAGCTATGACTTCTTTAATTATGTGCTTCACATGCATGGCACAAAATGGCTCCATTCAGTCCCCATTCCTAACCCTACTGTCTGCCCAGGGTTAAGGACACTGTTGCTGCTGTGCCCAATGACACTAGTGTCGGTTTTGGTCCCAACCCCAATGCCAGTCCTGGAACCGGGGTGTGGTGGTTACAGGTGGCACTAGCCACAAAAAGCATAAAACCCAGGTTCAACTCTCACCCAGGCTCCTGGAAAGAGTGCTGCTGTGTTGTCCTGCTGGTCTCCCCTTGCAGCAATCCAGGATGTTGGGGACCAGAAGGTGAAGACAGCTGTGAGGTCCAGCTGGGGAGGGTGTAGGTAGCAGATGGCCTGGAGCTATAGCAGGTAAGTCCCATTTTCAATCAATCAAATTTCATTTAACCAGGCAGTTACATCATTGAGCAAGCTGATTTGCAAGATGGTCCTGGGCACAGAGGACAAATTAATTTACAGTATTCAACATCATTTCATAACACAGCAGAGACTGAAACAGGCTATTTTAAGTACTAGGTCATTAGGTAACTGGAGCAAGACTTAGATAATGAGCTATATATATATATATATATATATATATATATATATATATATACAGGCAATTCATCATATATGGGTTAGGAGACAGTGGAAGGAAGATGGAGGAGAGGATGGCAAAGACACAGTGGAGGACAGAGAGAGAGGGAGGGCAAAGACACATGAGAGGAGTGGGAAGCCCTGCTAGGGTAGAGGCCCCAGGGAGTTGCCATTGGGAAGAAGGAGGGAGGGAGCTGGGGGTAGTTACATTAAAAGGAATGCTGGCTGACAGGGGAATAAGAAGGCCAGGGCAGTCCAGGAGCTAGGAAATATTCAGTCCATATGCCAGTGATTACCTGAAGAAATTGCACCCAGTTTTCAGGCATTGATAAAGCAGCTGCCTGAATATGAGGAGCTAAGCAGGTGGGAAAGTTTAAGTGATTTCTGCATGCTGTTTCAAAGTGATGGTAGGAAGGAGCTGATGGCAGTTGTGCCATGACGGTCCTCATCCGTGGTAGCTTGAGGAGGACAAAGGAGGAGTTCTGTAGGCTGTATGCACTTTAGACTGTTCAAACAGGTTGCAGATATAGGGTGGGAGTTTATTAGAAATAGCCCTGAAGAGCCACATGAGGGTATTTATTTGCCTCCCCATGAAGAGAGATGGCTATAAATTGCCTGGTACAACAGGCAGTGGTGAATCCAGAGGGACATGTCAAATATGAATCTCAAAAGCGCTATGGTAGAATGTGTCAAGCTTCTGAGGGCATACTGGGGACAGTGACTGTAGAGAAAGTCAAAGAATCAAGCAAGGGTAGAAAGGTTGTTTGAACCAGCCACTTCCTAGCTTCGAGAGTCAATAGATGTCTTATGTGGTAAAACATGCCAAGGCTTGCCTAGCTTTTTTTGTTAACTCACTTAGGTGTACAATGAAACTGAGTTTGTTATCCAACCAGTCTCACAGATATTTGAATTTATCCACTATTTTCAGAGGTTCACCAAGGAAGGCTATAATCTGGGGTTACCAGGTGTCCCCATATTGTGGAGGAGTGCGGGAGATAATCATGGCTTTGCTTTTTTTGCATTGAGCAAGAGCTTCAGGCTCAGCAGGTTATGTTGGAGGATTTATTTATTTTTATTTACTATACATATCAGAATTACAACCCTTGAGTCAAGGACTCATTTCCAAAGGTTCCATGTCAGTTTCAGTGGGTTCAACATATAGACAGTGACATAAATGCAATGTGATAGACAGAAGGTTACAGAAGTTTTTGTTACATACCAAACAGCAAACAGCAAACAATATTCATACATTTGCAGGTGTCAGAACAAACAACATAGAATCCCGAGCCATCCAGTGCCCAGATAAGAGTTACTGTTTACAATAGCAGTACAGAGGTCTATACAGTGCAAAGCTAGCTCCAAGGACAAATACAGCAAATTCAGAATTGCAGCCTGAGAGAAGACAATTGTCACAAGAGTCTAGGAAAGGGGCCAGTGAGGGAGGGGGCACCTTATGGGCTAGATCTCGCTTAGGAGCGTGATTTGCAGCTGCAATGGAGAAAATGAGGCTCTTGAGAGCTGCCTTAAAAGGACCTATTTTAGTGAGTGAGGAAATCGAGGAGGGAGGGCGCTCAACCAGTGTGGTGCCCTGTAACAAAAGGATCTCAGTGAGTGATGTCCACACCCACGGGACTCTGAGAGCAGCCTTAGTGGAGCCATGGGTAGAGGCAGAGGGGAAGCAGGGTGGAGGGGAGGTGGACACCCCTGGGGGAGAGACCTAGAAGTATTTTTTACCCAGGAGGCAGGTCTGATATTGCACCCACTCTTCTAGATTGAGTATGTTGGCCAATGAGTATAGAGTGCAAAATGAGTCCATTTGTCTGCACCAGTGAGGAGTTTACAGGCCTTATTTATGAATAGTTGGGGTGGGTGCTGGAGAGGGTGCTGTTTATTTTGACGCACTGGGACCTTGAAGAGAGATAGCTAGAGAACCAGTCCAGCAGGCCTTGGGAAAAGCCTAGCTGAAGGAGAGTGTCCAGGAGTGGGTGACAGACCATATCAAAGGCCTTGGAGAGGTACATGTAGACAGCCCTGCAAGGTGGCCTTTGTCAAGGGTTTCATGAAGGAAGTTTGAGAACTCCACGAGAGCAGTGGTCGATTATGACCTGGACGGAAGCCATACTGCTCTCCCGATAGTAGATTGTGGGAGGCAAGATATTCAGATAATTGGTCTGCCACTATTTTTCCAGGGCTTTAGAGAGAGGAGGAAGAATAGAGATCGGACGATAGTTTCAGGAGAAGAGGTGTCACCACCTTTGAAGATGGGGGTGATGACAGCCTTTTTCCAAGCTAAAGTGAACTGGCCCAAGCAGAGGGAGCGTTGAGTAAATCAGTCAGGGTTAAGTACTACGCCAAGGACCTGCCATAGGATCCCAGTATCCAGGGGATCAGAGGAAAGGCTGGTAACACTGTGGGGCTTTTGTTAGATAGTGCCAAGAGTTTTGTGGTGAGATGGTCCTTAGTAGAAAGGTGGGCAGGGAGGGGCTGTGGCTGGGGGGTAGGGTCAAAAGAAGTTACTAGGAGAACGTGCTGAGATCTGAGAAGGTGGCATTTAGGCAGTCTGCAATATTAGCAAGGTCAGTGACAGCGGTCCCATTAAGGTTGAGTAGAGACAGGGGCAGGGAGTGAGACTTCCCATTTAGCTCCTTTATGTTGTCCCAGAAGTTCCGGGTAGACCTCCAGGAGAAGGCTAGTGGATCTGTAGTACTGCTTTTAGCCTTATGAGTGGCCCACGTACATCTGTTGCACTCAGCATTGTAGGACTGCCTGTCCCCAGGCTTGCCTGAGGAATTGGCTCTATGCCAGAGATTGTCTCTGTGGTGGACCTGTTTGAGCAGTGGTGTGATCCATGGGCCCACTATGTTGCTTAGTCTGGGTTTTGACCAGGAGGGTAAAGATGTTGCAGGTCTTATTGAAGGAGGGTAAGTAGTCGAGTGCTTCATCAATACTAGGGCCGGTTGATTGGTGACCAGTCCCACTGGGCGAGGTACTGCTTAGCCTCAGCAAGGTTAACTGGTCAGATAAGTCGGCGGAGACTATGCTGGCACAGGTTTTGTAGACGGCAGGACCACGTGAAAGTTACTGGCGAGTGATCACTCAGGGAGTTTGGATGGACAATGATGTCCACAATTCTGTGCGGCGATTGGCAAGGATGATGTCCAGTAATGTGTAAGAGCATTGGATGGGTTCAGACAGGTAGGCTGGGTTACCAGTTGTGCTAGATCCAGGGCTGCAAAAGCATCCTTGGCAGGGCAGATGAACTGGCAAGCCAGTTGGTGTTGAGGTCACCCACTAGTATCTGCTCACTCTATGGGAGGCTAGACAGGTAGTCAGTTAGGGATTGATTGCTTGGGTTGTTTCTGTGGGGGAGTGCAGGCTACCGAGATAGTCAGAGGGGCCCTGGAGGGGTCTGGGGTGATTCTGAGTGAGATGGTTTGAGTACCGTGGTTGAGCTTGGGAACTGGTAGAGCGCCCATCAAGCAGTCACGATATAGATGCGTGCAGCCGCCTCATCGCCACTAAATCTCATCTTCCCTAAGAAAGGAGTAGCCAGGAGAGCGACTGCAGAGTCTGGGGTAGATTTAGACAGCCAGGTTTCCACGATTGCAGAATGTCAGGCTGATGTTGTGCCATCCAGCACTAGAGGGCAGTGTTTTTTTTGAGAGGCTACAGATGTTCATAGAGGCTATGCATAGCCCCGGTGGTAGGGAGGGTCTGAGTTTGGCAGGGAGGAGATGGGCCAGGGTTTGGATGAATGTTGCAAAAGAAGACAAATCTGAGGCGAGGAGACATACATCATTTGTGTGAGCTATGGCGGTAGTAAGCTGAGCTAACAGGAAGAGAGTATGGGATGGGCAGAGCATGCATGATAGGGATAGCATGGTAGCATTGGCAACGGTGTGTTGTAGGAGACCAGCTGAGATGGAGCTGGGCAGGATGGGGATGGGATGGGAGGGGTGATGGTGGTGGACATGGTTGGAGGTGGAGAGTGGATAGAGGGGTAGGGAGATCCTCAGTGGGTGGGAGGGTGGATAGAGGGACGGGAAAATCTCAGGGTTATTAGCAGTTGATGTTGGTGATGACAAAGGTGAGGAATAAAGACTGCTAGGACTGGTAGAGGGACTAAGAGATTTGGTCTAGGAAGAGGCCCATGGTTGTCAGTGGGTGATGTGAGCTCATATGAATAAAGCTGGCAGAGAGCCACCCAGATGCTCCCTACTAGTCAAGAGGCCAGTCAGAGAAGAGATGGGGTGGAGCCACAGAGTATTTAATTAGGTAATAAAGTCCTGCTGCAACTTTTGTAAGCAAGATCTAGAGAGGTTGGTTGCATAGAGGACTGGTCATCTGCAAAAGGTGAACATTTCCTGAGAGTATGCCAGGATCTGTGTGGTTAATATAAAGTGCAAAGAGGATAGGCCTCAAGATAGAGCCCTGCAGAATGCCTCAGGGCAAAGCTTTAGTGGGGACAGTTCCCTTGTGCTTTAATTTGTTGTCTTTGATTTGTGAGGTAGCAGTGGAACCACTTTACTGCAGCAGGGTTAGACCAATACTACCCAGAGTATCAAGCAGGACGAGTGATCAACTGTGTCAAAGGCTTTGCTAAGGTCAAGAGAAAGCGTGAATATGCTGTTTATTATCCAGGGCTTTTAACTATTAGACATTTTGGCTAGAGCTGACACGTGTTATGCTTAGGTCTGAACCCGACTGGGCTGGGTTAAGGATATTCACAGTCCAAATACCCTCAGTTGTGAGTTGACAATTTTTTCTAGTAGCTTGGATAGTACAGGAAGAAGTGAGATTGGTCTGTAATTATTTAAGTCTGTAGGGTCTCCGACTTGAACAAAAGGATAATATATGCAATTTTCCAACTGGAGCAGTCGCCCTTGATTAAGTGAGCTATTAAATAGATGAGTGATAGGTGCTGTCAGATGACAATAGCTTGCTTTTAGAAAGAAGGGTTCTAATGAGTCAGCACCAGCACTCTTTGGTATCTAGCAAGAGAAGGTCCTCCACCTGTTTAAAGGATACTGGCAGGAAATTAAAGGGAGGGTGGCGGTACAGGGACAGAAGTAGGGCTAGTACCTACACTGGCGGCACTTGGGACACTCAGTTTACTAACAGGCGAGGCATTGAATGTGAGGCGGCAGTATCAAAGTGGTTATTGAGCTGGTCAAGGATCTCAGACCCATCTGTGTAGGAATTATTGTTCACTACAATTTTGTCTGGAATTGGTTGGCGGGAGTGTCCTTCTATCATCTCATGAAGATTTGCCAAAACTTGGCAGAGCAGTTTTTGTTTTCCTCGAGGGCAGACTGAAAGAAACATGATTTTTCTGTCCTGATCAGTTTAGTGCAGGCGTTTCTGGCTACCTGAAAGGAGAGCCAGTCTGAGTCGGACTGTGACTTCCTAGCTCTTTTCCATAGTGTGTCTCTGGACCGCAGAGCCCTCTTAGGGGATGGGCTGAACCAATCAGGTGCCCGCTTCCTAGATTTAACCTTTCTTAGAGGTGCGTGTTTATTGATTACCCTTATTAATAGATCCTGGAAAATACAGAAAGCTTCAGACACAGAAGGTGCAAGATAGAAGTTCTGCCACTTAATATGCCCAAGATCTGTCAGAAAGGCAGGGAGACAGAAGTGTTTTCAGAGCTGCACTTTAGCTTGAAAATTGAGGTGGAAGGTAGGTGTGGGAATGCCTGACATAGGTGACAGTGCAGTGGTCACTCAGGTCATTATGGAAGACCCCTGTATGGGAGATATTACGTGGCTTGTTGATGAGCATAAGATCCAGCAAGGTGCTTGGATCTTTTTTTATTAGGTAGGTAACCTCATGGGTAATCTGAGTTAGCCCGTGTTCATTGCCAGAATCCTTGAGCCTGCTGGACACAGGCATCATTCTAATTAAGATTAAGGTCCCATTATGATGCATTCACTAGTCGCTTTCTCCAAGAGGGAGTGAAGGTGAGGTAGTATACACAGGCCAGCAGCAGGTGGCCTATAGCATGCATCTACCAATAGGGCTACTCCAGGTGATAAGGTTAACTTGAGGGTAGGACACTAAATTCTTTGAGCATTGATGTATGGACAATATCAGAGGTTAGGAATTTGTCCTTATTTATTTATTAAATTTTGGTAATTGGGTAAGCCCACTGGGCCTCGAAAGCCTTTTCAGGGGCGACCAGGAGTTAGTTACACAGAACTGAGCAAGTACAATCAGGTAATGCAGGGTGGGACATTGCATACAGAATTCAATTACAGTGTACAATTTTCATAAAGAAGGCGGTGACATGCAGCACAACAGCAGTGACAGCTGTTAGGCTTAGCAATAGGTTGAGAAGTATAAACACGAGTACAATAGACCAAACAAGCATATTAAAGCAGTACAACTAACTATACAAGCACTACCGTATAGGACATAAGCAGTACAGTGTAGGACATAGGATAAGGTTAGCATATAAGAGGTTTTAGAAGTATAGTCAAGTAGTACAACAAAATATACAAGCAATACAGTATAGGACATAGGGTATGGGGTTACAGTGATAATGACCGGTTTTATACACAAACTTAACAGCGGCAGCTTAATGCCAATTAGGCAAGTTAGGCTTTTGTAGCCAGACTACAGGGTGGGATTAGCTAGCCTTCAGGACAGGTGCAGGAGCTGTGGTGTAGGATGTGAGCGCATAGTCCCATCTGAAAAGCGCAGGGAGGGTGCTTCCAGGAGTTGACAGGGAGCTTATTCCACAGTTTAGGGCTATATGGGCAAAGGATTTACTGCCAGATGCAGATCTGGACCTGGACAGTTCTATAGTGTTTTGCCCAAAGTGCGGAGAGGCCTGCTGGACGACTTCAGGTCAAGTAGCCTGATGAGCCTCTTGGGAGGATCACTGGAGAGAAGCTTATAGGTCCAGCTTAATAGGGGGTACTGGAGTCTAAGGTTCAGGGTGGGGCATTTGAGTGAGGCAAGAGCTTCACAGTGGTGGGTCCTTGATGGGCTTTTTTGTAGAATTATGGATTTTGTGGTACAAAGTCTGCAGTTTGCCATGGTCAATCTTTGCAATGCCAAGTAGGGTTGGGGCTGCATAGATAAGTAGGTAGGAGGACACTCTGAGAGATTGCAAGTCTTGTCTCAGGTATCATGTTGGCACTTAGACGGTAGAGCAGCCTGAGTTTTTGGTAGATATTTTTGTCACCAGATCCACGTGAGCCTTTAGGGTAAGTCCCTGATCTAGTGTAAGACCCAGGTATCTGAAGGATTGGACCACCTCAATTGTACAGTCAGACATAGTGACCAATGGCAGAAGATGTGCCCAGGAGGGACCCAAGGATTTTGGACCAAACAGGAGCGCTTTGGTCTTGTTTTGGTTAAGGTCCAGGCGATTCTCAACCAGCCAAGTTTCTGCCTGGGGAAGTCTGACTGGAGCAGGGGTCCTAGATTGTCCAGGTATGGTGCAGTTCTGTAGAGTACTGCATCATCAGTGTACTGAGCCATGGAGTTGCTCCCACAGTAGTGGCGGAGGTCATTGATGAACAGGGAGAACAGGAGAGGGCCCAGGATGGAGCCTTGAGGGACCCCTCATTTAAAGGTAGAGAGTTGGAGGTTGCACCTCTCCATTTGACCTGCTGGGAGTGGCCAGTCAGGTAGTTGTCCTTAATATATGGCAACACCACCTCCTCTGGTTGACCTGTCACACCTGTGAAGGTTGTAGCCAGGGATGTTAAGCATTTTGTCTTAGTACATGATTCTTAAGCCAGGTTTCAAGAACACTGGTACATCAGGCATTGCATGTAGCACCCAGGCTTGGATCAGGTCAAATTTATTGACTAGGCTGCATACATTCATATGCAGGATGCTCAGGTCCTTTAACTGTGGGAGCTCCCTGGAGTTGCTAGCAGATGGGGTGGGGGCCCTGGTTTAGTTCCACACTACTTGCACAGAGCAACAGCAGAATTAATAGTTTCCTGAGACATCTTACAAGGAATCTCAGGAAGACATTGTTAGGTTGTTTAGCATGAGTGCTCCTAGGGCAGTAGAACAAGAATTGGAGGGGCAATGAAAGGTGGTCAAAGCAAATATTGCTACCCTAATGGAGAAGATAAGGGGTGTCTGCTTAGGTGGTGTAGGGCAGTAAGGGATGTGAGAATGTTCTGATTGCGTGTGGATTACTGCCTTTGGAAGGAGTTAGCTGAGGAGCAAACACTGCCAGACTTGATTCATGGCATGAGGAGAGTTCAGGAAGGTTATTTCTTTCAGAGTGTCCATATTAGGCTCCAATGTTAGATGGAAGATGCAGCCAAGGAAGAAAAGGTAAGCAATGGACGCCATCTTTGGAGTACTGAGTAGCAGAGGAGAGACGACACCTTATAGGCCTTCTTGGGTGAATGACAGCAACCCTGTAAAGGTGAAGAAGCCTGGGGCAGGCCAAGAATTATAGGGCGAGTGTTAAGAGAATGATTTGGTGAGGTGGGTTAACAGAGCAGCTGAACAGACAAAAAGCCAGTGAAGAATATAAACCAGTAAACATGCAAGCAATAACACCACGACGAGGTGTGGGTTATCACCTGATAAGAGCATGCCCAGGGGTGTGCTAAGGCACAAGACGCTTGTATGAGGTGCCTTTGCACCTGGGCATGTTTATCAGGCAATACCCACACCTTGGAGTGTGTTATTGCGCTATAAAATGGGTCCCTGATATAGAAAAAAAAATAAGGGTTAAAATAGAAATAAAATAAGGGGAAAAAAGAGTTTTTAGTTATAACAGTAAAATAGTTCCTCTATTTATGCACTGTATAAAAGTCTAATACCATGCATTTCTCTTTGTGACCACTAGAGCCCTCTAGTAACATACTGCTCAAGGCTATCGCAGTTACTTAGTGATACAGATAGACAGGCTTGTCGTCACGTTTGCTGCCCTAGTCACGTAAAGAGAATGTAAAGTTCTTTAGAGCCACCCCCCCTCCCAATTGGCCAGCCAGATATATGCTGAGGTTGGAAATATTTTGTACTTTTTAAAATAACTGTGAAGTACGGTTTGTGAGGGAACGCAGCGTGTCTGTTGTTACCTGGCATAGTGAAGACCGATTTCCGTTGGAACTCTGTGGTTTTTATTTTGTTTAGCATGTGAAATGGAGTGGTACGTTCTTTTGCTGTGACCATGAGTTTTATGGATAGTTTTTTTTATGACAAACTATAGCTGGAAGTGTGGGGGCCAACATCGTAGTCATTGGAGGGATGAGAGAAAGCTGCTGCACAAGAGAAAATCAGCAGTGCTGCTCCGAAAAGCTTGTGCATTGAAGCTGTTTTATGCAGCAGAGGTTGGTGTTTTTGAAATCAATTTTCTATTTAACTTGAATGGGCACATGTAGTAGTTTTGGGCAAGAACTTTGGTGTTCTGACCGGCGGGGGTGGGGGTGGGGGCGGAACAGAGTACAGCATTCTCACTAGAAAATGCGGAGAAAATGTTTTTCCACAGTGGCACACATGGATTTCTGGCTGTATTGTGTTTTGCTTCATAAAAAGTACCAGCTGACAAGGACATGGCTACTGGTACTTGTTAGCCAATCAGGATTGAGGTTCTCTCACCCATTTTATAAAGTGCAGTATAGGAAAGAAAAGGAGAAAGAAATGGAGGAAGAAATAAAAAATGAAAAACAGAGCATCAGTTTAAGATATAAATATAGGTTAAAAATAGGGCATTTTAGCTAGGGAGGGGTACCAAGGCAACTTGGTGATTATTGGGACTATGTAGAGGGTAGCAAGGAAGGAAGCTCAGGTATGGAACTGTAGAGTAGATAGCAGAGCAGGCACTAAACAAAGCTAATAGATAAGCAGATGGTGAAAATAAGAAGGTGTATTTAAAGGGAGGGCAGGACAAGTGTTAGGCCTAATAACTTCACTCTGTATCTTTAAGGGAGTTGCAATGTTAGTGAGAGGGGAGGATGAAGATTGCCTAGGGGAGGTGCTGAGGGGAGGGAGAGTATTTAATAAAGGCTGGGGGAGGGGATGGGAGAGTGGGTGAAAAATTCAAGCAGGAAGGAGACAAAGTGAAACAGAAATTGGATTATTTGCAGGGCATAGCTCACAACTGTGACCCAAATGAAACCTGGTCTAAAAAGAGGAATGTTCACAAAACACTGTATCACTTTAAACTTCATTTCTGATCCAGGGTAAATCACCACAGGGCCCTAAAACAAAGACAGCTGTAATACTTTAAAACCTATAAACCTGCATTCTAAAAGAACTTGCACTTCAAACTACCCTTGAGTGCAAAATTGCTGTAAACAGGCTTAGGTTCACATTTAAATAAGGATTCACTTGACGATTTGGAGAAACTTAACCAGTACCAGAATCAGTAACATTAGCTTAAAGTCCAAAAGGCACCTGAGTAGCAAAGAATTAAAGAAGTGGAGCAGCCAATCAGCAGGCAGAGCCAGTGGTTCCGGACAGTCAAGTTTCAGCAGCGTAACTCTGGTCTGATGATCAGCGAGCAGTACAGCGAGGAAGGCAGCCAGCAGACAGAGGGAATCCCAAGCTGCTTGCAGCAGCAGAGGCAACCGTGTCAAGGGTGAAGCTCGGTCTGGTGATCAGCAGGCAGTACAGCGAGGAAGGCACACTCCCAAGCTAGACTCTTGACATCTTTGTAAAGACAATGTCCATACTATCCAAAGTCCATATGGCAGTGACACGAGTATAAGCATTTAATTCAAAATATATACATTCCTAGCTAATACCTGATTCCTATCTAATTCCCTATATGCATGGCATCACATTTCTGACTAGACAAATGATACCTATCTATCCACATGAGACAATTTGGAAGACATTGTTTGGCAACATCCTAATATACTGTACTTCCCAGCTGTAACCTGTATCTCTGAACAGCACCTGGGAAAACTGGGCAATGCACAGAAGAAGACATATCAGCATTTATATAGCACTTTTCATATACACTGTATCCCAAAGTACTTTACAAGCAATGCTACACTGGTACTGAAGTGATTGAATGTGTAGTGGCAGCCATTTCACGATCAATACCCACACACAGCCTTGGACAGTTGCATGAACTGGTTTTATGGGAAAGGACATGCTGGCCAAGAAGATGCAGGGGAAAATCTCCTACTTGTGAAAAGTGTCTTAGGTTCTTTCACTTCCACCCGACACCCACCAGGACAGCACCAGAGATGGGTAGAAGAGACCTCAATTTAACATCTCATCTGAAAGATGGCACACCCTGACAGTACAGCACCCCCAGTACTGCATTCAGGTACCAGCATTTAAGGTATGAGTCCAATCCTTTGTGAGACTATAACCCATGACCTTTGGTCCAGAGGCAGATATACTATCAATTGAACCATGCTGACTTCAGGCACTCTTAACTTTATTTTATCTAGTTTTGTTGACGGGTAAGTGCACTAGACAAATTCTGCCTAATTTTAGGCACGACCTTGGGGAGGGGATACAGATAAATGCCAACTGACCTTGAACCAGATTAAGCCATTGGTGGTATTTTTAGTGAATGGGGAGGGAATTTGGCCAAGGCACCAGGAAATTCTCCTACTCTTTTCGAGAAGTACCATGAGTTCTTTAACATCCACCTGAATTGCCACCAGAACAGGCAAATGGGACCTTGGTTTAATGTCTCATCCAAAAGACGGCACCTCAGGAGTGCAGCGCCCGCCCTTATGCTGCAGTACAGTGTCAGTACTGGGATATTTAACCCAAGTGCCTGGTGTGGGGATAGAACCCACAGCCTTCTGATCTCCTGGCCTCAGAGGCAAGTGTGCTACCTGCTGAGCCACTGACACTGGCTTATGAGCCACATGAAGGGAAGGTCAGAGGGAGCACAAGGAGTATTACATGTGAGCTTTTTTATTGACTTTGGTTCGTGTCCAGACTTTCTTGCTAAAATTGCTACTTCTTAAGGAGAAGGTGTATACCTTTCTCTTCCAGCTCTATGTCCAGCACAAGGGCTTTGTCAGGAATGACAGGAATTACACCATTTTATGGTATTTGGTTCTCCACTTTAGACTCTACATCGCTGTCTATAGGCATTATGGCAGTTGGATGAATTTCCTATTCTTCTGACTCAAAAGCATTGTCAGGGATGACAGGCATTATGTCTGTCATCATCAGTTTATTGGATAGAAAATTGAGAGAAACTAATTTACAATTGTGTCAAGTACAATAAAACAATACAATAAACAAAATAAACAACTAAGCAGAGACAAAAACACAAAAGTTACAGACAAATAATAAATTTATTCTATAAGAGTTATAAAAATAGATGAAATTCATCCAAAGCAATCGCAGTGGCTAAATATCAATCTAGCAACAGAATCCTTAAAACAAAAAAGGCAGTAAAATATTTAGGTTGTATTTTTTCCTGATTATTACCCATGCTAAGGGACAGAGACAGCCAAAGTATAGTCCCCAAATCTGGATCAATATCTAGGTATGGAGTAGTTTGAATATTTAAAGACCTGAGACTATGTTAAGTTACTGTTCTATGTTGGAGGGTATTTAATAATGATATAGGAGGAGGGTTAATAATAAATCTATATACAAATAAATAAATACTAGTGTGTTTCTCTTCAATTTAACAAAGAGCTCCAACCTACCAAACTGTATAAATGACAGTGATGAGTATTCTAGAGGTAACATGTCAGTACAGCGAAAAAAGGTCATTGAGTCAATTACAGAGATGCTTTATAGCGACTGCAATAATAGCGATTGCTGCATTACAGCAAAAGCCGGTTTCAGCGACTCCAGTGTTACAGCCTACCTCTGAGGTCCAGGTGCACCTCGGAGGATGTTATTTAGAAATGGGGGTTTGGAGTTCGGCCCCCAGGGCATGGGGGCACAGCCCCTTGCAATACCAGTCCATAGCCCAGTAATATCCCATCGTAGGAATACTTGTAAGATGTGCGCTGAATAGTCACTCACTGAATTTACCAATCGCGAAATGGGTTTCACTGTGAAAACCTCGTCGATAATGCACTTGCTGTACTTGATTAGCTGTATTCACATGGAACCTTCCAAGGTGAACCAGTCACAAACCTGAGGGCACTTTGGTAGTGTCAGTGGCTCAGCAGATAACACACTTTCCTCTGAGGCTGGGAGATCAGAAGGCTGTAGGTTCTACCCCACACCAGGCACTTGGGTTAAATCCCAATACTGACTCTGTAGTGCAGCATGAGGGGGTGCTGCATTCCTGAGGTGCCGCCATTCAGATGAGATGTTAAACCAAGGTCCCATCTGCCTGTTCTGGTGGTAATTCAATTGGATGTTAAAGATCCCATGGCACTTCTCGAAAAGAGTAGGGAATATTTTATTATAACTTCAAAATTAATATAAAACAGTTTTAACATCACACCATATAATACAGAAAATTAGAAAACAAAACAAAGAAGTATTACAGTCATACATCATCTTATGTGATATCAATGAATCTATCAGAACCCAGAAAGTAAATCAGAGATAAAACTCCCTCCCCCACTAAAAGAGTAGGAGAACGTGTTATCTATAACATAAAAGTAAATGACAAAAAATATAGTATTACGCATACAAATTATAAAAGGAAATAAGGATATAACAGAACAATCTTATAGAAATGTCTTAGATTACAATACAGTCATCCTGTATCCAACCAAGTTAATGCTTTCCATTTCTTATCTGAAATATGTCTAGGTACATTTTATAATCATTATTCCTTAAAGACTCTACCGCAGCATTGATAGACCAGAACAACTGTTCAGGAGTAACAAAAATTGTTGTAGTGTCCAACAAACCCGGCTTTGCCAAATGTAATACTTTAAACAACCTAAGATCCCATGTATGATAGTTACATCATACTGGTGCCACGAAGCTGGCAAAATTCCCAACAATAACACTTCAGGAGTCATGTTTAAAAATAGTGAAGTAGCCCAAACTGTTCCTAAGATTGCCCAAAACTGTTTACTATATGGGCAAGTAAAAAACAGATGATGTAAAGATTCTACATATTCTATACATAGTCCAGTTATAAGACATGTCCTATCATCAGTGTTTTTATGCTTTAAATTAGCTTTTACTTGTAATTTCCCATGTAAACAAAGCCATGTGACATCCCACATTACTGGGGGTATATTTGCAGACATTTTTATAGTTCTAATAAAGAAAAATTCACTCTGGGTCTCTGGTAGAAATCAAATAATCGAGTAAAATATTTCAATTGGATTGCAGAATAAAATTATTTTCAAGACAACTGTGCAACCATGGATTTCATAATCTGCCATTGTTTGAGTTTCCCAAAACATGTATAATAAGAACCTGGTAAACCGTGTATATGTTTTTGTTTAGTGATCGCTTTATCCCAAGCCCAGTCATCAATCCAGACAGAAAGAACATCTACTCCCACGGAACCAAATATTATACATATTTACCATCAAAGGCTGAATATTAACGTATAAAAATATAGAAAAAGTAAACAATAGGGTTGATCATGTTTAAACCTCCTTGTTCCTTTTTCAAATATAGGATATCTCTTTAATAGGATTTAAACGATTGCCCCACACAGTTTGAAAAAAAGAGACCTAATAGCACATTCTAAACATCTAGGCAGGCACTAAATGGCTGCAAGATGTAAAAGGATCCTAATAAATACATTGTAATCATATAAATACGTTTTAACTTGCCCATCCTCCGTTTTATTCCAATTCCGCACTCTCACTATTACGTCCTGAATAAGGCAATCGCAATTATATACATCTGGTTCATCTCCTCCAAAATAAACTCCTAAAATGTTTAATCGTGAAAATAAAATCTGTATTCCCATAAGTGTTGTATACTGACAACCAACATTACCTAGAGGAAGGCATTTACTTTTAGCAAAATTAATCCTTGCTCCGTGCCTTCCATGAATTTTAATAAAACCTTTTCTGCATGTTTCCTCAAGGAAGATCTGATAAAAGAATGCAAAGATCATCTGCATAGGTAATAGTTTTAAACTCAATCATGTCACTGTGGATTGAAATAATATGTATAGTATCCATTGCATTCAATTTGACCAACAAAGGATCCAAGGTGAGAATATACAATAAGGGACTGAAGGGACACCCTTGCTGGACTCCTCTCTTATGTGACCGAAATTTTTCCGTTCTACCATTTACATAGGAACTACTACTGTGGAACCATAATAACCTTTCAACCAAATAATTAATTTTTCAGGAAAGCCATAGTGTGCCAAGCAAGCCCAAAGAAATTGATGAGAAACATGATCAAATGCCTTCAGCTGATCTATGCTAAGCAGAAAACCTGAAACATCCCCAGTACAGCGCCTATCAAAAACTTATCTTCATAAAATGAAGGCTTCTAAAATCATTCTACCTGGAACTGATCAAAATTGTGAAAAATGAATTATGTGAGGCAATATCAGTGACATTCTATTACTCAGAATTTTTGTCAAAATTTTGCAGTCTGAATTGAGAAGGGTGATTGGCCTCCAGTTATGCAAATCTTTCTTGTCCCCATTTTTATGTAAAAAATAACCAAACCTTTGTTAAAGCTAGAGGGTAAATACCGTATCCAAACAATCTTGATAGAAAGACAGCAATTCCAAACCCAAAACATTAAATATGATAGGATATATCTCATTTGTTAGACCATCTTGACCTGGGGTTTTACCTCTGGGCAATAGCTTTATGACTGATTCCAACTCTAATAAAGTAATAGGTTGTCAACATCACTCCTAAATCATCGGAACCTATTGTGTCTTGGTATCAGATAACCAGGTTGCTATTTTCCCATCCGTTAAGGACGGGTCTACTTTAAATAATTGAGATAGATGTTAATCTAATTCTGCTAATATTTCAGCCTGGTAGTTTACCAGATTACCTGAGGATGTCAAAATCTGTCTCACATCTTTACGCTGCCTGTGTGTAGCACATTGTTCAAAGGGGTTAGTCATATCCTGTGTACCTATAACATCGAACCACTGTGCATTTTCTAAAATTGTTCTTTATCATAATGTAAGCATGCCAATTCCTCCTTTAAATGTTTCATTTCAGACATGTCAACAGGCAAACCATGTTGCAAATCATGGTATGCCTGAAGCAATGTGTACTGAATATCATTTATGGTTTGCTGCTTAGCTTTCTCCAACAGTCTCCCAATTGTTTGAAAATAATGTAATATCAGTTTTGGAATCTTCCCACAAGTGTGAGCCGAATCATGCATAAAATAAACTGATTTTCTAGCATTCAGCAATGAAAGAAATCCATCCATAACCTCAGGAATATCTGTCAATGAAAATTAAATTTCCAATAACCGGGTCCTTTTGAAGTGGCTGGATAATTTGAAAACGTAACTTTAAAAGAAGGTGGTCTGATGTTGCTACTGGTATAAGTTCCTGAGACTGAATTTGCAAATTTGAGGAGACAAACAATAATCTATTTGTGATCTACAAGATCCTGAAAGGTATGTATATGCAACCCCAGTCACGGTTGTCTGAAAAACATCTGTTAACTCAGTAACTGTCAAAAGCTTGTTTAAAAATTTGAATCACAATATAATTTTGGGGTTTGTGCACCTCTGTCCTGTACTGTTCTGTTTATATTGAAATCCTCCCGAAGAGAATGTTTCTTCTAGTAAATAAATAAGGTTTGATTTTTCCAATAATTCAATGCGAGTTGTTTTAATTTGTGGTGCACAGATATTAATCAATCTAAAATCAGAGGCCTGCACAGTCACGTCTAACAGGAAACTCCTACCCGCTTCTATTTCAATAACATTGGTCACCACAATATCAGGGTTTAAAAACAAATGCCCACTCCAGAACAGACAGCCTCCTCCCGACCAAAACAAGGGCCCCAAGTCCATGCAAGAGAAGCTATTTCAAAATCATCAGATGTATACAAGCATGTATCCTGAAAGAACACTATATCCCTTTTAAATGTAGAAAAGGTACCAAAAGTTGCTAAACGCTTAAATTCAGAACATATACTGTTCACATTTAATGAAGCCACAGTTAAATCATACAGCGAGTAGGAATTTAGTGTCAAGTATAACGGCTTCTATTTCCTAGAGGCATTATATTGCTCTCTATTGACCCTATCGACCTTGCCTGTGATAAGATTCTAACATCTACCTTGCCAACATTGGATAGTAATCATTTCTATGTTTATAGTACTATCACCTTATCCCAATGCTGTGACTCTCTTACTGTGCCATGGAACCTACATTCCCCTGGTGAATGGGGGTTGCTATTTCATTGCCCTAGCTGGCTACCCCTTGGCACTCCTCCTGGGATCTTCAACTTACAAGCCAACTGTAAAGCACGCTCAACTCAGAGGAAGCTTCACAAACTCAGCAACAAGCAGTTAAAGGAATATCTGTGTAGACTGGCCTTACTGTTGCTGCTGCTTTCTGGCAATATTCACCCCAATCCTGGCCTTCTACAATTTACCGACACCCACAGTCATCTACTGGGTTATTTAAAATTGCCCTCTTAATATTTGCAGCCTCCTCCCAAAATGGACGTACTGAATGCATGGATCTTACAACATTACCCAGATATCCTCTTAGTCTTAGAAACATGGCTTTCTCTGCAAGTAGCGGATACTTCAATTGCCATCCCAGGCTACACAGTCTTTAGACAGGATTGTCTCTCCAAGAGTGGGGGCGGTTGTGCAATCTACCTCCAAAACAACCTTCAGGGTCTTGTCCTAACTCTGCCCAAAAGCTGATGACCATATGCAAGCCCTTGCCATAAAAGTGCTTCTAGGTGCACACAATAACACCCTTAATGTGTTTTCAATCTATATTCCTCCCAGACAGATGGTCTACTGCTTTGATTCACTCCTGCAGTGTTTTGGCTCTCTGAGTCTTAATCTGGAAATTATCATGTTAGAGATTTCAATATCAATTGGTCTCTCCTGACACAAGCCCTTTCAAAGATGCAGTTTCAGCAGTTCACCTCACCCAGCTAGTCGAGTCCCCAACTAGAATCAACTATAAAACTGGGACCAGTACTTACTGGACTGGTTGTTCTCTAATCACCCTGATCATATATCGGACACAACCATACTCCTAGATGCCTTTAGTAACCACTACCCAGTCTTGTTTCATTGGATGAACAAATTTCTCTAAACTACCTGCTAGAACAGTTACCACCAGGGTACTCATCTGTGGGCATCTTGAATCACTAAAAGCTGACCTGCATAATCAGGACTGGTCAATGGTTTACACAACTAACAACGCTTGACATTGCCCTCAACCAATTCCTTGTTCAGTTCAATGCTATATGTGATAGGCACGCCATACAAAAGAGTAAAATCAAAGACCGCTGTAATCTTTGGTTTTCTCCAGACCTCCTTGAGCTTCTGAATGCCAGGAACCTTCTATGGCACAGGTCTAGGTCCCTGTGTAACCAGGCTGACATCCAGAGGTACAAAGTGGCTAGAAACAACTGCACAAGGGATATTCAAGCAGCTAAAAATCAATATTATAAGGAAGTGCTCTCTCGAACCTGGAATGATGGCAGAAAATTTTGGACTAACCTTAAAGAGGTCACTGGGAGAGACCTCAGATCTGCCCTACCATGCTTAACATTGATGGTGCACTCACTCGACCCCAAACCTATTACTAACACTTTAATAACGCCTTCACAGACCTGGAGTGGTATCCTGCCACCTGGCTACTTCTCTCACCCCTCACAAGTGACTACTCTGGGAAAAGACTCTGCACCCTTCTCATCCTCCTTTCTACTTCAAAATCCTCTCAGCCCATGAAGCCAGGAATTACCTACTCAAGGTATTAGGGAAATCAAGATTTAGTGGTGACACCCTGGATCTTAAGTTTGTAGCCCTTACGCTAGATGAACTTCTGTCACCTCTAACACATATTATTAACATGTCACTTAGATACTCTCAATTTCCTCAGAAATGGAAATCTGCCACTGTGACACCAGTTCATGAGTCTGGGGATCACACAATTACTGGGAACTACAGGCCTATCTTTATCCTGCTCCCACTCTTGAAAGCTCTGGAGCTTATATAGTGGCTGATCAACTAGTTGAATACTTAGAAAATATCAGCTACAATGCCCACAACAACATGGGTTCAGAAATGGTCATAGTACCACTACCGCCCTTCTGGAGTTCACAGGCTTTATTCACCACTTCTTAGATAAAGGACACCTGGTCATGCTGCTTTCATTGATTTAACCAAAACTTTCGACCCAGTGAATCATGCCCTCCTGGTCAAACAGCTTACCATTGGCCTAGCTCATGACAGTGTAGCCTGGTTTGAACATTACCTGCATAACTGTACACAGCAGATGAAGATTGGTAACACCCTCTTGGATAGCAGACCTGTCCTATCTGGAGTTCCTCAAGGGTCCATCTTGGGCCTCTTTATTTAGCATTTTCTCAACAACCTTCCTTACTTCTGTCAGGGTCACATCCTTTTATATGCTGATGATGCTGTCTTGTTTACCAGTGATCCAGACCCTAAGGTTCTTGAATCTAGGCTCGGAGTAATTTCATAGTTGTAGAAAGATGGTTCCATAAGCACAAGTTAGTTATGAATTACAACAAGACTAAAACTATGCTGTTCTTCAGCTCCCAAAATAGACACATAACTTACCCTCTTTCTATCACCAATGAAGAGGGCTCTCCCTGGAGCTAGTTCAGCTTTTTAAATATCTAGGGATTACTATTGACAGTATGATGACCTATGCCTATCACATTGACAACATTGCTAAGGCTGTTAACACCTGCATTGGGCTACTTTATGGGCATAAGCAATGTTTGACCCCAGAGGCTCTTAACCTGGCCATTCAAAGCTCTCTTGTCTCACTTATTGATTATGGCTACCAATCTACGGATCAGCTACTGAAACAACTCTTCAACGCATCATAGTTGCACTCAACAAAGCATGCTGGCTCCTTACTGGCTCAGTCCATCTGTCCCATACCTGTGACATTTCAATTCAAAGGTAGACTCATGTACCAAACATGTTTACTGTCCAAAAGTAAGCTTAGGTAAAATGCCCCCAGGAGTGCAAAAGCTTATTAACCCCACTATCAAACATTGTTGCACCAGAAGCTCTACTAGCCAGATTTTTAATATACCCCACTGTTGCACTTCTCTGGGACAAAGTCCTTGCCTCACCGTGTCCCGCTATAGATGAAATTGCTGCACCATGACATCGCTCAACATCTACCTTGGCTCCTTCAAGTTAAACTTAAGCAACAGCTAGTTGCTGATGCCAGTTGTGACTGCTTCCATACCCTTCCTTCTTGTGACCAGCACTTATTCTAACCTTATGCTATCCTGACCTTATGCATAACTGTTCTCAGCATATAAATAACTGTTCTAAGTTGCTAACCATTCTCCTTCACATTTCCTCTTGATCCTTTCCACTCTCTCTCCCTCACCCTCTATGGCTTTTCCATATCCCCTCCCCATTATATCTCCTGAACTCCTTGCTCACTTTAAATGCTTTGTCCCATACCTTCTCACCTTTGATGAGGCCCCTGGCTGATGCCATCCTTTACCTTGTTGATTATTAGATATTAGGCTGAGTCTGTTCTCATTTTCCTGTAAAGGGTAGTTTCATAAGACCCCACCCCCTAATATGACCCCTTGAAATCCAGTTTTTTTCCAATTGTTTAACCAGGTGAGACATACTAAGCTGAAAGCTTATTTACAGGTGCAACCTGGGAGCACAGGGAAGTTAAGTGACTTGCTCAGGGTCATACAGTATGCAAGTGGGGGCTGTGGGATTCAAACCCAGGTCTCCAGATTTGCAGCCTGGAGCATTAAACCACTGTGTTATGCTGCCTCCTTGATAAATATGCACCATGGCATACATTGTACAATGCCACATGTATTGGAACTTCTCAGTTATACACTCTTGTAATGTCTTGTGTAACTCCTTGTTTTGTTTGTTCTCCGTCTCATGCTTTCCCAATATATATTGTTCGTCTGATGTGGAACTTATGAAATGATCTTGTTCTCAAAGGTGTTATCCAAAATTTCAATAAATAAATAAATAAATAAGTAGAAGACTGTTTTTCTGATACTTTTCTCAACCCCATTCTAAGCTCACTCTCTTTATTTGCTTTGGAAGCAATCGTAGGTTTCCTGTTCCATATCAGAGGTCGGATCTCTGAGAGAGGATTTGGAAGCAGTATCTGAATCTGATCTGCCATTTCATCCTCTATTGGTAAAACCTCATATGGATTTGAGAGCAGAATGTCAGAGACTGGAGTTTCAACCTTATCTAGTTGAGGTCTGGTATCAGTAGAACTAGGCCATTGGGAGATAGATGGGGTGGAGCCATATTCCTGATGGTTCAAGTATTGGGTGTTCATCACAATCAATGACCAGAGGGACCTCCCTTCTGGTTTCTTCTCTAGGCACATGGGAGGAGGTCAGCCAGGCGATGAGGGGTCCTTGGCTGTTGCATGGTCTGGTGGAACTTGACCAGACCTGGCTATGTTAATATAGCAATCTTGTACTGTAGAATCCATTTCTGTGGTGTTGTGGGCTGCCAAAGGACATTCCATTAAGGTGGCCCAGGTTCTTCACAGAAATTGCAGTTAGGGACATTGTCACATTCATTACTGGCATGCCCATTTCCCACACTGAAAACATCTGATTTTATCACAGGAACTGCTGATGTGATGAACTGAGTCACATTTATGGCACTTCCGAGGTTGTCCAGGATAGAAAATAAACTTTATCCTGCCCAATGAAAAAACAATTCTGTAAGTGCTGAAATTCATTTTCCACAGAAAATAACTTGATTTTTAATATGCCACCTCTTCCAAAAGCATGCTCTACTGAGAATGGGCTCTGGGTGCCTAACATCTCACCTTTTGTCCAACCAAAACAGAATGTCAGAGATATTTACCCCTTCATTTCGAAATAAAACCATTATAATGCAAAGGATTGTTTAGTCAGGGGATAACCTGAAATGGGGTCCAGATGGGATTAGTTTTCAATACAGAATATTTAGTCCAAAAGTGTTCCAAAATGTTCTGAGTCCTAAAACTTACATCAAAAGTTTGCTTGCCTGGTGCATGGATCAACACATATACCTCATTTTGGGTAAATCCCAAAGACTGTTTAAGTAGAATTCTACCAACAAAGTATCTATCTGGCAACCTGCTATACCTCCCAGATAACGATGTAGATAGCATGTCTATATTTAGCTAGTTCCACAGGCTTGTGGAATAACCCTGCATAGGTTGGCTTCTGTTTATCCTGAGCACCATGAAACGTGTGATCCTGTCTGTTATTTGTGTCATTCATATTGTTGAGGTTTGCTCCTGACATCCAAGGGTGTCTAAAGTATTATGAGTAGCATTGGGTAAATCAGGGACAGGACGGTGTTCTGTGTAATAAGGGGAGAATAAGAAGGTGAATCAGGTGGAGCTTGTAAATTTTATCCATGAAGTGAATTTACAACTGAATCAGCAGTTGTAACCTTAACAACATGTGTGGTAACATTGCTAGCTTGCTTCTGAATCTCCACATAATCTGGATCCATGGCCCAAGAGCCATTCGGCTGTTGAATCCAACCGGCCTTCTGAAGCACTGTAGTCACAGACCAGCCCACCTGTCCTGGCCCTGATGGCTCACCTTGTATTTGATTGGCATTGCCAGGAGAAAGCTGCAGCTGGTCTTGCAAAGTACTAATCAGAGAACATAAAAACCTTAGCAGTAGAAGGTTCCTGAGAAGGAGACATTCTTGCCAATTGATTCTGGTTTTTCTTCCAATTTAGATGCTTCCTGTTAATATACTCAAATAGCTTCACAAATTTTTCCTCTAGTTCTTGTTGAAGTAGTGATTCCTCAGACTGAGCCCCGAGCGGTTTGTTCAGTAACTTCCATGAATATATTTTGTTGGTCCCCACTATCAGCATTTACAATGCCCGTCGGGGAATCACCACCACACCATCTCCAAGCAACACCAGCTCCAGACTGAGCACTCGCCACAAACCTACAGAACAGCACCCCTGCCGAAACAGTAGGAGAATTTCTATGGTGCCCTGGCCAAACTCCCCCTCCCATTCACTAAAAAGACCATCAACAGCTTGATCTGGTTCAAGGTCAGTTGGCATTCATCTGTATCCCCATCTATGGGTCATGCCTGAAAATAGGCAGAATCTGTCCAGTGCACTTACCCGATCAACAAAACTAAATAAGTGGGTCAAGTGAACTAAGTACTGCAGAAGTAGTATTTCTGTAGCTGCAATCACCATAATCTAATACAGATAAAAATAATGAGCTAACAGGCAATTTTCTAAGTGAGAAATTAAAATTAGCTTTATTCCTGTAAAAAGGCTAAGAGTCTTTTCAATTTAGCAGAGAGTTTTTGTATATGAAATTGAAAAGTTAACTGATCACTCAAAATTATGCCTAGGTATTTATATGTAGGGACCCTTGTAATATCAATTCCTTTATTGGATTTTAAAGTCAGATCGAGTGAGACTGTATGCTTTCTTGTAAAGAGCATCCATTGTGTCTTTTTCATTAAGGAGCAATCTTAAGTCCATCAAGACAACCTGAACTTTACTAAATTTTTGTATTATTCTAACTGCTGAATCTACATTACCATGATGAGTACGCATTATAGTATCACCAGCATATAGGCAGATGTTTGTGAGACTGGAGCAATGTTTAGGTAGATTGTTTATGTATAGCAAAAACAGCAGTGGGCTGAGGACCGATCCTGGAAACCCTCTACTGATGATTGCCATAAGTAAACTAATTTCTCCTACTCTAACACATTACAATATAGTGTCAAATAAGAATGGAACCATAGCAACGCAGTGAGACCCAAACCTGAACTTCTCAATCTGTTGAATAAGATATTATGGTCTACAGTATCAAATGCTCTTTGATTAATCTAAAATGTTGCTGGTGTACTATGTCCTATGTGCAAAACTTCATTGGTTACCTTTGCTATCACATTAGTAGTTTTAAAGCCTTTCTAAAACCTGTTTGATAATTTGAAATTACATTATACTTGGAGAAAACAGAAAAAGTTATTTATGAATCAATCTTTCAAATATTGTTATTGCTATAGTAAGAACAGAAATTGGACAGTAACAACTGGGGTCTGTGGAATCTCCCCTTTAAATATAGGCATTGTATAAGCAATTTTCCAGTCATCTGGTAACTGTGAAGTTTGTAAGGAAAGTTACAAAGCTAGGCTAAATGTCTAGCTAATATTTTTGCAGCAATTTTGTAAAATCTGGGACAATATTATTAAAGCCTGCTCCCTTGTTAGTATCCAATTTAACAAGCTCCTTGTAAACATCCTCCTCCTTAATAACACTAAAAGAAAATAAGACCTGTTAAACTTTGCTGAAAGATCAAGATCCAGGAGGGTGGTGTCAGGTTAGATGCTCTCTTTCAAAGGAAAGACTAGCCCCAGAAAATAATGTATTAAAGGTCACAACCTGGTCTTTTGGATTGTTGAATAACTATGCTATAAGTTAGAAATTTAGGTAAGGTTGAATTATGGACTTTCCCTTGTAGTGAACTGGTGCCCTTCCAAACCTCCTCCTAGGAATTATGGATGAATCCAAGAGTTGATCCATGTAGTATCTTGATTTGGCTTTCCTAATTTCTATAGTGCACCTGTTTCTAAAAATTCTGTAAGCCAACTCTATCTTTGTGATTTGGTCCACCTCATGCAAAAGAGGTTGCATCCGGGTTTAAAGAGTGGAAAGGTTCAGTACTTGAAGACTCCATAGATGGAGAGATAACAAGTGGTGGGTCAAAACACCTCCCTTCCATCATTGGCAATGGCTTTTGGCATCTTTTGAGCATCCTTGGTAGATTCCATTTCTGTGTTACTCTCACTTTCCTTAAAACTTTGCTGAGGTGGTTATGGCAGAGGTGCTAGATCAGTTTCAGAAGGTTCAGTGGTTGAACACGCATTACTCTATGGTTGTGGGCAACTCTGAGTCTTTAGCCTCCTAACCACTGGATGTTCAGTTCTGGGTGCTGTCTCCAGTGCAACCTCTCCAATGGAAGAGGTGACTCCTATGTATGGTCTTCTCCAAGCCTCTATGTTCTTGGTGGATTTTATACACAGGAAGATCAAGCAGCTGTTATATTTTGACGTATGTCTCTGGAGCCCATAAGTCTTTGATTCTGTGTTTGCCTTTGAGGCATGATTCCTCAGAAGCACTCGGTCTCCAGGTTATAACACCTGAGTGTTGGACCCATTTGTCACAGAATTTTTGTTGGCAAGGTTGTTTTTATGGCTACAACAGAAGCACGCTGACAGGCTTTCTGTAACTGTTGTCATAATCACTGTGTACCCATTGTATGTAGCTCTCTGATGCACCATCTGCTGAGACTCTGAAACACAGATTAACTGGTAGATGAGACTTTCTGTCAAACATCTCGTAGAAAGGTGACCTGTGAGTGGAATTATTTTGGGTGTAATTGTAGGCATGCACAACTGAACTCACTTGTTGACTCCATCTGGCTTTCTGCACTGCACCAAGGTGCCCATGTCCAGCAGAATCCTGTCAAAATGTTTCAGCTCAGGGTTTCTGTTTATCCACTGGGTAGTACAGTTGTTCTTGACTTCCTTATGCCATAGGTCACCAGAAATTCATTTACAACTCAACTTTCAAAGTTCCACCCTTGATCAGAGTGTATCCTTTAAGGAATGCCATAGTGGTTGATACAGTGCTGTAGAACCCTGACCACTGTTCTTGCTTCTTGAGCTTTTGTGGGATGTGCCTGGGTGTACTGGTCAGTCCTAACAAGAATTTGGGCTATATTCTTGCTGTCCGGTTCCAAAGGCAGGAAGTCCATACATACAAGTTCAAGTTGTCCATTGGTTTGGGGCTGCCCAAGGCTCAGTTGAAGCATGCTGCATTTCCATGCCCACTACCCAGGTTTGGAATGAGCCTGATCCACTGGGATCATGTGACCAGGCTGGGGAGTGCTCCCAAGCGGAGCGTGAGTCAGCCAGGTAGGGAAATGGCCAGGATCCGGTGCAGCAGCTGCCCTAATGGTGCACTGGGTAGCTAGCTCCCTCACAAGGGTGGTGTCAGCCAAAGTGCGTTGCCATCAAGGTTGACAGAGACTGTGCCTTCTATCACTTGGCGATGGGAGAGACAATGGAGAAAACTGGAAAACCCTGTGTCATCTGCCATGAATGACAGTCCCCTTCAGTCCTCAGGTCTTGTTCCATGTCCCCTGCCAGATCCAATGGTGGGGACAGTGGCAGAAAGGGCTGGGGCCAGTGTGGGGACCCAAAGTGAAGAGATAGTGGTGGCTGGGGACCAAAGAGCTGTATGGAAAAAAAAGTAGTCCACTGGTTTGAATGCTGATAAATAGTGCTGCTCTTTTAGGCAAAACCTTTCTTTTTATACACTAGAAACAGTTTCAGCAGTAGTTCCTCACTTCTGTCCCCATTCTGGGCCAGCAAAGTGAACCTCCATCAAGTCCAATGTGTGGCTCACTCCCAGTTGACCCATGTCATCATGGAAAGATCTGACAGCTTTCCTTGATTTCCAGGAGTAAACATAATTGATTTTGTGTGAAACCCAGGTGGGCAGCATCCTTAACTGTTCCTGAGCAGTCCATCTTTCAAAGGCAACTTGGGCCACTTACCCAACAGAAGGAAATATCAGGATGAGTTATCTGAATCTGATTTGCATCCAGCCCTTTCTCCAGGGTGTGTACCACATCGCACAGAACCAAGTTCTCCCATTGGGCTTGTTTTAAGTTTTGGGTGGCTAGGCTGGGCAAAGGTGAACAATCCATCCACTGAAATTAAGGTAGGCAGTTGGGATAGTGGCCAGAGTGGCTCCCAACATGTCAATGGCTCAGTGTGGATTGGCAGAGGTGGCACAATCTTGGTGTTAAATTTTAAACACATAGAGTGGAGCTAGCCAGGATACAACACAATACTGCAGTACATATCAGTAAAGTTACTGCAGTAAATAAGGCAATTTCAGTGGCAGTTAATCCTGTTTGTCATGCAGTAATTTGAGATAATGTTGCATCCTAAAGCTAAAACTGAGGTAGTCTGATTGGGTTGATAAGTGTGTGACAAGGTGTTGGTATCAATACTGATTTGACCACTGTAGTATTATAGATGTTGTTTTTGGTTGACAGGGCTCATAACCACCAGTGTCCAGCTACATAAAATTTTGCCATGGTGTTGATATAGGTAAACAGATTTTGTCTGTTCATACTGTGATCTTGGCTCCATACAGGTAGTCATTGAATTTTTCTAAACAGATCCACTTTAGTGCCAGAAATTCATGTTTGTGAACTATGTAATGCTTTTCAGATGTGGTGGAACAAACAATTGAATGGGCACTCCAAGAAAGCTGCAAACAGAAATGGCAGACCAGCACTTTAAACATAATAAAGCACATTCAAAACAGACACAGACTTGAAGGCTTGGAGCTACAGTATTTTTTCACTCAGTAGATGCTGACAAAGTTCTTTGACTTTCATTCAGAACCCCATTTTAAAGTAAGATGCTGTGCAAATGCTTTCAAATTCTCATTAATATTGCAAAATTGAAAAAGTTATGTCCTTACCTGGAATACAGCTATCAGTATCACTAGCGCGTTGCTCTACAAACAGAGCTTCATCAGGGAGCGTGGCATTAAGTTTAGGGTTTAAATATTGTGATAGATGGTCATGTGATTTTATTCAAATAGCATTAATCAATTAACATTAAAGACAACCTCACCAAGTTCTTACTACAAAGAGATTACTATAAAACACCATATAAATTATTTTTAAGTACCTAAAATAGAAGGTAAGACTTTAAATAATCATTGTCAAAAGGAAGAAAGTACAAAATAAAATTAAAATGTAATGGGCACATACTGGCCATGAAACTAGTACTATGGTGCACAACAGTGTCCATGAAGAGACAATCGGACAAATAGAAAGAACATTTTGATATATTTTACAAAGCCATGGTTACATCATCAGAATTGACTGCAGCATTGGCAAATGTCCTCTGTTGATTGCTGAGGTGCTCCTCTTTCTCATTATCTGCTGAACTGTGCTCAAAAGACTGTTTTCTCCACAAGACGCTGGCTCCTGTATCTAAATTGAATACTGCATAGACGGATAATATACAAATAGAAAGAATTAATATAAAAAGAAAACAACTGTATGTACAATAGACATAAACTCTTATAATGCCACTCATAATTAATTACTCACAATAATAAGCAGAAGGGCATTATAACATAACAATTTCTGATATTTGTGATGTGACTCCTGATGGGATGTGAACCTTAATCTATGTATAAAAGTTAGCATCCTATGCCCCTTTTCCCAGGAAATGCTGGTAAGTGGCACACAGATGGTTTCAAACGTTCAAAGAGTTATCATGCAGAAGCAAATATCTCTGTTAAAATGCTAAACAGTGAGTCCAGTTATAGAAAAGGCTTGTAATCAAGCTTACTGTTCAGTCCATTGGGTCTGATTCTAAGTGAAAATCCAACAGGATTATCTACAGTATATAGGAGACAGTTCAGTCTATCTCCTCCTCTTGGATTATTCGGGACATGCTCTAATCCCACAAAATTAAGTGCAGAAGGACTGGAATTATGATTGCATTTAAATGTAATCCAATCAGTATGTTTTCTCTTCCCCAAGTATATCCACGCATGTTCTTGTACATATTGTTTCAGGGGCAGAGTGTCCTCCTGATAGATAACTTTTATAGGGGCACATCAAACAATATAGTGCAAACTAAGTGTCAGACTTAATGAAATGTTCTATTGGTACAGTGTACCGTGTTTGGATCCACAGATTCTTTCATTTGGACACTGTACTGAAAGGCGTTGCATCTGTGACACTTGAAAAATCCTTTCAACAACACTGGTAATCAATTTCTACAAGTATTTTGTTTTGAAGGCTGACTTTGTACTATTTTTCTTTAATATTTGACAGCCATCTGAAATTGACTTGTGGTTTATTTCCCCTACTTTTTAGCTGTTCATCTCACCATAAAACTGGTCCATATTTATGAATGATACTGCCTATTTCATCTGCCATTGCATTGTAAGTAGTGGAGAATGTCATAGGCCAAAATCATTCATATTTCTGGTCTTTGGTGACAACAGAGTGTTTTGTCAAGGGATGCCACTTTTGTTTTGGTCTCTGCTAATACTTTGTGATGGTGGCCTCTGGCCAAAAACTGTTTTCCCACTTGGCTGCTTGTTTTCTCATCAGTGTCACTTTAGTGTCTCCTCAGGAGAAACTGCTCATAAGGAATCTAGCTTTTCAGTTTATATGGATGTGTGCTTCTCACATGTGGTCAAGCTTTGGCTGGTGAATGCCACCAGATGTAGTCCTTCCAAATGTTTCTTGTACAAGATGGCTTCCAAGTTGCTTAGACTGGCATCAGGGGCACATATGACTTGGTGGGGTCAGCAAATGACTGAACAGGCACTTCACACAGACACTTGTGGATTTCCTTGAAGGTGGCTTCAAATTGGTTATCCCACCTGGTGCTAACAGGTTTATTAACTTTCAGGTATTCAGTGTGAACCGCCTCAGAGAGCAGGCTGTCTTTTAGTGGGGAGGGATATACCTGGATGAGACTATTTAATGGGTGGGCAATGATGAGACAGTTTTGTACAAACCTGGAGAACGCAGAATTCATTCTAAGAACGACTGCAGTAATTTGAGGTTGTGCAGTCAAGGCCATGTGGTGAATGCTTTAACTTTTGCAGGACTGGTCTGTACTCCATTGGCTGAGATGATGTCGCTACATACTTAACAGCTGGCTGACAGAACAGGCATTTGTTGATGGATACTTTCTTCTTAATTTATTCTTTTCCACATCCCTGGGTCTGCCTGATGGCACCCCCATTATCGACCTTCTCAAAGACCTACTGGTATCCACCACTTACTAAGGACCACAATGTGATGGGTGGCCAGTTGCATTGGTCGTAAAGAGCCTGCCTGGGGAGGGGCACTGGCATGGAGTAGCCCTTTTTCCTGTCTTTTCTCCACAGGGGCACTGGGTGCACACTGTGGGGCAGATATGCACCAGATGTCCAGCGGCAGCCCTCCCCTTATTCATGCCACCAGCTGTGCTGCGACCTGCTCTCCACCAGGTGGCAGTCCCACAGCAGGAGACTTGTCCCCCAATGAAGGAGAACAATTCTGAGATGCTCTTCCTCCCTGGCTGGCTCATGATGATCCGTGCTTGTTTCCAAACATGAATTGCTGGCATAGCACACAGTAGTACCACCACTGTGCTACTGGGTCAACCTGTTGTCGATGGATACTTTTAAGCCAAACTCTTTCAACCAGTTCAACATTTTCATTAGATGGGTCTCATGCTCTTCCAGTGTCTTGCCAAACACAATCAGGTCATTTCTGTATACCAGCACCTCCAGTAAATGCATGTCTTCTACTCCGTCTCCAATAGCCTCTGAAAAGTGGTGGAGGCCTTGGATATTTTATTTATTTATTTAGTTATTGAGTTTTGGTAACCAGGTAAGCCCAATGGGACCAAGGATCCCTTTTCAGATGAGACCGGGCAGGCAATGTATAGATTCAAAGACAACATGGGATTACAGTAATGAACAAATGTTATGTACATACAAGGGATCAAGTTGGGTACAATATTAAACAGGAGATAAATACAGTAAATCAAGCAGTAGTAAGACAGTGATACAACAACAAGCATGCCTCTCACTGGCTGCAGGGTGTGGAATGGTATGAGCATTACAGGTGAGAATCCCAAGTCACACCCTGATGCCTGTCATTCTCTATAGGGTGGGGCGTTATGGTGAGAACCCTAATGCCTCAGGCATTAGTTGGTATTTTCCATGGAAATTTTTAACATGGTTTTTGTGACCCCCACCTCATGAACAGTGGCAATATCAGTTTGTTAGCCGAAAGCTGCTTTTGCACAGCGACTACAGCATTTAGCACCACAGGTGCAAAACACATTCGAGAAGGATGTGAAAAATGACAGCTGTACTGTTCATGGGGAGGTGTAAAAATGGCAATGTTGAAAATCTGCAGTGAAAATATTAAAAAAACTGGTGAAGTCACAAGTGTACGTAGAAACTGTGCAATGCACACCTGTAATGTAATTAGTTTGGGGATTTTTACAGCAAATTGTCAACACAGGCATTTTGGGACCTCCGATCATGAACAGTGTCACTGTTATTTTCTTTATCTGTCCGAACAATGATTTCCCACAGCGACCACACATTTCTGCGCTGAAAGTGTGAAAACACATTTCAGTCATGTTGTGAAAAATGACAGCTGTACTGTTCATAAGGAAGTGTGGAAAATGCCACTGGTGAAATTCTGGACTGAAAATATTACAAATTCATGAACTTACGAGTGCGTGGAAACTCCATAATGCTCACTCGTAACACAGTCATTTTATGGACTTTTGTCGCCAAATTTTCAACATAGCCATTTTAAGACCTCTGCTCATGAACAGTGTCACTGTGATTTTCTTAATCTGTCCCAAACATTGCTTTCGCAACACTGACTGCACCATTGTCGCTAAATGTGCGGAAACACATTTTGACAAGATGTGAAAATGGTTGCTGTACTGCTCATAAGGAAGTATAATAAAATGGCAATGTTGAAAATCTGTGTGCAAATATTAAACATTTGCAAACTTGTGAGCGCGTGAGAACAACCAATGTGCAGTCCTAAAACAGTAATTTTGGGAATTTTTTCACCAACTTTTCAACATAGTTATTTTAAGACCTCTGCTCATGAACAGCATCACTGTGATTTTCTTAATCTGTCCCAAACATTGATTGTGCACACCGACTGCACCATTTGCGCTACATGCAGGGAAACACATTTTGGGCGACATGTAAAAATGACAGCTGTACTGTTCATAAGGAGGTGGTAAAATGGCAATGTTGAAAATCATATTAAAAATACGCAAACTTATGAGCTGCAGTGTAGGAACCGCGCAATGCATGCTCAGAAACAGTCATTTTAGGGATTTTTCACCAAATTTTCAACATAGCCATTTCGACCTCTGCTCATGAACAGTGTCACTGTGATTTTCTTAATGTGTCCCATACATTAATTTTCGACTTGCGCCATTGTGCGCTACATGCGTCGGAAACACATTTTGGGCGAGATGTGAAAATGACAGCTGTACTGCTCATAAGGAGGTGTGGTAAATGTCAATGTTGAAAATCAAGTGAAAATATTAAAGAATTGCGAACGTGCAGTGTGCATAGAACTGCGCAATGCACTCGTAAAACAGTCATTTGTAGAATTTTTACCAGATTTGCAACATAGGCTTTTGAGAGCCCATCTTATGAACACTGGCACTGTCGTTTCATTAATCAGTCCCAAAAGGTGATTTTGCGCAGTGACTGTGAAATCCTTCTGGCCCGATTAACGCCATGACCATTCAAGAATTCATGAGGAGGGTCCCAAAACCCCATGTTGAAAATTTGGTGCCAAAATTCCAAAAATGCCTGAGATATGCATAAAGTTGACAAAACCCTATTTATTGCATTATACAGCTTACCAGCATTTCCTCAGTTTGCGGTTGGCTTTGAAGAGTGCAGACATGTTCCCGGTCCACCGGATCATCACGTCATGCTCGGAGGTAAGTATAGGGTGAGGGGTGTGGGGAGGCAGGATGTGCAGTAGGTGGGCGCAGGAGGGCAGGGAGACTGCCAAGGAAACTTTTGTTTACAGGTTGTTTTTAGGAAGACAATGGGACATTTGCCACACTGGGGTGGGCTCCCAGCATGGCAGCTGGAAGGCTGTTTGGGGGCCTGACTGATGGAGGATTTGGCACCCCATCGGCCATAACAATTTCTGCCACGCTGGGTGGACTCCCAGTGTGGCACCCTGAAAGATTTTGGGGAGGTGTGGAGCCGACGGGAGATTGGGCACCCCGTCCAGCTGCACAGTATGTGTGTGGGGGCGCGAGGAGCACACAATGTGCATGCATGCTAAGGCGGTGGAGGGGGAGCACTGCTCACTGAAGCGGAGCTCTCCCTTTCTATTATATGGCACTGCATTTTCAACTGCTGTCAGACAGCTGCAGCGTTCATTGGAGAACTGTGGTTCGCCTGCAAACACTGACTGAGATGGAAGACAGGTGCCAGACCTCCAAAAGCTCGGATGATGGCACTGTTTCTTGCCATGCTGCAAGCAAACATAAAAAGGATACAAAGATTGCTTACCTTGGGCATTCTCCTGAAACTCCAGAGGGGCAGATAAATGCATTTTTATGGCAGCATGGGTGGAGCTATGCTGACATTTTGCCATGATGTAGGAGAAAAATGAGTATGGTACAGGAATGTGAGGTAGCTGTCCTATGCTTGGTGTTTCGACAGGTGCTGAGGCACAAATTTCTACCTCTTAAAGCAGAAGTACTACATAAAAAAGTCACTGCCACTTAGATGTCTTTCTTCTGATCTGTTGAGCATGCAGCTGTTTAAAATTCTGTTGTGCAGTGCAGCATTTGATCCCAGTTTCTTCTTTGTTTTTGTTTACATTTGTAGGCCTGCCATGTTGTTCCCAAACCTGTGCTCTGCTTTATTTACAATTGGTTATTTTATTAATTTATTTATTTATTTATATTCTAGGATTATAATACCTTTGAGCCATGGCTCTTTTACAAAGGTTCCATATCAACTTGGGAAACAATACAAATATAACAGGCTTTGAAATAGGCAGTTCAAGCAGTTGAATTCAATACATTTGAGGGGCAGAAGGTACAAGACAGAAATATGTATGAACAATGCAGTACAAGGGATTCTAAGCAGTCTGAGGTAGCTTGGAAACAGCCAGAAGAGGGAAGAAGAGGTACCAGGGCAGGTCAAGGGTTAACAGGGAGGGTTGAGGGATTGAGGAGACACTAGAAAACAGCAGAGCAGCAGAGGGCATTTTCAGGTTTAAAGTGCTAAAGCCAGGAAGGGAGAAGGGGTAGGGTGTAGGGGAAAGGTGTCATGGAGAGAAGGAAGTGCAAGAGGGATAGCAGATTAGGAGCAACAGTCACTGGAGCTGGAGGCAGAGAGGTGGAGGTGAAGGTTGGTTTTGAACTGGCCAAGCCTTTGCAGTGAGGTGATGTTTTATTGAATCCATTAAACCAGGAGGGTGCAAACAACCTTTGTCCCTGCGAGTGCGGCACAGGGGGATGTGCAGGGTGATTTTAGAATCCCTGGTGAGGCGGGGATGCGTGCTGCAGTAGGAGTGCTTGGACTCCTGGGGTGCATTGCCAATTGATCTTCTTGGCCATTAGGCAGGTAAGGAACTTAATACTGTTGGATAGTTGGAGCCAATCCATTTGGGCGAGTGCACACATGTGGGTGAGACTGCAGGGATCCAGTAATGAGATGGCAGGCTTTGTTTAGGGCCAAGGATAGGGCCTAAGGGCTGTGTCAGTAGCAGAGTCATAGACAACCAGCCCATAATCAATTAGAGAGACCACAGAGCTCTGTACAGCTATCCTTAAGGCATCTGAGGTGAGGCATTGCTTGTGCCTGTAGAGAGGGACAATGCACTTGTTAGCAGCTTTGGCAACAGTGCTGCGTGGATGCCATAGGGTAGGTGGCTGTTGAGAGGATGCCAAGATATTTAAAGGAGGTACTTGGTCTAGGACAGTACCATGGCAGTTTGCAACTGAGATGGGTTGAGACCTATGCTTGTTACGGGAGCCACAGAAAAGCATCACCTTTGTTTTCTTGTAGTTGAGCACCTGCTTTTGTCTGTTAAACCATTTTTCAACAGAGGTGAAACCCATCTGGAGCTTTTCTTGGAGTAGTAGGGGTCATAGTGAGAAGTGTGAATGACTACATCATCCGTGTATAGCAGGATTTGTTCAGGACAGGATTGTGGAAGATTGTTCAAAAAGGCAGAAAAGGTGGCCCAAGAATGGATCCCTCGTGAACTCCTGAGTGGGCGGGTCTAACTCTCAGGAGGATGTGAGCAATTTTCACCCTTTGTCAGTGGTTTTCCAGGTGGCTCTTAAACCAGGATGTAGCCTCAAGGAAAGTCCAGCATTATGAAGCTCAGTGATGAGTAGTTGGTGATGTACGGTGTCAAAAGCCTTAGACAGGTCAATGAAGACTGAACCAGTTAGTTGATTATTGTCAAGGAGTTGTGGATTGCTCCTGCGAATTCTGGAGGGCCGAGGTAGTGCTGTGGCCTTTTCTGAAGCAGTGCTGCTGGTTACAAAGGATGTCGTGCTTAGCCAGATATTCCATCAGCTGATCAGAGACTAATCACCAATGGCCTTGGGGAGTATGGAAATAGGCCTATAGTTCCCAGGATGGGCCTTGTCCCCACTTTTGTGGACAGGCGTATGGGTGGTGGATTTCCATCTATTGGGGAACTGGCCAAGGGTGAGGAGAGGTTGAAAATATGTGTAATCAGAGGTAGCACTTCATCTAGAGTGAAGGACAGTAGTTTAAGTTCAAGAGTGTCCCCTGGTTCTTGATCCTGTGATTGCTTTGCTGATATTTTTGTGCACTACATGCATCCTGACTGCTTTGAAGTAAAATGACGGTCGAGTTCAGAGGGGACAGTTGGTGAGAGGGGTGCAGAAGAGGGGTTGGTGTTAAAGAAGTCATGAGGGCATGCTACATGAGATCTGAGAAAGTTTTGTTAAATGTATTTGCTATGGTGGCTGGGTCCAGAGTTATAGTCCCATCCACTTCCAGCATGGTAGGTGACGTTTTGGGTAATTTCTTTTAGATTATCCCAGAAGGACTTCCCGTTACCCGGGTGTTTGTAAGAGCATCTTTGTAGTAGCTGCTTTTCTTTAGGCGTATTGCTTTAGTGCAGTCATTTCTAGCACGTTTGTAGTTTTGTATGTCTACCTGCCTACCTGTGTCCTGAGCCTGAGCCCAGAGGTGGTCCCTAGATTTCATCAGTGCTAGGAGCTCCCGAGAGCCAAGGGTTGCAAAGCCCTTTGACTTTCCTCATTTTATAGGGGGCATAGGAGTCATAGGCAGTGTTGAAGGTGTTGATAGTGAACTCAAATGAAGAGTTGACATCCATTGCTAGGAAAATAGGGGACCAGTCTTGTTGTCTGAGGTGGGATTTGAGGTGCTTCAGCTGGCCATGTGGGAGGATTCTGCTTGCAATTAGTTTGGGGGTGGGATGTTAAATTTATTTGACCATTCACAGGTGACTGGAGAGTGGTCACTTAATGAGTCAGGTAGGACAGAGACATGGGAGATGTGGGATGGGTGGTTAGTCAGGATCCAGTCCAGAAGGGAGCTTGTGACAGACTTATAGTTTTGCCTAGTGGGTGTGGCGACTAGCTGGGTGAGGTCGGCAGCTGAGCTAGCATCCTTAAAGCCGTCTGTATCGGACCCAAGCCAATTTATGTTAAAATCACCCATAAGGATAGACTCAGACCTGGGGTTTGTGAGCGGATGAAGTCCAGGACATAGTTAAGACCTTTACCTTGTTCCTTAGGTGGGATGTAGACAGCAGTGATAGTCAGCACCTTATTGTGGGCCCCAGAAGAATTCTGATTGGTAAAATCTGGGCAGTCGAGTCCAAGGCAGTGATTTGAACAGGGTGCCCTAGAGGGAATCTTTGAGGTAGATAGCCAAGCCACCACCTCTTTTAGAGGTCCTGTTTAGTCTGAAGACGTTATACTCTGGAAGAGCAATTGCACTGTCTGGAATTTTAGGAGGAGCCAGGTTTCAACAACCACAAGAACAGCAGGGTTTTGTAGGTGGGTAAATATATGCAGGGCATCAAGTTTGTAGGAGGCTACAGACGCTGAGTGCTGCAAAGGTGAAATCCCCAGAGTGACACTGTCTGTGCCCATTGCCAGGAATTGAGGGCCGGGTTTGGGTGTATATTGCCTGATAGTAGTAGTAGAAGGAGCAGGAGTTTGTGTGTACACCAACGTAGATTTTTGAGGAGAATTTCTTTGTCTACCTCTTACAGGAGCGAAAATTCTGTAATCAATCTTGATCCCTAGGAGAGGTAATGTGAGCCAGAGGTGAGAGTGGGAAGAGATGAACGTAAATCTCCTTGCCATGTTACCACGGTAGTACCAGCTACTCCCGTGGAGGGACAATAATGATGGTAAAATCCCAAGTCGATGGTTCCTGAGTGCTGGTAGCTGTAATCCAATTTGTAACTCTGAGGGAGTTGGGAAGCAGGCTCCAGGCAGGTTAGACAATGGGATCAAGGAGGCAGAAAAAATAGACAGAGGGGCAGAGCGGAGAGGACCATTGTGAATAGGGAAGGGAGGGAGGCAGGGAGTTAGATGGTCTGAGGGAGGGAGGGAGAGAGCAAATCTGTCAGGGACAGGACAGATGTGAAGGGGTGAGTAGAGATAGCTACATAGTACTGAGTCTAGGCAGACAGACCAAGGAGCAGAAATTTAGAGGGGTAAGGTAAAAGCCACAAGAGAGGGTACAAAAGAGGCACCACCAGGAAAGCTGCAAGTAGGAGATGAGAGGTGGGCAGGGGATGAGAGGAGTGGGAGACAAAGGGTCTCCTTGGCTAGGATATGGGGTGAGAGGAGCACTGACAGCCAATAGAACTGGAGGTAGCCGAGAGGGGTGGGACAAGGAGTGTATTTAAAGGAGGACTGGGGGTGGGACACAAACCCTAGAGGCCTATAGGATCCCAAAAGAAAAGGCATATGAGCCTAAAAGTCCATAGAAAAGTAGGAGAAAAGGCACTCCAATCAGTGGCAGCCTAGAGAGAAAGCAGACCAATTGGACTTAGCTACCTAAGTCAGACCAATCAAAGGCCTCCCGCTTGATGGCTCCGAGAAGTCTTCAGCGGTTGTACCTGGGTAGGGGATTCAAGAGATGTTCCAGGAGGGCGGTCAGGAAGAGGTGCAGGTGTTGGCAGCTGTGGAGAATGGCTGCACGGCAAATGAGAGTGCCGTTCAGGCACGAGTCCTTGGGGAGGAAAGAAACAAAGGATTAATAAGGAGGCAGAGATGCAGGGGCAGGTGGCTAGCGGCAGGTGTCAGTGGGGGTGGGAGAGATCTGAAAGACACAAAGGCAGGAGATTACAGGCAGGCTGGGCAGTGACTGAGACAGAAAAAAGACAAAGGGCAGTGGGTGGGGTGTAAAATAAAGAGGTACAGGTCGCAGGGAAATGTGAAGGGAAAATTAGGACAGAGAGGAGCAAAGGAGGCAAGGGAGTAGAGATGGGGGCTAGGATAGGTGGCTACAGAAGGGGCTAGTGGTGAGCAGAAGACTTTGGTAGGAGTGCAAATGGGAAATGGAGGCAAAAGGTAGTGAGGAGAGAGAACTTAGAGCAACAGGAGGATCGAGAAATAGAAGCAGTAACTTAGTTGTACACAATGCTTGCAGGAAGGCTAGCTTTAAATAAAACAATGAAGATGGCTTAACTTTAAATAATAATTAGTACTTTACAGGCTGGTGGACTACACAAGTCATAAACAGTTTTGAAAAACAGGTCATAGTACAGTGCAATAAGCAGATACATCCCAAAAATAACCCTAGAGGCTATAGGATCCCAAAGAAAAGGCATAAGAGCCTAAAAGTCCATAGAAAATTAAGGAGAAAAGGTGCTCCAATCAGCGGCAGCCTAGAGAGGAAGCAGACCAATCGAACTTAACTACCTAAGCCACACCAATCAGATGCCTCCAGCTCGAGATAGCTCTGAGAAGTCTTCAGCAGTAGTACCTGGGTAGGGGATCCAAAGAGAAGTTCCAGGAGGGCAGTCAGGAAGAGGCAGGTGTTAGTGGCAGCAGCAACCATGGAGAATGGCAGCATGGCAAATGACAGTGCGTTCAAGCACGAGTCCCTGGGTAGGGGATCCAAAGAGAAGTTCCAAGAGGGTGGTCAGGAAGAGGCGAGGTGTGGGTGGCAGCGAGGGCGGCTGCCGTGGAAGAAAAGTGGCCACACGGCAAATGAGAGCACTGTTCAGGTGCGAGTCCCTGGGTAGGGGATCCCAAGAGAAGTTCCAGGAGGGCGGTCAGAAAGAGGCACAGGTGTCAGTGGCAGTGGCGGTGTCGGTTATGCTTCCTGTGTGTGTGTGTGTGTGATGCATGTTCCTTCTGTGCTGCTCTGTCAAGTCCTTCAAGAATGTATCTAAAGTCAGTGGTGAATGGGTTAATTTACAAAGGAATGTGGAGGGTGGTTGCTTGTCTCAGTTCTCCCATGTCATACAATAGTCATTCACTGGCATGGTATTTCCAGTCAGCAATTGTGGTTTAAGAGCATTTGAAATGTAAAAAATGCACTTTGCACAAATAAAGGCTATTAGTACTACACACTGTGTGCGTGGGTGACAGGAGTATTTTAAGCCTTTGAAACAACATAAAATACAAATAGGAAGCATCGAAAACACTATAGACAAGAGAACACTGAAAACCTTATGCTTTCAGGGCTTTGAGTAAAAAGAGCTATCCAAGAATGAAGGGGCTGTATTTCAGTGCCTCATTTGTATATACAATGAGATTGGCTTGAACAATTACAAGCAAGCTTGTGTTACTGCCTCAGAATCTTGCTATGTGTTACAACGAAAAATGACTGATCTCTTATTGACATACTTGAATTAACTTATGTAATGTATGAAAATATGTCAGAAATATCCAATTCATAAATACACTGGAGTCTTCTTCAAACATCTGCTGCTACAGTAGCTACAAATAGGAAAGTGAAACACCAGGCTAAACAGTTTCATACAAGCAGTGTGTTAGGACTGAGACACATTGTGTGTGTGTGTGTGTATAGACACACACCAAAAGAGGACTTACAATTATGCTGAAAGTGTGCAACTTAATGGTGGTGATAGAAAGTATTTTTATTGAAATGTGGTGCACTGCTTGGACATTTGGTCAGACTTTGTTGGGGGTCAAACAATATCATACTGCAATCTATAACATGTCAGGAAAAATGCTTTCAAATTAAACCAGTATGTACAGGAATACCAATTAGATATTGTTGTAAGGTACTGTATTACAGCATAAAATAATCTAAATGTTCTAAGCTGCAATTCTATTCTAGGTTACTGTGCCAAGTGAATGTGACAAAGTGGCCCATTGTCAGGGACCCTGTATTCAAGTGCATTCCTTATCACATTTGCAATGCTCTACAATTGCCTCCCTGCATAATGCTGCAACATCAGGTAACAAGTGAGCAAGCACTATTGCAGAGCCATACCCTCACCGAGGAATCTTTTGTACAATGGTGGAACCAGGAGGAGGCTGGCAGCAGGCAGTAAGCTGATGACTACAGGCCATCAACCTGAATTTGGTGGATGTGAAAGTAATGGAGACACTGCTGAAGGAAAGGATTGTGGAATATTTTGAATCCTGTGACTTACAGTATCTGTGGCTGCATGGATTCAGTTGAAGGTACAGGGAGCTGATATCAGTAATCTATTAGTTTTCCTTGAAGGGTGATGAGGGATATTAATCATGGTGGAGTGATAGACGTGACTCACCTGGATTTCAGTAAGGCCTGCAATACCTTTCCACATAGCAGACTAGTAAAGAAGCTGGGCAGCCTGGGAGTGTGTACTAAAATGTTAAACTGGGCAGAGAATTTGTTGGGGAGTTGGCATCAGTGGGTGGTTGGAACGCATTCACCTGATGTTGGGGAGTGACCAATGGTGCACCACAGGGATCAGTACTTGGCCTGTACTCTTTATTGCATCACTGGTGATAATAAAGAGGGGTTAGATGGTAAGATATGCTTTTTTATGGTTGAGGCAAAGATCTACCACAGGGTAGGCACTACCGAGGTGGAGGGGTGGAAAACTGAATGGAACAGTGAAGACAGAACTACTAAGCTTGAGGAGTGGTCCAGTGAGTGTCATTAAATAGAGAATAATGGATGGAATCATGCATGAACTGTGTGTTCGGTTATAGATGGATCTGATTCCCCAACCTCAAAGTGAAGCTTGAGATGTCAGTGGGAATCAGAAACCCAAATTTGCAGAACACACAGGTTGTGAATAAAGTTGCATATACTGTATTTTATTTAATGTACATAGCACTGAGTTAAATGTGCATGTGGCAGTTATGTTGCTTTCAGAATGAAATTGAAGTCGCAGTCTCTTCAGCTTTCAGAATGATGTTGTAACACAAATGGGTGCAATCACATTTCATGACCTTTGAACTGTGGTACAACAGCATATTAAAAGGCATGGAATTCTACACAGAACCACACTCTACAATACACCATGCATTCATTGTGAATAAATGAGAAATCAAGTACTTGGTGCATAGAAACAAGGGGAGAATACATGAAGGGGTACTGCAATGATGAGCACAAAAGAGAAAAGAAAACTGGGGGCTGTAATTTCTGATGACCTAAAAGAAGCCAAGCAGTGTGACAAAGCAGATGGCGAGCTAGTGGTATGTTGCTGTGTAAAGGATCACCAGCAAGATGTACAGTATGAGGTGTTTATACCATTGTAAAATTAAGTAATTGATGAATCCAAACTAGTGTAATATGTCCAGTTCTGAAGAACATATCTCTGAATGGACATGCACAGGTTACAGGCAGTCTAGCGGAGGCAACTAAAATGGTGTAGAGGCATGCTGTCATCACTAAACCTGTTCTGCAAGAGGGAATGCCTACAGGGCACTCCAGTGGTATGGGCATCCCAAGGTTTTACATACTGGGGATAAACATCACCACACTATAGAGGAACTTGGTTGAGGCAGACTATACACCCATCACAGCCTCCATCAGAGCAGAAACACTAAGATGGACTAAGCTACACCTATTCCTGAAAGGCAGGGTAGATGCTGTACACATGTTCATGCTGCCTAAGATAGCACACCTCATGTGCAAACTACCAATCCCTACACAACCAAACACACTTCTGAAAATCAACAAGGTGACAGCAGGGTCCATCTGGTAAGACAAAGCCCCAAGATTTGGAAAAAACTAGCTTACGGTGTACTGGTCTAGGGAGGATGTGTCTCCCTGGCTGCAGGATATTTACTAGCATATAGGCTGCACATGCAATCAGATGGTTTCTCCCTAAACGCCAAACACCCTGTATGGGTGAATCTGGAAATGGACCCATCAGAATCCAAATGGCCGGGAACCTACTAAGCAAATGGGGACAGCCAAAGGGCCACCTTCCTCCTATTATCCAAGTGACAAGAGAAGTCTGGCACAGATGCAAACATCTCACTTAATGTCCAGCCCCTTATGGGCACCACTTACACAGTACAGCCCTTATGGCACAAACCCAGATGTGCTAGTGGGGAAACAAACCATCAACTGGTACTCTTGGCAGCAGGCAGGCATCTGTACAATAGCAGATCTTTATGCACAGGACTCTGAGCTAATGATGTCCTTCCTGCAAAGGCAGGCACAGTATCTTATCTGCTACCCAAAACAGACTTCTGAAGATTTCTCCAGATCAGGAATGCATCCAAGACCCTCACAGCCACAGCACCTATGGGAGATGGGTGAAATAGCTAACCACCATGCATAAACAAGGCAAAGTAAAGAGCACTGCAGGAAAGATGTATGGTATGCTTAGGGACTCACTACCCGATACCACAATTAATGTAAGGTGCAATGGGAGCAGGACCTAAATAAAGATAACAGATAGGGTGGCAGTACTCAAGGATGACTATCTGGTCTACAGGACTCCTAGGAGCCAGTTTATACACCTTAAGGTACTGCTGGAATGGTACCGCACCTCGGACACACTCCAAAAAATGGGACTCATCCCCATTCCACATGCTGGAGGTGGCAGACCCCACAGGCCAATCTGCTGCACATACTATGGCAGTGTCCCATACTGGTGCCCTTCTGAACAGGAGTAATGTTGGACTGTTCCAAGATCCTGCAAACAAAAGGCTCTGCTGCCCCAACCCTTAGCCTCTTGGGCAATACTCAAAGGTGTCAAACTGTTCCAACCAATCCAAAAATGGCTCATTGTGGTACTATTTGAAGTCAGGGCATATCCTGAAGAGGTGGTGCCAGAATCTACCTCCCTCTTCTTACATGGCCAACAGTGGCTTAGTTAGCACATTTTGAATGGTTGACATACACCACTGCCAACCATACACAGGTTTACAAGAAATAACGCCTTTATCTCAGATCACACTATGCTTCCCCACCCCACCACCTGGCAACCCACCCTTCTGATCCAGACAACAGTCTTACTCCATATTAAGCTCCCACCCAAACTGGTTCACTTCAGTCCTTATAGGATGAAAGGTCTTAGAAAGGGCACTCTTAATAATACAGGATCAGGGCCCCCCAGACAGGTCAGCAATGGCCAATAATATTCAGGATTTTGCTTAGTTACCTTCTGTAAAGTTCAACAAGATGAGCCAACATCGCTTCCAGGCTGTTGAATACCCAGGCTACATACTCCTTTATTGACTCAAGGCTAGAGGGTATGGTTCACCATGCAATGGCTGATGTTCTTACTTATTATGGTTAATATAGAAAGGGACTAATCATCCCAATGTAGAGTTCTGTTTAGTGTTAAATTCCTTCAGTGCATGCCTATATTTGCAAACAGTGTATCCTATAAGCAAAAGTTAAGTATACAACTGTTACCTGCTGCATTTGGTGCCACGTTATCTCTGCTTCATGTATGTTCCATTGTTAAAAACATTATACAATCTTTACAGTAAGACATAGTGCAGTGACTGTAACATATAGACTAATGGATGGGAAATGTGCATTATGAGAGTTTAATGGTCATCGAGTGTGGGATGTTACATAAACCCCAAGGGCAAAGCCTGAAGGGGTTATTAAAGCAATCCACACTGAGAACAACCATTGCATTCAAGTATGAAACGTCCCCATCTTTTATTGTTTATAATTGCTGATCAGCATTTTTGTCAAAGTGCATTTGGTATTGCTGTATCTCACCTTGTAAGTCAGTCACACATGCACACATGCATGCACACACACACACAGTCTATCTTTGTCTCCTTTGCTTTTTTTCCTTGTAAAGCTTTTCATTTAATCTGGCATTTATTGTTTCACTTGCAGACTTGCAGAGCTGGGCATTTAGACTGTAATTGCAATTGGGCATACCTCAAGCACTTCAGCCTCTAAGCCATTCCCGGTTCCCACTGGTAGTTGTTGTCCACTGTGGTTCCGCATGACAGGATCAACCAGATAGATTTTTTTTGTTTGTAGATGTTGAGCTGGTTAAAAAAGAAACCGATGATGACTCTCGTCTGGCAGCTCCTTGATACGCGGATAAGGAACCACCATGTTTCTGAAACTGTTTACCCTGCCCAGTAGTACAGCAACAGCCAATCAGGGAGTGGCTGTTTTTTGAGTGACTCAGCGATACTCACCATTATAACCGATGGGGTTATATTGGCTAATTATAACTCAGTCAGCCCACGAAAAATTGCTGACCAGTTATTACAAAATAATTATGACTGAGACTAAAGTGTCTCATTACATATGCTCTAGAGGTAACTACAGTATGAATATGATACAGTATGATATGAAAATTAGGGACTTTCAAATACCTCACAGGTATAAATAAGGTTCAAGAGGGAAGCATACTCAGATTAAAAGGTGTCCAAGAACAAGGGGTCATGATATGAAGCTGGGAGAGGGCAGACCTAGGCAAAATATGTGAAAGTCCTTCTTCTTTAATAGGGCGGTGAATGCACTGAACATCCTCAAAGCAGAGGTGGTAGGGTCAGAAATGACACTGGTATTCACGAATGCATAAGATATGCATAATGGTACATATATGTAATGGAAATTATGATAAAGCCAGCAAATGAGTAGGGTCTTTGCATTACAGTAGTAGGGGAACCAGGCTGTCTAGTTGGGGAAAGACATCCTTATCTACCAAGAACTGATATACAGCGATAACAGAGAATTGCTCTGCAAAGAATTCCATCCCTTTCAAAATGTTGTTGTACCACACTTCAAAGGTCATTGAATGTTATTGTACCCTTCTGTGGTACAACAGCATTACAGAACCTCTAGAGACTGCACACGACAATTTCATTCTGAAAGCCAAAGAACTGCTGTGTGCATATGTCACATAACTGTAACACTGCACATTTCACATAACTGTAACATGACCTATTGTTACAGTACATTGATACTATTGCCTGTATTTATGTATTTATATGGCTTGTATAATGTCCACCTTGTTTTATTGTATCTTGCACTGTGTGCTTGTATTATTATTTGTCCACCTATGTATGTTACCTGACTGTACTGGATTCTGTACTTGCTTATGAATGATTCACTGCTGCTGTTCACTGTATTTTACCATTGATTGTGCCAGTCTCTGGTCTAGGCCATGCTTGACAAAGGTCTTGGACCAGTGCACCAACCTGGTTAACAAATGAATAAAAAACACTATACACTATAAAATACAGGGTGAACAATTTTATTCACAGTGTATTATGCCACCTCATGATTCTGATTGCCATGGATCTCTCATCAGTGGGATACACAAACTCCAGTGAACATCTTAGACATGGCACACTTCTCTGCCGTGAGCTCCATCTTCAGGAGAACTTCATCACATGAACTGGGTTAAAACTGGCTGGGGATGGGAAGCAGAGGGTGGTGGTTACGATATCCAGTCCAAGGAAAGGGAGGTGACCAGTGTGGTATCTCAGTGAGCAGTCCTGGGCCAGTCCTTTTCAATGTCTTCATTAGTGACATTGCAGAAGGGCTGAAGGAAAGGGCTTTAGCATATGGCCAAGATTTGCAATAGGGTAGACAATCTAGATGAGGTGGAGAAAATGAGGAGTACCTAGAAAGCTGGAAAAAATGGTCCAAAGTGTGGAAACTGAGATTCAATGTGAAGAAGTGCAAAGACAAAGCACATTTTCTGAGCTGGAAGGACACTACTTTCTTCAACTGTGAACTGGGTGAGAAATTTATATTGCACTTGATATCTGCAACAAACGTGCACTTTGCTTAATTCTGTGGAGGTGAAACTAACTACCCTTGGTAATTGCTTTTTATTCACATATTTATTTAGTGTTTAACCAAGAAGGGTTTGCAAACTCTGTTTATCTTGTTAGTAACTTCAGAAAGATTTAAATACCTCATTGGGGTAGGTCCTGAGGTAGCTAGATTGTCTATTAGGATTTGCTGACAGTTAAACTATTTTAAATGAATTAAAGGTGGCTGAGGAGTTGAAAAGAAACTTGCAAACTCTGCTTATCTTGGAAGTAACCTCATAAGTGTTTGAATACTGCATTCTGGTTGTCCCTTGGGGGTAGCTGGATTGACTACTGGATTTTGGGACAGAAACTATTTTTAAATAATTTACTGGGGCGTAGGAGTTTGTGATAGTTAAACTCTTTTAACAAAGTTACTGGGGTTAAGGAGTGGTCACAGAAAAAACCTGCAGTGTGAAACAGGAAAGACAGTCTTTCAAGCAACAGAGGGTGGTAGATCTAGGTTTACGTTTGTTTGTTACAATTCTTGAGATTTTCAGTGCAGGAAGAGTTTAAAGCACATCAGACTTATTTTGGGTCTGACAGCTCTCAGAGCACAAACCACCAGGCCTGTTTTGGGGCTGGGAGGTTTACCTGTGTCTGACTTGGATGTGGAATTTTTCTGTCTGATTAGCAGGGTATTTCTATCAAATTGTTGTGAAGGGCATCTTGCTGACAGGAAGGCATTCATTGCAGCAGTGGGTCAGAGCTTTTAGCCCATTGTTTTGCGAGGGCACAGTTTAGGCCCAACCCCTTCCCACCCTCACCCCACCCACCCTGGAAATAGTTCCTTTATACCTGGGGTTCTGACATCATTTCCTCAAGAGTGCAAGGTGCATGTCACTGCCATATCCTCTCTAGCACACTGCACTGACAATGTAAGCATACACATTGTATAATATAAATATATCTATTTCTATATTACAAACCAATCACAAACACACAAAAAAAAATGTGGGGAGTAGTGCAATGTAATGGCTGTGGGGCAGCAGTCTTCCAGGAGTCTTTCTGGAGGCTGAGATGCTGCCTCATTTGAGACAACTCTCTGCCCTGAGGAGGAAGTTGCCATCTTCAGGCCACACTGGACAGTAGTACGGGACCTTCCCCAGGCCACACTGGACAGTAGGAAGGAACCTCCCCATCCAGAGAGCACCAGAGCCACCACCACTTCCTCAGAGGTTGCAAAAAAGCACAGCAGTTGGACCACAGTGGGCTCAGGGAGGGTGAGGATGGTGGAACAGAGGCACACCCAGTCAGTTGTTCCACACCACAATCCATACACTCATTCTGGGGACATAGCTCCCTATGGATCACACCCGCAGAGGAGACTAAGGAGGGTGCAGACAACTGTCACAAGGGAGGCCCTCAGGAAGGAGGCAGAGGCACCACAGGAAAGAAAGCAGCCTGGTGGGGGACTCAATTGTGGGGGATAGAACTGGGGGAGCAGGGAAAAGTGAAGTAAGGTGCCTGCCTGGTGCCATGGCTTGGAGGGACAGGAAGCGTATCCTTAGGATCATGAGAACAGTTGCACGGAGTCTGAGCTGGATGTCATTGTCCACCTAGGGACAAATGACTTAGCTCATCATGAGATTAGAGCAGTGCAGAAGGACTTTGTAGAGTTGGGGAGGGCTTAAGACAAGTAGCACACAGTATCCTTCTCAGAGGTACTGCCTGTCAGTGGCATGGGTGAGGCGAGGGTACTTTGCACCATGCAGTTTAATACATGGTTGAAAAATGGTGTGGAACACAGGGGTTTGGCTTCATTGGGGACTGGGTTCCACCTGGAGGGACACCAGCATACACTGGCAGGATGGTCTGCATCTGTCCAGGAAGGAACAAGTCTTTTGGGCAATCGGTTTAAATGCTTCATTGGCAAGCTTTTAAACTAGTCAAGGGGAGGCACTGATAAGCAGCAGGAAAATCCCAGCCTCCCCTACAAAACAGGGTACTAAATGAGAAAAAGACCAAGGTAGAAAGGTCAGTGGGGGATGCCGCCACAGAAGGTAAAGCCATCAAAAATGGAGAGCAATGAGTACCAATGCCCGTAGTCTGGGTAACAAGCTTCCTGAATTAGTGGCCTTGATGGAGGAGGAAGATCTGGATATTGTGGCAGTCACAGAAACATGGTACACACAGAACCATGACTGGGACGTAAACTTACCAGGATACACTATCTATAGGAGGGACAGGGAGGGTAAAAGGGGAGGAGGAGTAGCTCTCACATAAGAGAAGAAATCAAAGCAACAGAACAAAAGGGTAAACAGGGAGGAGAAGAAGCACTGTGGGTCAATTTGGAGGCAAGCAATGGCACCACAATCTGCACAGGGGTTAGATACACCCCCTCTCAGGGGAGGAAATGGACAAGGAAATGGTAGAAAGTATACTTAGAATGGCAGATAAAGGGGAGATATTGCTGATGGGTGATCTGAATATGCCAGATGTTAACTGGAGTGCAGTTGCAGCAGCCACTTCTAAGAGTGGGGTTATTCTAGATGCCCTACAGGGGCATGCCTTAGACAACTAGTATTGGAGCCCACTTGAGAGGAGCAATCTTAGATCTGGTTCTCTCAAATGGAAATGAAGAGAGGATCACAGATGTAGAAGTGGGTAGCCATCTGGGAACTAGCGACCATCGAACAGTATGGTTCACAATAAACACAGCAATAGAGTCAAGCCATACAAAGACAAAGGTACTGGATTTAGGAGGGCTGACTTTCCAAAATGGGTGAGTGCTCAAGGAATGCACTAGCAAATGGGCAGGAAGGAGGGTGGAAGAACAATGGGGAATAATAAAACTGCCATCACAGAGGTAACAAGCCTTTGTGTAAAGCAAATAAACAAAATGAAATGAGGTAAGAAACCACTATGGTTCTCAAAGGAAGTGGCAGTGAAGGTTCAAGAGAAAAGAAAGCATTCAGGAAGTACAAGGAATCACAGAAGGAACAGGACAGAGAACTGTATCAGTTATAGCAAAAAGGAAGCTGGAAAGGCAGTCAGAACAGCAAAGGCCCAAACCGAGGAAAAGATAGCCAAATCAGTTAAGAAGGGGATAAAACCTTTATAGGTACATCAGGGAGCAAAGGAAGACCAAGGAGGGATAGAGGAGGCTTAATAAAGGGAGAGAGGGGTGACTGTGAAAAGGCAGAGATACTAAATAAATATTTTTGCTCAGCATTTACAAAGGAAGAGGAGGAGGTACCTAAAACAAACAGTAGAAACACTCTGTATGCAGAGGTTGATGCCAGCCCATTTACAGAGGAAAGGGTTCTGAAAGAGCTCTTGAAGCTGAGGTGGACAAAGCGATGGGCCTGATGGGATTCATCCCAGAATTCTAAAAGAACTAAGGGTAGAACTAGTGACACCACTGACTACCCTCTTTAACAAATCATGGGAGGATGGGGTAGTACCTGAGGACTGGAGGAGGGCAGATGTGATTCCCCTTCACAAAAGTGGGAGCAAGGCAGAAGCAGGAAACTGCAGACCTGTTAGTTTAACCTCAGTGGTAGGGAAAATGATGGAATCACTTCTGAAGGAAAGAATTGTTGAGTATCTAGAGGCCAGAGGGGCACAGGACCCAAGGCAGCATGGATTCACAGCGGAAAGGTCATGCCAGACAAATCTGATAGATTTCTTTGACTGGGTGACCAAAGTAGTTGATCAGGGAGGGGCTGTGGACATGGCCTACCTAGACTTTAGCAGGCATTTGACACAGTCCCACACAAAGATTAATATACAAGTTAGCCAGCCTGGGAGTGGGTCCCAAGATGACAGCCTGAGTAAAGAATTGGCTGAGAATAGGACACAGAGAGTAATAGTAAATGGAGTCCACTCTGAAAAAGGGGGTTAGTAGTGGGGCACAGAGGGTTCAGTATTAGGACGGTCCTTTTCAATGTCTTTATAAACGACATTGCAGAGAGACTAGAAGGAAAAGTACGCTCTTTGCAGATGACACAAAGATCTGCAACAGAGTTGATGCACAAGGGGAGTGGAAAGGATGAGAAGGGACTTGGCAAGGTTAGAGGAATGGTCAAATGTATGGCAGCTTAGATTCAATGCTAAGAAGTGCAAGATAATGCACCTGGGAACAAAAACCCAGAGAAAGAGTACACAATGGGGGTTGAGATACTAACAACAACAAAAATGGAAAGGGACCTGGGGTAGTCATATCAGATGACCTAAAGGTGGGCAAGCTATGTGAGAGGGCAGCAAGGAGGGCTGGGGGAATACTGGGATGCATAGGGAGAGGCATCACCAGTAGAAAACAAGAAGTTATTATCCCTCTGTACAGACAGCTGGTGAGACCACATCTGAGTACTGCATGTAGTTCTGGAGACCCAATCTCTGCAAAGACATAGACAGGATGGAAGCTGTCCAGAGGAGGGCAACTAAAATGGTGCAGGGTCTGCACCGGAAGACATATGAATAGAGACTTAAGGAGCTTAATATGATAGCCTCGAGGAAAGGAGGAGAGGGGACATGATAGAAACTTTCAAGTATCTCAAGGAATCAACAAAGTCCAAGAGGGTAGCATCTTTCAAAAGAGGTGTGCAAGAACAAGGGCACAATTTGAAGATAGAAGGGGGCAGCTCAGAGGTAATTTAAGGAAGTATTTTTTCACAGAGAGTGTTGTGGATGTATGGAACGGCCTTCCAGAGGAGGTTGTGGAGTCAAAAACAGTGGTGGAATTCAAGCATGCATGGGACAGTCATAAGGCAATTCTAGGGGTGGGGGTAGGAAGAAGTAGGCTGCTGGTTAACTAGGATCTGCAACTTATCCATCAGGTAGGGAAATGGGCAGACTGGGTGACCAAGCGGTCCTTATCTACATCAAATTCTATGTTTCTATGTTCTATGTTTCCATAAAGTCATGCACCTGAGCACAGAAACCCTGCAGAGAGCTACAGGATGGGGAGGGGATTGCTGGCAGTCACTAGGGAAGAAAAATACTTGGTATTATCATCTTGTATGACCTAACAGTGGCCAAACAATACACAAAGGCTATAGGGAGAATCAGTGGCATGCTGGGGTGCACTGAGGGTATCACGAGCAGAAGAAGGAGGTGGTGATACCACTTTACAGAATGCTGGTGAGTTCTCATCTGGAATACCTTGTTCAGTTCTGCAGCCACATCTTTGTAAAGGTGTATAGAGGGTGGATGTGGTTCAGAGAAGGGCAACTAAGATGGTACAGGGCTTGCACCACAAGACATATGAGGAGACACTGAGGGACCTCAATATGTATTCACTGGAGGAGCAAAGACAAAGTAGAGATATGATAGAGACCTTCAAGTATCTTAAAAGGCATAAATAAGGTACAAGTGGGTGACATATTTTAGTATAGGAATGAGTACAACAATAACAAGGGGTACAATATAAGACTGGAGGGGGAAGGATAAAGGAAATATGAGGAAGTTATTCTTCACTTCACTGACGGTAGTTGGATACATGGAATGGCCGCCCCATGAGGTGGTGGGATCAAGCACAGTACAGGGATTCAAGCATGCTTGGGATAGACATAAAGGAACCCTAGAAGTGGGAAGGAGAGGCTAAGCTGATGCCCAAATAGGGTCACCAGCTGCTGTTTCAGGTAAGGAAAAAGGGAAGACTAGATGGGGCTAGTAGTTCTTATCCACCATCAGTTTTCTGTGTTTCCAACTTTTCCACATGAGCTCCATGCTCTCCATGAGTGGTGTGAATGGCTTTATGCTGCTGGGTTGGCTCTGACCATAACTTGTATTATTTAGCTTCCTCCACTATGGGAGTTTGGTAATAGACACTACTGGGATCTAAAATGGAAAACACTTGCTTCCCTGAGGAAGACCACAGCATCTTCCATTCAAGGAACAGTGTACTGATCTGGCACCATCTTTTGTTAAGTGTTCAGTAATTGATATACATTCATAAGCACCAGTGTTCTTCTGCCTACCACAACAGGAGGCCTATGGACTCTGGGATTCTTTGATTATACCAGCTGCCAGCAGGTCATGTAGGAAGCATCCAAAGCTGGGCCCCCACAGGCAGCTGGATCTGAATCACTGGCAGCGGTATAGAAATAGATTCCTGCTGAAGGAAAAATTGATTAGCAAGAAACTAAAAGAAAAGACAGCAGTGAAAACATAACTGGTCTCTCATGCCCAGGGGCGTGGAGACAAACACTGCACATGTGTTAAGGAAGGTGGAAACATTGATGGTCATCTGATGTGCTGCACAACAAAACTATTAACAAGCATTGCTCTCTCACGTTAGAGTGTGTCAAGATAAACTCTGACGTCTGAACTGAATGATGATGATGCTACTGTTACAGACTGGGCTCCAGAGCAACATCTCACAAGCTAAAATCTATTTTTGATCCAAAACAGACACCTTGGCCAGAACCTGGGAACTCGCTGCTGCAGGCCTAGGCCCACTGTAGTTACCAGGGTCTATGGTTTGGCTTCTCAAGAGGAGCTGGATACTGTCATACAGAAAAGTATAGTTAAGTGAGAACTTACCGTAACAGTAGATCTTCAAGAGAGCTCTTGCAGTGGTAATTACATATAGGACTGATGCCGGCTGGTGGCAGGACCCACAGAAAAATTTCTAGCTAGCAGTCCTGGCGAGGGCCTTACGTCAGGTGATCGGCGCGGGCCGCTGTACAAAGGGCTGGTCCTGGACGCCCGCCCTTCCAGTTCCTTTTCCCGCCTACAGGCCCGGATGGCCCAGATGAGAGAGAGGCAGATACTTTCCCTCAATGGAAAAGGGCTGAAAAAACCACAGGGGATGGCGGGTGGGAGGTAATACCTACTGCAAGATCCTCTCTCGAAGATCTACTGTTACAATAAGTTCTTATGTAACTGTACTATCTTACTTCGAGAGGGCTCTTGCAGTAGGTAATTACATATAGGACAGAATCCCAAGCAGTCTGGAACAAATGAAAGGCACCGAGGAGGAACTACTCCAAGAAGTAGCAAAAAGCTTGAAAACCTCAAGACAGGAGGCCTTGCAAGACAGGCTAACCCGAAGCCTGCCTCTCAATGAGAGAGGCAATGTCCAAACTGTAATGTTTCTAGAAAGGTATGGACGGAGTCCAGGTGGATGGCAGCACAGATATCTGCCGCAGATACATTCTTGAAAACAAGCCGCAGAGGCTGCTACTCCCTGGGTGGAGTGACCTCTGACTTGACCGGAAGGGTCTTGTTGTACTTGTCATAACAGAAAGTGATGCAATGAGCCAACCATTTCTTTTTTTTATATACTTTCTTTATTTATAATTTTAAAATAGTTCATACACAACTAAAGGAAACATACATACTTATTTTATCTTAGTTCACATTCTATTAATTATATTTTAACCATTCTTCCATATTATACCTTTAGTGGAAATGTGGGATGTTCATATATATCTTTCAGGACTTTCTTTCTTGGGGAGCTTGGGGGTCAAAATCTACTATATATTTAGCATAGGGCCTATTCACCAAGATATAAGATTGTTGGGTTAAAGGTGAGCAGTATTCCAGCCGAGCCAACCATTTCGACAGGCATTGTTTAGAAACAGCATTGCCTTCCCTTTTGTGAGCAAAGAGACGAACAGTTGGTCAGTTTTTCTGAGATCCTTAGTCCTATCGGTGTAGTATCTCAGAATTCGTGAACATCCATGGTATGGAGTAAATGTTCCCCTTGATTAGAGTACTGCGTGAAAAAGGCAGGTAACTCTATAGACTGATTTAAGGTAGACTCGCTACCACTTTAGGTAGAAACTTAGGGTTCATGCTAAGAGCTACTGTTCTTTGTGAAAATCAAATAAGGATTTTACATGAGGGCCTGGAGCCTCGAAATTCTTCGAGCGGAGGTAATGGCCACCAAGAATAGCGTCTTCCACGATAGAAACTTCAGGTCTGCAGAGGCCACAGGCTTGAAGGAAGGAAGGATAAGTTTCTCGAGAACAAAGTTCAGATCCCAAGGGGAAGCAGGGAACCATACAGGGGCCTGAGATGAAGGACCCCTCTAAGAAAAGTCTTGGATACCTCTAATTGGGCAAAAGCTATATCAGCTGAAAGGAACATGGTAAGCTGAAATAGCTGCCATGTACACTCAAGGAGGAATGACTGAGACCCAGATCAAGAGGTGACGTAAATATTCAAGCAGAATGGCCACAGGACAGGAGAAAGGCTCCACATTCCTGGAGGCAGCCCAAATAGAAAATCTCTTCCATTTCATGGTGTAAGTGGACCTAGTGGAAGGTATTCTAGCCTCCACCAGAATCTCGGCCACCTTTGGAGAGACACCAAAGTGAGATTGGGCTAGGTCTGCAGGAGCCATGCATGAAGTTGCAAGGACTTGAGTCCTGGATGGACCAGGGTCCCCTGATCCTGGGTCAGCAATCTCGAGATAAAGGAAAAGGAAGAGGAGGAACCTCTGAGTACTGCTGTAGAAGAGAGAACCAGATTTGCCTGGGCCAGAAAGCAGCAATAAGAATCATTCTCGCTCCTTCTGTTGATAGTTTCTGCAGTACACAAGGGACCAGAGAATTGGGAGAAAAGCATGAATGAATCTGCCTTCCAGTTTAGAGACAGAGCGTCGCTCAAGCGCTCCGCTCTGGAACAGCGAAAAAAGGTGGGAAGTTTTATGCTTTGGGAAGAGGTGAACAGGTCTACCTGTGGAGTCCCCAAAGCTGGAAGATGTCATCTAGAACCTTTTGGTCCAACTCCCACTCATGTGGCAGAGCAGAGGAGTGACTTAGCTTGTCTGCCAGGGTACTGTCAATTCCGGAACATGGATCACCGTGAGGTGAAGGTTGCGAAGCGTTGCCCAGTCCCAAACCCTCATTGCTTCCCTGCACAGTGGTAGGATCGAGTCCTCCCTGCTTTGTTGATGTACCACACCATGCACATGTTGTCCATCTGGACAGCTAGGTTACCGGAAGAATGTATTGGTGAAGGGCTTTGAGAGCATATAGTACTGCTCAGAGCTCGAGCACATTGATGTGGAAGCTAGCTCAATCTGGACCATAAACCCTGGGTTCGTGGAGGACCCAGATGGGCTCCCCCAACCTCGCCTGATGCGTCCGTGGTCAGAGTCTGGAGGGAGGATGACAGAAGGGGACCCCGAAACAGGTTCTCTCGAACCATCCACCATTGCAAGTCTCTTGTCATCGGCGAGGAGATCAGCACCAGATGATCTAGGTCGTCTGTGTTGATCCCACTGAGAGGCGGAGAGTCCACTGAGAAATCCTCATGTAGAGCCGCGCGTGGGAACCGTTGGGATGGTGGCCGCCATGAGCCCCAAGAGACGGAGAACTGACCTCACCGGAACCTTCCGTTCTGATAGCAGGGAAATCTGTGACTGGAGGAGGCCACCCTGTCCGGAGGAAGGAAGGCCTTGCTCACTGTCGTGTCGAGGATAGCCCTTGATGAACTGAAGTCTCGGGAGGGTCCAGATGAGACTTGGAATGGTTGATGGTAATACCCAGGCAAGTGAAACCTGCTGAGTGAGGGAGAGAAAATGCAGGATCTCCTCCCTGGACGAGGGCCAGGAGCCAGTCGTCCAGGTAGGGAAACACCTGAACTCCCATAGTACACAGGTGGGCCACTACCACCGCCAGGCATTTGGTAAAAACTAGGGGAGCCAAGGAAAGACCAAATGGTAGTGCCCAGAATTGGTAATGTTCCCGCTGGAAAGAAAACCGGAGGTACTTGCAATGCAGAGACTTAATGGGATGTGCAGATAAGCGTCCTGCATATCCAGCGCAAAAGCCATTGACCCAGCCAAAGAAGGGGCAGGAAGGGTTTGAAGGAGACCATCCTGAACTTTTGTAGTCCACGTAGAAGTTCAGGAGCTGAGATCGAGAATGGGTCTGAGATCTCCGCCTTCTTTGAGACCAGGAAGAAATGGAATAGTAACCCGTCCCTGAAGGTGAGAAGGAATGGGTTCTATGGCCTGCTTCGTGAGAAGGGCAGATATTTCTTCCTGACCAAAGGAAGATGGTCCTGCGTAAGAGGACTTCAGAGGGGTGGCATGGAGGTTTCTGTAGAAACTCTATGGAGTGCCCTCCACGATAATCTGAAGCACCCATGAATCCGTTTTATCCTCTCCCAACCCATAAGATGGAGGGAGAATCTCCTCCTACCGGTTCCTCTGGGGAGTCCGGACGGTGGGAGAAGGGAGGAGTCAGGTGGTGTCGGCAGCGCTGCTGCTGGGGCACCCGCTGCTTTTTGGGCAGCGGTGGCCTAGCAGCTGCGGGGCCCGACGTTTAGTGGACCACCTTCCTTGGGATTTCACTTGAGGCCGGCTGCTGCTGAAAAGGAAGGCACTGCGGGGATGGGGACGGTACATGGAATTCACAGATTTCAGAGCCGTTCCTTCTCCTGCAAATCAGTGATGATGTCCTTGACATCACCGCCGAAAAGCACTGAACCCCTGAAAGGTGCTTCCTGGATTGCTGACTGCACCTCTGGGACCAAACCTGACACGGAGCCAGGCGTGACGTGAAGACTTACAGCAAAATGCGGAGTTCTGCCCGGCAGTGTCCACTGCATCGTAAATCATCCTCAGGATGTGATGACTGGCCGAACAGCAGAACGGACTAGGTCAGCTAACTCCTGCTTGACTTGGGAGTCAGTAAGGAGTCAATCTTAGATTCCGTCTGGGTAAGGATAGCCTTCTGATAATCCCCATATGTGCTACATATACAGGGCCCGAATTCCCAGTGTGGAAGAAGCATATATTTTCTTCCGTACTGGTCCAGGAGGCGAGATTCCTTATCCGGAGGAGACAAGCTTAAATGTTTGGGTGTGCTGACCGCCGTGAGTGGCGCTAATCACGACCGAGTCTGCAAGGGGTGAGAATCCAAAAACTACACCCTCCGGAGCCTGGTATAGCCTGTTGGACTTCCTAGGCGGGGCTAAAGCTGATGGTTGTTTCAAATAGTGGAAACAAGGTGGCGGAGGCTCGATCCAGGTGGCACTAAAGTAGGAGCCGTGAAGGGCAGGTCCAGATGTTCGCAAGTTTGATCTGCTGAGGATCTGGTTCCAGAGAACGCCACTGATGTACTTCCTGGATCTTCCTGAGCAACTCCATGAAGGAAGGTTCCTCCGAGGAGACTTCGGAGGAGTCCTCGGCTGGGGTTTGGATGGAGAGCGAGGTGTCGCTCCTCTCGGAGCATCTGTCAGAGGAATCTGATGAATCCAGAGTGAGAAAGAAGAAGAATTAGAAGCAGAGTAAGACTCCTGACCCGTCTAGGGGAGGAATGGGTTCCTTGGTGGGATCCTGGACGCGTGTCCTGCCCCTTTCTGGATCCAGAAAGAAGAGCTCTGGAATCCGGAGGCAGAGAGGGAGTCTGCCGCCTCGGCGGACGGGGCCAGGGGTGGCACTATTGCTGTGGCGGCCTCAACCCCTTGGTGAGCTGAGCTCTTGGCCTCAGCTCACCAGGAAGCCAGAGTTCTCGTGAGATCCACCGGCGGCCTTGGGGCGGTGGAGGAGGGGATAACTATACGGATTATATCCGTAAGTGAGTATCCATAACCCAGCAGCTGGAAAACCAGTGCCGGGTATTGCGGTGTCGGGTACTGCGGGCGAGTGAGCCAGCGTTGGGTACTCGCGCTGGATACTGCGGACCCGGTAAGACGGCACCGGATAGGACAGCGGATACCTGGTACGGAGGAGCTGCCGGAGCAGACGCCTAGTAGGAAGCCCCACGGGGTTGATAATGAGAGGCCCGTGGGGGGGCCAGTCCGGCGGAGGGGAATATCCCCGCCGTGTCGGAACTGGCGGCCAGCGGGCCAGCTGCCTGCTGGCATCGGAGCCGGGCGGCCCGGGGCGGCTTCAGATCCGGCTCTGTAGGAGGAGGGTCTGACGGTGGAGAATATCCCCAGCATCGCCCAGGGATGGAGGAGAAAAGTCCCCGGGTCAGGCTGGGGTGACTGGCTCCCCAGATGGCAGCAAAGGCTGCAGGGAACCTGGGATGACAGAAGATAGAGGGTCTGTTGTAGGTTCCAGCGCCCGGCACCGTCCGGAGAGCAGCGTGCGACTTAGGGGCTGGATCCCGGTGGGCGCCAGAGGAGCGCCGTCCGGCTTAGGGGTCCCTCGTCGGAGGTGGGCTGAGGGTGGAAGCGGCCCGGTCTGAGGGGACGCGACCATGCACTGCCCCGAGGGTCGGGTGTCTTATCGGTCTTCTCCGGCGGACGCCGGAGGAGCTGCCTGCGCCAGTAGGCCACAAGCCTGGCGGTACTGGGGCAGAGGCCTCCTTTAGTCCGGAGGTGACCTGGCAGGGCCCAAGCATGAGCCCGATAGCAGGCCGGCGCCTCCCTCCAAAACCTGGAGGCTGCCGCCGGACGCATCCCGGAGGGATGTTACCTGAACCGCGACTCCGGCCAGAGTCCCTGATGAGGAGGCCTTCTCCCTGTGCCTTTCTTTGTCCTGCTTCTTGTGGTGTCCTTCAGGAGAGGTCGATGCCTGCCTGAGCTTCTTCAATTTCTTCCATTGAAGACATCTTCTTTTGAGCAGATGGGCTTCCAGGGACTGTTGGCGTTGTCTGCGGGTAGCAGCGTTGAAGTGCAAACAGTCAGCGGGCACTTGTCGACCGGGTGGTGGGGCTAGACAAAAAAGGCAGAGAGAATGGAACGTCCTTGTGGGCAGTTGGGCACCACACCTGAATGACTTGTTTTTGGAAGGGGACGATATACAATCGACATTAACCTGACAATGAAGAAAATACTGAAAACTTTTCGTAAAACCGACGAAAGAACAGGGCTTTGCTAAGCATGAACTTTACCACGAGGCACTGCACAAGCTAATGCGGGGAAAGAACTGGAAGGCGGCCGTCCGGGACCGCCTTTATATCGACGTTGTCCCGACGCCGATCACCTGATCGAAGGCGTCCCTCGCCAGGGACTGCTAGCTAGAAATTTTTCCGTGGGTCCTGCCGCCGGCCGTATCAGTCCTATATGTAATTACTCTGCAAGAGCCCTCTCAAGTAAGATATGATGTTTACCTCAAGGAAGACAAACTCCTTAACATGCATTTGAAGTGTTCCCACAATACACTCTCTTATCAATGGATTTAGTCAATCCTGGATTTCCTTGATTCAGGGCCCACAAAATACATCTTCTGATTATTCAAACTCTGGACTGCCTCATACACCAGCCATCTGTTTTCGTTTCCTTCTACCTCTGTCCAGAGTCACCAAAGCAAATAGATATACTGTGCTTGTACCCCATCCCACTGATTCCACAACTCACCTAGCAATGTGGTCTGCCTTGCTCACTTTAATCTAGCAATTCCAGACCTTTCCTGTAAGGGCCACATAGCATTTTCCCATTCCTCTTTCTCTCCTTTTCTTCCTCCATCCTGGCCAGTGGGTTGGGGAGAAACCTTCTTGAGTTTGTTGTTTTCCCAGAGTATCAGAGACTGTTGGTTCTGACTGTGGCCAGATTCACTTGGGGCAATCCCATAGATGAAAGTCTTGAGGTACCAGTTGGTTTTCCTGTCATGTTGTTTCTAGTGGGATCTCAGGACTGATTGGGGCACAGGTTCAGAGAGCTCAGGAGTAGTCCAAGGGCCGATGACAGCAATAACAACACAGCAGCTAACCTCTTGCAGTTCAGCTCATAGAAACACTGGCCACAGACTCTACATTCATCACATTTGCCTAATCGCCAAACTCACCTTCTCTCACAAGCAACCTCTGAGGAGGCAGTAAACATAACCTCCAAGCCAGCACAGGCACATAACACTAGCTGCATCCCCAGACCCCATCTCAACTAGCTTCCACTCCTCTGACTCCTCCTCTTCTTGAGGCTTCTGAGGCACAAACCTATTCTGCAGATCCGCTTTGACTCCTGCCACTAAACTTTCCCCAGTAGTACCCAGAAGGGTATCTGCTACCTTGAACAGAGCAGTGCAATGGGCACTGACTCCTTCAGAGGAAGTATCACCACTGACCAGTATCCAGATATTTTTTCCATTCTGTACTTATGGCCCCTTCTGTACTACTGCCATGACCTCCCTCAGGGTCCCTAGCTGCCTGGCTCAGCCGTGCTCTGAAAACCTACAGCCACCTTCCTCCATGCTGCTGCAGCTTCAGTCCCCTGGACAAAGAAGGGATGATCCCCCTACCTGAATGTTCTATCAACAGGCTGGCAGCTGTGGACTTCTGAGCCAGTCCTCTTTGGTTCACCAGGACATTGCCTATTGGGCAGTGGGGCATTTACTGGTTTCTCCCTAGCCCATGGATGCAGGTAGACATGGAAGGTTCAAGGCACGTGTGATGGAAGCGTGCTTGCCGCACTGGACCCTTGGTCTGTGTCCACCCCTCCCACAATGCTCTTGGCTACACTGCCACCTGTGGTCACCCAGGTGGTGGTACTGCAGGGAGTGACAATCCTCCCACCCTAGAGGACAGTGTCCCATGGGATGCTGACTCCTCTTGCCCAGTCTGGCCCACGATGATCTGAGCTCATCCCCAAACTTGGGTTACCAGCATCACAAAAGGTACTGCTACCATTGCGCTGACAGGCTGGTGACCAGTATCCAGATTTTGAGGTCCACTTCCACTTCCGTGATGGTATGGTTGGGGTTTCACAAGCACATATATATTGCATCACATCTTTTCCTCTAGGTTGGAAAATCACAGGCTTCATTACACCTCCCCTTTCACATGGCAATAATTGGTTCAGCTTCTTTTCTCCAAAGTGCTTGCTGTTTCTGAGGCCTCCTTTGTCTTCTGGCACCTTTCTTAACTCTTTTGTCATCCTCCTCTAACTAGTCTGCTAATCTCTGGGCCCCCAAGTACCCCAACATGCCTTTGTCACCTATAACTGCTCCTTTCTTTGAAAAGGTGTTTAAATAGTATTTTTCTATTACTGTGCTTTTGCTCTCAGGGCAGCTGTCAGGCACCCTGTCAATGTCATCTGGTGCCTGGGGGCTATTCTCATAAGCAGCATGCATCTTCATGTGCCCCAGGCCCATCTCCAGCACTTTGATCTCGGTTGCTGAGCAGTCTTTTATCTTCATTCCACAGCCATTCAGAGTCCTGAGGACAGAGGGAGTAAGAGGAAGTATGTGGACAAGCTTAAAACTGCAATCAATGTGATCACGGAAATCAAAACATGTGGAACTGAAGAGTGGTAGGGATACAGAAAATAGTAACATGTTCTTTAGGTACATAAGGAAAAAAGATAGACTAGGAGGGCACTGAAAGATTAAAAAGGATGGGGCATGTGCAGAGGTGGAAACAGAAGGCTAACATCCTGAGTGAGTATTTTAGTTCAGTCCTGAAGAGGGAGATGGGGTCATTTCAGAACAGCAGGGTGCAGGATCAGTGTCAGTGGCTCAGTAGGTAGTACAATCGCCTCTGAGGTCGGGAGATCAGAGGTCTGTGGGTTCAGTTCCCACATCTGGCACTTGGGTTAATATCCCAATACTGACACTGTAGTGCAGCATGAGAGGGTGCTGCACTTCTGAGGTGCCGTCTTTCGGATGAGATGATAAACTGAGGTCCCATCTGCCTGGATTGCTGGCAGTTCAGGTGGATGTTAAAGATCCCATGGCACTTATCGAAAGAGTAGGGGAATTTCCTGGTGTCCTTGCCAAATTTCCCTCATTCACTAAAAAATACCACCAACAGCTTAATCTGGTTCAAATTCAGTTGCTTACCATGTATCCTCCCATATGCGCTCCCTGAAAAAGGGACTTTAGGCCCAGTGGGCTTACCGGGTCAACAAAATTCAACAAAACAAAACAGTTTAAGGGCACCCAAGGCAGAAGTTGCAGACTGGGGACATGACAGTGGACAGGGTTCTCAAGAATCTAATAGATTTGAAGGTAAACAAATCACCAGCCCTGATGGTGTCATCTCCAAATCCTTGCGCAAAATAAGATAGTCCTGGTGGAACCACCAACAGACCTGTCTACCTGCTCTTTTGAAAACAGGCATAGTGCAAGCAGACTGAGTGTGACAGATGTGGTTTGACTGGACAAGAATGGGGATAGTGACAATCACAGAAATTAAAGGCCAGTTAGTCTGACCTCCTTTTGGGCAAATTCCTAGAGACCATAATTAAAAGAAAATATAGTAAAGTTTGTAGAAATGCAGAATTACGGGACAAATAACAACATGGATCCATGAGAGGTAGGTCATGTCAGACAAATCTGATAGTCTTCTTTGATTCTGATGAAATCAGAAGGCGAGTCAGGAAATCGGTATGTTTTACCTGGATTTCAGCAATGTCTTTGACTCTGTACCACATGGGAGACTAATCAAGACTTTCAAGACTCAAGATTTTTATTTAAAGCAGGAAAAGGTGTTACAAACCAATTGAGCTTGTGCTCATTTACAATGACTTCTTGATAAAGTTGGCACAAGAGATGTAAGTGTTACTAGTAGTTATACAAAATGAGTACAGATCAATACAACTGATACAAAAAAACTATAAATATTAAATAACAAAACAATAAAATTACATCACAGTTTTAAAAGTAACTAAGAACATGAATCACGCAGACCAAATGAATCTTATTAAACCAATTTGTTGTACTTTGCAATGAGGCAATGTCCCATCAATAGGTGTAGGGACACAGGAAGAGAGTTACAATGCTTTGAGCCTTTATACATAAAGGGCTGACACTCTATGGAGTGTTCGTCAGTAGGAACAAGTTCAGCACTAAGTGCTGACCTAAGATTATTTTTAAATGAGCGTAAAGTAAATAGTTCCTGAAGATACAAATGAGTTTTCTGTTTCATACACTTCCATGTCAAAGTGAGAATGTACAAAATTTACTTCTGGTCCAAACTGTACCAATCAAAGGACCTAAGTAGGCCTGAATGGTGAGTATGCCTAGAAATTGAAGAACAAACTTTATGAGTCTGTAATAAGTTACATAAAGTCTAGAAAGATGAATTAGGGAGCCCCTGACATGATCACTAACCTATAATCTATTTAAGGGAGAATCATTAATTGAACTAACCTCAACCTAACTTCATAGGAAAAACATCCTTTGTGTCCATGCATAAATCCTATTCCAGTATTTACCTTTTTAACAGAGTGTTATGTGGTAATTCCTTTTAAGGCATTCATCAAACCATAGGCCTAGGCATTTATAATACAGGACTCTCTGAAGAACAGAGTTGCTGTGAGAGTTCTATTTAAGTCATGACAAGATTTTAAACAGTAAGAGGTGACAAACTGCATGATCTGAGTTTCTTTTACATTCAGCATAAGTAAATAATAACAAGCAAACAAAAAAATGACAACTTCATTAAATGCGTGTTGCAGGTTAACTTGCAGATCTCAAAAATGTGGGTTCTAACCAGTATTATTAGCATAAAGGTGTAAAAGCCACATTTTTGTGACTTAAGTCATTAACAAGTTAAAGAGCTGTGGACCTAGGACAGAGCCCTGGTGGACACTGCCATGCACAGAGACAACATCAGAATGAATGCCATTAAATGAAACAATGTGAAGCCTGTCAAGTAAACAGGTCTCCAACCAGCAGTAAGTTTGAATTTTGACCTAAGAAGCTCACTTTATGTAACAAACGTTTATGTTCATTGTGTCAAAGGCCTCAGAGATCGAAATAAAGTGCCCCTGACACAGAACCACCGTCGATCACTACCTGTAAGTCACTGGTTACTTAACAAACACCAACAGAGTACTGTGGTGGGGTCTAAAACCAGACTGGAATTGACTGGGATAATTGTTTAGATTTAGAAATTTGGAGAGTTGTTTTCTGAGTTTCTCCAAGACCTCTGATACAACAAGGAGGAAAGAGATTGGTCTGCAGTTTGAAAATAAGGTATTATGAGACTTGTGGACTGGCATAACTTTGACAGTTCTACGAGTCTAGGAAAATACCTGAGAGGATAGACATATTAGAGATAAGCTAGGGTGCAAATTACAGGTGCAGAGTATTTCAAAACTTTTGGCTTCTATTAGGTCGCTCAGATTTACTTGTTCCAGTTTCAACAGTGAGGTACATACTTCCTCAACTGTGAATGGAGTCAATACAAAAGGGGACACTTTTTCCAACAATGAGATATTTGAAGAAACATCAAAACTGGAGGTCCACAGATTGTGTGCAGAAGAAGCAAAATACTTATTAAAATCACTGGCAATTAATCTCAAACTAATTAATTTTGTACCTTGAGATTCACAGTATTTTGGAAAGTTGGGGATTGAATAAGAATTCAGATTACTAACAGTTCTCCAAAAGGCCCTGGGATGAGAGTTCTTTCTATTGTTTAATTTATCAAAAAAATATCTATTTAGTCTGACGGATTTCTTTAACTTAACGATTCTCAACGCTCTGTATAACTGCCAGTCAAAGCAAGATTGGTACGCTGTGCTTGTTTCAAAGCCTTATAAGAATTTTGAGTTTTAGCCAACAAAGATGAGTACCAAGGAGAATTGTTATTATGAACCAGTCTTTTCCTGAGAGGTTTATACCTGTTACATACCTCAGCAAACTCAGTAGTGAAGTAGGTACAGGCACTGTTCACATTGAAAATCAAATGTAGACTGTCCCAATCAACATTTTCCATGTCACTCATAAACTGAATGCAGTCAAAAGATTTAAAAGACCTAGTGTATTTAAAATTGGGGAATGGGGACTCCTTCTTTTTGCTGTTTGCTGATACAGTACACTAACTGATGGTCAGAAAATGATTCAAGAAGATGGCTAACTGTTCTGTAACTCTCTAGACAATATGAGAAATTAAATATAGTACAGCGGATGTATCAATATTGCTATTATTAAGTTTAGTAGGTTCAGATACCATTTGCACCACTCCCAGATTGAAGGCTATGTCTTCAAGCCTATGAGAAACAGAATAATTACCCCAGTTTATGTTAAACTCACCCAACATCAGAATTTTGTGACTGTACTTATAGGGAGAAGTACATTTTTTCAAAATGATGAAACTGTGTCTTAGGAGGACAGTAACAACCAATGAAACACATTGGGGAACATTTTCAAACAGAATTCCAAAGAGGAATCTTGACATTGTTCTCTCTCCTTGGGACTGGTAGCAGGTTTACCTCATAATTTTTGTGGAATAATTACTAACTCACCATCCCTTTACCTCTGTCTTGTCTCCAGATACTGTATTATAATTAAAACTGACACTTCATGATCCTTAACTTTAGGATATAACCAGGATTCCATCAATCATCCTTCCAAATTCTGGAAGGTCAGTCAAGCCCTCTTTACCAATCCTGCTCAACCTCCATACCTATCCCCAGGATGGGCAGCACTTCCAGTTCTGACCCCATCTCTGTGGCTACTGAATTTAATACCTTCTTCCTTCTGTCCTCTCTTCCCCTCCTCTTCCCCTTTGCATGACCCCCTTCCCTCCTCCATCCCCTTCCTTCTCTTTCTTCCGGTATCCCTGTCAGACACTCTCAAGGCCTTCCTGGCCCTGCCAAGGGTAACAGCCCCAACAGGTTTGACCCCAAACTTCTTCATCTCTGCTCCAGCTATTGACTCCCACTTGCCTCCCTCCAGAACCTCACTTTCTCCCTAGCCTCTGTCCTGGCTGCATGGAAGCATGCCATGGTCATACCCTTCCTAAAGGTGGTAACCCATCCAATCCTGGTAATTACCACCCTATTTCTTTACCTCCCATCATCACAAAACTCCAGGAGCACACAGTATTATCACAGCTCTCCTGTTACATTGACTACCCTCCTTTTTCACCCTTTCCAGTCTGGGTTCTGTAAATTCCATTCTGACCTCTACCTCCCTCATATGGCTTATTGACTCAATCCTCTCAAGTATGGACTAGGGCCTTATCACCACTGCAATCTCTGTCAACCTAGCCAAGGCCTTTGACACAGTATCACACCCCTCCTTCTTAATAAACTCACAGCAGCAGGGCTGTGTGCATCCACCACTAGCTGGTTCCATTTCTACCTAGAGGGTAGGAACCAATCAGTTAGGATAGGTGACTCCCTATCCCCCCACATCAAGACCAGAGTCCCCCAAGGCTCTGTCCTCAGCCCACTTCTCTTTTCTATTTTCTTAAATGACCTCCCTGTTGTCTGCATGACTACATCCATCACATGTATGCAGATGACACTGTCCTGTATACCTCTGGTCCCTCCCTACAGATGCAGTGACAAGACTCCAGCTGGACTTTGGCACAGTTCAGCTCTGGTTCCTGTCCAATCAGTTGTTTCTTAATGCCAAGAAGACTGTCTCCATGACCTTCAGTACTACACAGATGCTCTCTAGGCTTTCATCTCTCACTTCCTTCCACACCCTAAATGGGACTATGATTGAAGACATGACCTCCTACAGGTATCTCAGGGTTTGGGTTGACCAACACCTTGACTTTTCTGGGCATGTGGATAGTATCCACAAGAAACTGCACCCCAAGCTGGGTGCACTATACAGAAACTGTGGTTGTATTCCTCTTGCCAGGCCTGCCGTGCGCTTGTCCAGAAAATAATATTACCTATATTCAACTATGGAGATATAGTCTACAATGCTGCCCCAAGTCCTCCCTTGCCAGGCTGGACACTCTCTTTCACTCATTCTGTCATTTCACTCTTGACTGTCCACCCTGCACTCACCACTGTGACCTCTATGAATCCTCTCTTTCCTCTCTTGCCCACTATGCTAGCTTTGTAGCCAAATACTGGTTTGGGACCATTCCCCTTACCTCACCAATACTCCCCCCACCTGCATCCTTCTACTCTCTTTGAAACATCAGACCTTTGCTCTCCCTCTAGGTCAACAATTGCAGGCCAAGCAGCCTTCTCTTATAACTTTCCTAAACTCTGGAATGCCTTTCCCTGTCAATCTGAACTGCCCTCCACATTCCCTCTCCTCCCTCCTCCAGAACCTCATCACCTCCTGCAACTGCCCCTAACTTTTCAACCACCGGCCCCTACTGCAACACTTGCTGTTTTTGACTTATGCCTTATCACTGTATTTGACCTTTGTACTTGCCACACTGGAACATGCCTTCCTGTACTTGATCACCCAGTACTCTAATGCCATCACATATCCTAACTGTATATATTCAACCTTGTAAAAAAAAAAAAGATTCTATACTACTGTATAATATTATTATTTGTCTGTTCCTCTTCCTCTCCCCAAGATGCATCTGGAAATAATCAATTACTGCTCAGTATGCCTTTCCTGGTGAAACTTTTAAATAAATAAATAAAATTCTGATATTGCTAAAAATTTAGGATTGTTCAAATTTACAGAGTTTTGCAACAATACATCTTAGGCAATAAACTATGAACATTGCAATGAACAAAAGACATGTTATATAGTTTGAATGGGTCTTTATCCCACAAATTGGGTATAGTAGGACCAGGGTTAGGATGAATGTCACCACTAATCAGCAGTATTAATCGTAACAAAAACTGAATTTATTTATTTATTAGAATCTTGGAATTACAAACCATCAGAGACTCATTTATAAAGGCTCCACATCAGAGTACAAAGAGACAAAAATACAAATAAATGAAGAAAAGCAGTCAAGCAATTAGATAACGTGAGATAAACATTGTACAACAGGTTGGTAGAAAACATGTATAATAAGGATACAGCATCACATGGTATGTATACATCTTAGTAGGGATAAGCATGAACACAAAATAACAGTAGTATAAATGGACAGGACTAGGATTAACAAGCCAGAGTGATGAAAAGTCCACAGCTACAATATGAAATGGGACAGACTACATGCGTTGGGTAAACACTGCCCAGATAATAGTGAAAGCCTAGTAGCAGAGACCACAAGTGGTTCCCTAAGTCTGACCGGTGCGGACATGGAGGTACAGAGGAGAGATCGGGGAAGGGGAAGGGGATGGGAGTGGAGGGAAGGAGGATGGGGAAAGAGGATGATGCTGTCTAAAATGACATTGTCAGACCAGGAAGTCAGGGATAAGCAGGCATGTAGGATGGCAGGAAGAGGGAGTGGCTAAGGGCAGGCATAGCTGTTAGATGATAGGAGGTTAATGAATAATGAATAAAAGGAATCTCTTTCTAATAATATTAATGTTTAGTCATTTTCCAGTCCTAGACTGGTTAGTTGTGAATTACCTCTCTGCATATTTACATATTTTATTTTACTTATTTATTTTTATTTAGTTTTTCTTAACCGGGTAGGTGCACTAGTCATGAAATTACTATTTTCAGGCACGACCGGAGAAGTACAACAATCAAAGACAATTACATAGCATGAGTACAATGAAATTACAATAGCATAGGTCAAAACAGTTAGTAGTAATGAATACATGCAGCCAGAACAATAACAATCAATACAATTCACATAGAATGTTTAGGCAGAGAAAACCTACACAGTCTAGGAAGAGATACCACAACATAGCAGCAAGAAATATTGTTAAAATTAGTCACACCAGTGAAGATTCAAATAGGTAGCGAAACAAGGCAAGGGCAAATTCCTGACTGGGCAGGATACATTATCCTGACCTCTGAAACAAGGCTCAAGTGTGTGTGGGGGAGTTGGGGTAGATTAGCTGTCAAGGAGATAGTAAAGGGTAAGAAGTGTATATGAGGTAGGAAGAGGTTAAAGTTAGGCCAGGCATATCTGGAGGTGAGTGGATTAGGGAGGATTAAACAAGTGCAGGGATCAGCAAGGGATAGATGGAGCGCAGCTCCTTTTGAAGCTGTCATGGGATCCAGATATTCGAAGTGCTTTGGGGAGAGTTCCAAAGCTTAGGAGCAGAGTGATTATAGGCAACAGAGCCTTTTGATGTTTTACATCTAGGTACATTCAGCAGGGATTTATCTACTGATCACAATCTATAGGAGAACGCTTTGAGGTACCAGCAATGCTGCAAGTGCTGAAGGGGTCTGGTTTCTGAGTACAGAGTCAATCAAGGAGCCCAGAGATATAACGCAAGTTGAGGGGGATAACCAGCCCAGGACCCTGTACAGTTGGAAGTGGGGCTTAAGCCATGGTACGAGGAGGCATATCGACAGATATTATTATAAGTGACATCCCACTTATAAAGGATGGTTTGTGTGTGGCAGCAAAGGTCGGCATGTCATAGGTGAGAGCAGGGAGCAATATGCCTCTAGCAATAGCAAGTTTAGCAGAGGGAATCAACATGAAAATGGACTTGTAAGCAACCCTAGCATTCACTGCCTTGCTGGCAGATTGTATATACAGGGAAGTCCAGGGATTGGTCCAGAAGAATTCTGAGGTACTTAAAAGATGTAGCATTCTATTTGTGTGCCACTGCAGTCTTGCACCTGTAGGGAGTTTGACATGCCCTAAGTTTAGGGGCAGATCCAAGTAACATTGCTTGGGTTTCTTAGCATTAAGTACAAGCTTATGTGCAGAAAGCCAATTTGGGACATTTGTGAAATCTGAAGAAAGGATGCATTTATGCTGGCGACCTTATCAGAGCTTGAATAGAGTACAAGATCATCTGCATAGAGAATAGATAAGCATGAAAGAAAAACGTCATCTATCTTATTGATAAAAGTGAGAAAAGAAGTGGTCCCAGAATAGAGCCCTGGGGAACCCCAATATTGATGGTAGCACCATCAGATAAAGAGGAGTTGAATTTCACAATTTGAGTTCTGTTTGATAGATAGCTTCCATACCAGGCGACAACTGGTGGTGAAAAGCTCAGGTTGCAAAGAGTGGAGAGGAGCAGGGGTGATCAACTAGATCAAAGGCCTTTGTAAGGTCTATAAAAACTGCCCCTGTCAGCTGGCCAGCGTCCATACTGGTAAGCACATCGGTAGTGAATTGAGAAGCGCTGTAGAAGTACTGTGATCTTTACGGAAGCCATGTTGTGTGTCAGAGAGAAGGCTGCACTTTGTGGAGTAGTCAACAGTGTGATTTGCAACAAGTTTTTCCAGAATTTTACTTAGGGCCGATAGGATGGATATAGGCCTGTAGTTAGTAATCTCCTTGGTATCACCTTACGAATTCAGCTGCCATAATTTGTTAAATCTTCCAGAGGTATTAGAGACAGACAGGTGAAAATTCTAGCCAGAGGGGAGGCTATGTATGGTGCTGCTAATTTCATTATTTCAGTATTTATTTACTGAGATCTCAGAATTACGATTCTTTGAGTCAGAAGACTCTTTTGCAAAGGCTCTGCATCAGCTATCACAAGAATTACATATAACATAGTAGCCAACAGATCAATACAGATTACATTTAAAAAATACAGAGTTCAGTACAAATATCATACAGAGAGCAGTTTAAGCAATAAAGTAAGAACAACTGTTATATACATTCTACAGTACAAGTGTCAACAGTGGGTATTTTGTTTTAGATAACATGAAAGAAAGACTAGTCTTCTTTATAACAACTCTTGTTAAAGTTGTTGTCAGCACTGCATAATTTATAAATGTGTGCTGATGCTGTCTAAATACAGTGCGATTAATAGAACACGTTGCTTTGGAACCAAGTTCACTGGATGGATATCCAGTTTATAGCCTATGCTCAGTCTTCCCATTAAACTATCAGACTGAAGTATCATAGAAAACATAGTAATAAACCAAAATCCCAAAATTACAAGGCCCAGCATATTGATTTAACTTACTGTGTCTAGTCTTGTACAGACCCACTGGCATAACCCTTGCCATTAAAGTTAAAATATTAAGCTAATAAGTTAATAAAAGAATGACAAACAATGTTAAAGTTAGAATGCTAACCAGTAATTTATGAAAGGAGTAGCAAACAAACAACATTTTAAACAGCTGACCTGCAAGTCTCCCTCACTGAACTCCTGCGAGTGACTCCTGGCACTCTGTGGAAACCACTCACATGGAGTGCCGCTCCATGGAGTGCCACTGATGTGCACTCCTTTTGTTATTGCTGCTGGCCTGTTCCTTGTCCACATCATCCCCCAGTGAGTGGAGGCAGCAAGGAGGAGAGTACTGGGTGGGAATGAAATGGGCAATAGTCAAGGCAGGGTGGAGTTTCCAACAGCAGCAGCCTTGTGAGGAAAGAACAGTCTCTGTGATGGTCTTGTGCAGCAGATAAAAAGCAGAGCTGCCTGAGCACTTGCTGCAGTCCTCCTTTGTTGCTGCTGGCCTGGCACTTGTCCATGTCACCACACAGTAGTGGAGGCAGCATGAAGTGCAAGTTAATATACATGGGATAAAAATAATAATCAAGGTGGAAGATCTGGGTATAGAGAATACCTGATTAGGTAGACAGGCAACTGGCTATGTGGCAGGATTCAGAGGGTGGTCCTAAAAGGCAAATTCTCTGAAGTCAGGGGCATCAGGAGTAGGTCCCTCAGGGTCAGTTCTAGGACACACACTCAAAAATATGAACATCGGTAATATAGAGGCGGGAGTAAAAGGGCGGTGAACCATTTGCATATGATACTGAACTCTGCAGGAAGGTGGATACTTTGGAAGGTATTACTGATGTGCAAAGGAAGTTGCAAGATTAGAAAATGATCAGACAAGTGGCACTTACAGTTCAATGCAAGAAGTGCAAAGTATACACATAGGAAAAAATCCTAAAAGCAGTCTACTGGATCAATGGAGCAAGGTTTGATTTAACTACAAAAGAAAGGGACTTAGGTACCTCCCCTCATGTCATTTCTCTAGCTTGAGGCCCTAGCTGGCTGGACAAACTGGGGTTCTTGGCAGTCTGACCAACAGATGTAAATGGGTCTACTTGGAAAAGACAGTGGGGAAGACCCATTATGTAACATCAGTAAAGCTCAGGCAAGAAGGAATGCTTTCTGAACTGGAACCCCTCATCACTGACGAGATGATATTTAGAGAATACTGCATAGGCAACTGTGTTATAAAGTTCCTTTACACACCCAAGGTGCATGATGACCCATAAACCTCAAGAGAAAACTTGAGGGTTTATGTGGTCATCACACGAAGTATATAAAAAATCATAAACACACAGTAAGCTTATGTTTTATAATAACTGGAGCAGGGACATGAGCACAAAACTCAAGTTTCCCAACAGGAAAGTGAAGCGAGCCCTCCAAACACTGCAATAACTGTATATGACATCATACTCAGTCATCACAGAATTTGATCACACTGATAATCGATGTGATAAAGGGGTCACTAGTTATTATAGATGGGATATGGAATGGCCCAACTCAGAATATATCATTTATCTTCATGAGTGAGGGCAGGACCATAACTCACAAGTGGCAGAGCTCCTCAAAAGTGATGATAAATGTCACATTCTGAAGATGTCTATTGTGTGTGTCAATTTATACAATGCATTTTAAATGGAGACTTAACTGTTTCTGTTAGATTTCACTGCTCTGTCTTGAGTACAGCAGAGGCAGTTGTGATGTCATTAGGGATTGTTTGAGCTGCTTTCCTATTGGTTACACGCTCCTTCGTTAATTGTTACCCCACCTAAAGTGGAAATAAATACTGATGACCACCTAACACTGAAATAAATTATTTATTTTCCTTTAGAATGCTTCAGTGGCTAAAATAAATCATTTATCTATATGGTTTCACTGCACCCACATTGTATAACTAAATAAGTACAGATGGGGTGATCTTCAGACCTCCAGGACAGGAGAAAGAGAGAGAGAGAGACACAGAGCTAGGAGAACTACAAAATGTGTGGCAGAGGGAGAAGTCGATTGACGAGAGATCTAAAATCAAAAGAAGAAAATGTTCTCATAAATTAAGAGGTTATCTCTGATAAAGCCTCTCAAAATCTACTGGAAAGCTAAAAAGCAGTCTCAAGAACAGATACATTTAAATACACCCAGTGTTCAATATATAGCACAGCATAATCCATTCAGTTATAAATTCTATAAACTCAGTACATAGTAGGACATCGTCCTGCAGAAACGCCACTATACTGGAACAAGCTCAATGACTAAAAGCTAAGTGATGCAGTATACCATGCCTGGAATCATCAGACTGTGCAGCAATAAGCAGTTTAAAATATATTACAAAAAAGATGTGCACATATATCATAAACAGAGGCAACAGAGAATTACCAGACCCCAACTTGTGGTGGCAGAGAAACAGGGAAGTCTATTCTGGCACTTTGCCCAGCAAGGACTTTCTCAGGGGCATGGATATGGGGTGTTACAAGTCAATTTTAAATACTGGCCCTTAATATACCATGTGATTACTTCATCTAACAAGTGTACAAATACATACAAACACTGGTCAGAGCCAGCATGGCTGCTGCACATCAGTGAGACCGAGTCAAGAGTACTTGGCACCCATCGCAGCTTGATGCTATATTTACATGGCACTCACGCATATGCAGTGACTGATAATCACTATGCACATGAGCAAATGAGGCCGCCATGCTCTTTTCACTGCTACCTCAGTTTGCAAAACCTATTTTTCCCCAGGACCTAATTTTGTCCCCATTAATCACACTGTTGTGTGCATGTTAAACACAGTGTGCAGTGCACTGAGTGGTCTCCTTAATGAGCCCACTAAGAGCCCAGACCCATCTGGCTTGGATGCTTGGAGTGCCTTCAACACTATCCCCATACCCATTCATATTAGACCTTGCCAGTTTATCAAAGTTGGTGTCAATGCCATCACAGTAGCCTGGGCATACAGCACTAGAGTCCATCCACAGTACCAGTGGACTTAAATCCAGTTACTACACAGAAAATTTGCTGTGCTATACCTGTCAGGGGTAGGTTTAGAGGTCCACTTGCTTTTCCAGTGCCACAAAACACAAACACGCACACATGTATTTGTTTTCCATTCTGTCATTGAGCCACCATTCTAAATAAAAACCAAACATATAGGACAAAATACTCAAACCCAGTACACATAGGACACAATACCCAAATGTGAATTTACTGTCCCAAGTCCACTGACTGGATCACTTTCATAATACTGTACTTGCACAAGTGATGGGGTGGGGAGGGTGTAGGAGTGCACATTATAGCAAAGTATCTGTAAAAGTATACTGGAGCCAGTACAAGTTAGTGAACTCTGTTCTCTTCACTAACACAGTACATGTAGAACACAATACCCAAACGTAAATTTAGTGTCCCAAGTCCACTGAATTGACCACTTTCATAATATTGTACTTGCACAAGTGACAGGCTCAGGGAAGAGTCTGTAAGTGCACATTATAGCAAAAGTATATGGAAAAAGTATACTGGAGCCAGTACAAGTTAGTCAACTCCATTCTCTTCGCTAATCCTATCCAACACTCCTGGTAGAAGATCACAGTGATTCTGACCCAGCCAGTTGGTGTTGTTTGTTTAACTCACCTTCTCATTCCCTAGCAGTATTTTCCTCTCCAGCTGGCTTCATCTTTGTATACGTCTGTTACTAGGTAACAGTCACATTCCTCATCAGGCTCTATGAAACCAAGTGAAGAGGTGGCTGATATGTGTGTGCTGGGGAAGGGTGTAGCTGGAGGTGGGTTCTGGAAGTTGTAGTCCTGAGCCTTTTCCTCCTGTCAGGATTGAGCGCAGCGGTGGGTAGTGAGAAATATAGTGAGTGTGCTGGGAGAGCAAGTCCTGGCATCATAGACAACCATGGACTGCAGAAGTGACACGGAGCTGTATGGCTATGTGTTCAAAGTTCAGGTGGCCACTGCAGCTGGACATGGTAAATCAGTGTACAGGCCAGGGATGAAGGTCTATGCAGCTGTCTGTCTCAAAATGTCAGCCTTGTCTGTTGTTGACAAAACCTTTTTTTTTGCTATTTGTTTACAGGATTTGTAGAAGAAATAAACCATATTTTCCTTCAACAAATGCAGCTTCTGCTTATAGCCAGGCTGCTGACAGTGCCTTTATTGCTCCCAGAAGCAGATAAGATGAGAAAGAGCCCGGCCGCACATGTGCATTATTCAAACATGCACAATGAGCTCACTGCAGCCAACTTGTGCATGATGGCCTCTTTTGTTTGCCTGCATCTGCAGAAGTGACAGGCAGAAACAAAATAGTGTCCCTGGTGAGGGATGGTTGTGCATCCCATCGAGGGAAGGGTGGCAGAAAACCAGTGGTGTGGACATGACTGCAGCACTGTGGAAGCACACTGAGAGGTATCTGGTCATGTGCTTCCACAATGACTTTTCTGCTATCCTTAGCAATATGGCTGCATATTGCGCAAGTGAGCTGATGGTGGTCATCTTGGGCACGGCAGCCTATTTTGTTTTGCCCACAACTGTGGCAGTGATGGGGTGGGGGTGCAGCCCATGGAGGGAGTGGTGGTGGAAAACCAGTGGTGTGGACATGACTGCAGTACTGTGGAAGCACGCTGGAGGTATCCGTCATATGCTTCTACAATTCCTTTTCTCCTATCCATAGCAATACCTTTGCAGGGCTCTGCCCATGCAGCTGTAAAAAGATTTAACCCAGAACAAACTAATAACATGTGTATAATACACTTATGCCTAAAGTACATTAAAGCCCAGTTTAAGGTAATGTTACCACATATGTGTGCACGTTGCATAATGAATTTATACAACAGGCATCTATTTGAACCGTTGACATGCAAATCCTATATGATAAATAGAGTCTGCCAGACTTTAAAACTCACCCATATGCTGGGAAATATTCCCTGCAAAGTCAAGCTTTCAAACATTTGACATTACAAAACCCTGTCACAAACTGACAGAATTTCAAGTCCCCATATTAGATTTCTCTGTCTCTGAACCAGGATGTAAGTGTTAGACAGCACAAGGGAGGGTGCCACCAGACACCTGAGATCAGATTCTGGGACTAGGAGCAGTGAGGGGAACCACCAGACACAGGTGATAGCTTTAACAAGGACTGGGAACAGAAGGAGGGGCCCACTGGACCCAGGCATTACTTTAACATGGATTAGACGTGGAGAGGGATTATGAGACACTAGGAGTTGCTTGAATGGGATTGGGTGAGGAGGTTGGAGCCACTGGATGCCAAGGAGCCAATGACAGGAACAGCATGAGGGAGATGTATGTATGTATTGTACCATGGGCAGCAAGGACAAGTACAAACAGCACAGTCCACAGCCAGCATCAGGATACACACAGCAATTTGTCTTTTAATGAGAATTCATGGAATGATAAGTATATGATAATGGAGTTGTACTGCTATGCATTTTGAGAAGAGTTAGTATTATTTTCCTACAAATATTGCAGTTTAGCACTTGAGTGCTATGTTTGTGTTTGCAGACTACCCAGTGTGGTTATTTAGCATGTGTGGAGACACCTTTGTTATGCACTTAGATCAGGCTTAGGATTTGCATCACCCTGTGCTCACAAGAGGTATATTAATGGAAACTTCTTTGCATAGCTCAGAGCATTTCCAATATAGCTTCTTTTGTTCCTCACAGAAATTAGTCAGCACATCCCTTTGCATATTAGTTTGCATGGGGATCTAACATGCTGCCCAATGACTTACTGGCTCCCAAGCTTGGGGACAGACCAAACTGTTAATCCCATAACTGCCATGGGGTTGCACTTGTTTTAACAGAGAATAAGTTTGGGGTGCTGAAGACCTCAAGGGGACACAGAAGTCTCTCAGTGCCATTAACAAATGGAATGACAGGATCCAGACTATTTACTTGATTCAGAAATGCACCACACATTAGGGACGCCAGACATACATTTGTGTCTCACAGAATAGGTGTCACAATATTCTGGGCAATAATTTATAATAAAAATGAGATACTGCATGTCCTGATGATATCCCAATATTTATTAAATAGACTCAAAATGTCTATTTTAATTTCTTTTAAAGATTTATCCGTTCTCTTTTATGTGAGGGAGTCGGTCAATTTTGCTTCCAAATGTTTGTTAGTTCCTTGTTAGCACTGTAAAGACTTTACATTAATTCCACTTCATTGTTTAATTAGCAGTCTGCTTGAATTAATGTGGTAAGACATTAATTATTGTTTAATGTAAGAGTGCACAATTTGTTTCACCATTGTGTTTTCATCAGCATATCTTATTAGGTGCTTGTACACTTTGGATATAAATCCATTTCATACATGACTGCTTCACAAATAAAAATCCTCTGTCCCCACCCAATCATTCAGTTTTATTTTAACTCTGTTTATATAGTATACCAGTGTTTCCTCTAGCAATGGTTATTATTACTTGATATTTCTTGTAGTTGAGTTATTTACTTAAAGACCAAGTGCTTAGTAAGGATATATTCTTAAAGAATGAAGGTTGAGCCTTACAGGCCCCTGTAAGCATTTTGTTTGCTTTAATGTGTGTCTTTAATTACATTTTCATCATTTTATTTGTATATAGTAGTAGTAGTAATTTACTAATTGACTCATTCAAGTCATTACAATTGAAATACATGATTAAAATTCAATTAAATACAATTTTTATAATTTCCATATTAAAACATCCATCATACAACATTAGATCACAATTTTACATTCTCTAAATAGTATCCACATTTTAAATATATTTAAATATCGACATGTTGGACAAAATATAAGCAGCTCAACCTACTCCTTAATTTGAAACATTCCTCACATGCAATTTTTTCTGCTCAATTATTTTTAAAAAGGAGGCCACAGAGAGTAATATTTTCAGATTATGATATTTTAACAAAAATTTAACATAATTTCTGAATCTAACTCAAGTTCTCTCAAAATCATCCCCAAATTTTTCTTCTATCTTTCTCATATAGAGGGCATATTATTAATAAATGTTTAAGTGTATCTTTATCTATTCTGCATTTACATAGTATATCCCCACTATTTTCTCTTTACTATATAAATTTAGTTTCCAATTTGTTGTTATACTGTCAAATTTTGCTCGGGTTAAAAATTTCCTAAATTCAGGATTGATCTTCGCTCTCAAGTAAAATTCTAATTCATACGACCTCTTATTTTTAGCCATCCATTCATTCACTTTATATTGTTTACACAGTGCCAAATCTAATTGGATATAATAATCTCTAACCCTATCTTTAATTATTAATTTAATTATATCTACTGGGCAAATCATACTTTCCGTAATAATCTAACAACCCCATTGGTTTTGTTATTTTCTCCACTATTGCCATACTTGGAAATAACCTATAGTGTTTACTATACTCCATTGCCTCCTCCATACATAATATAGGAAACTTTTGGTTACTCATATTATACACCTTTAACCAATAATTCATTTGTCTTGTTTTTATTTCACATCCCAGTTGGTGTTGTCCCAATTCTGCCTAACCATTGCTGATGGTGTCGATGAAAGACCCACATTTTTATAGAATTTATTCAAAATACATTCTAATTTACAAAATCACCAAATCCAAATGTCTGCCCATAAAGTATTTGAGCTTTAACTTTCGCATTTAAAACAATCAAATTTCCTTTTATTGACTGCCTTCCATGTTGATACACAAATCTATTCATTACTACCATAAATCTATTTACTTTACTATATATTTCTTGTATATGTTTGTTCCATAATCCATCCTGAGTAAAAACTATTCCTAGATAAAAGAATTATTTTACCACTTCCAATTTATATCCATTTTATATTGATATTCTTTTTATTCCTCCAAAACCAATACTTTCGTTTTCTCATAATTTAATAATAAATCTGCCTTCTTACATTCTCCAACAAATTTGCTTTACATCCTGTTTATGCCAATGAAGCTTGTTGATAATAGCTTTACATCATCATAAATGCCAAATAAGCAAGATGCTTCTTCCTATTCTAGACAAATGAAAATCTGGATCATAAAGTTTACTTAATATTGTTTGAAAATATAAATTAAATAACAATGGTGAGAGAGTACATCCTTGCTTTACTCCAATGTTGGTTTGAAACCATTTGTTAATTGTCCTTTGTTGAATATCTTACACTTGTATAATTATCCTGATATAATTGCTCAATCATTGTCAACATGTCCCTATCCATCCTAATCCTTTTAATCTTTCCCACATCATACTGTGATTCACTCGATCAAATGCTGTTTTAGATCAACAAATATACAATATAGCTTTTTTTTTTAATTTTAGTATACTTGTAAATTAAGTGCACCAATATCCAACACTGATCTAATGTAGATTGGCCATTTCTAAATTCTGCTTGCGCTGTATCAATAATATTGTTTATTTCAACCCATGTTGTCAATCTATTATTTAATATTTTAGTAAATATCTTCTCCGTGCTATCTATTAAACTAACTGGCCGATAACATTCTGGACTTTTTCCCTCTTTAAATATTGGAACAATTATATTTAATTTCCAACTAGCTGATATTCCTTTATCCCAAATCTTGATAAGTAGTATCATCAAGTATCGAGCTGTATGAAAAATAACATCAAAAGGTATCCCATCTGGACCTGGGGCTTTATATTTTTTTAAAAGAGCCAAAACCTTCCATACATCCTCTTCCATAAATGGTTTATTATTAATCAATTCATGATTTATAATGTCAAGTCCATTCTTACCATATTGTTCATCTATATTTTGATTCTTTTATTTGTTGTATAAAATAAACCTTTATAATATTGTACCCATACATCCGGCTCAATTAATGTAGTTATCCTATTATCATGATTTAATGTACCATTATTGACTATATTCCAAAACTTCTTAGAGTCATTTGATGCTACAGCTTCCTCTAGTTCTTTCCATAATTTAAGTTGATATCTTTATTTATTTTCAAAATCCTTTTATACTCTTTTCTTAATTTATTCACTTCTCTGTTATTTTCTACCAAACTTCCTTTTAAAACTCTCATTAACCCATTAAGTTTCCTCTTTGCATCCCTACATTCTTTATTATACCATGCCTGTCCTTTTCTTGCTATTACAATTTGTTGTCTGAAATGATCTGCCTGACATCCACCATAATAATATTATATTCCATTAATATTTCTATATCATTTTATCATCAGTATAATTGTTTATTCTGTCCAATATACCTCCATCATACATTAGCTGGATAAGTGTCCCACCTTCTATAATATCCCACCCTATAACATTCTTTCTTATCAATTTCAACACATCAGGTCCCACTTGGTCAACAACAAAATTTGTCTGATATTTTTCTAACACTAGTTCTACGGAGGCATGCTGGCTGTCTAAAGTTGTCTTTATCCTCATCTCAACATATTTTGATAACAAATTAAGTTAACCCAAACATAATCTATTGTAGATGACCCTCGACCCCCTTGATATGTATAAGTACTCAGAATGTCACCTTTTACTCTTCCATTTAATAAAAGGAAATTTCTATGATATAGCTTCCTATGAACAAGAATTCCTTTATTTACTGTATAATCCATCACTTCTCTTTAGCCATTAGATTATTCTTTTCCAAATGAGAACAAGATACAATTTCTTCTGATATTCCTTGTAAAGTACCCAATCTTACATTAAAATCTCTTACTAGTACTATTTTGCTATTAGGATATTCAAATATCAATCTAATTCCTCAGATAATTTTTTCAACCAATCCTTATCACCATGGGAACTATTAAATGGAGGTGCATAGATATTTATTAATATTAAATCATCTTCTCCTTTCTCCTGTATATATACTGTTAATATACTCTACTATCAATCTGTATATCGTTTGCTTTCACTTTATTTAATTAACAAAAGTTTGAAGACCCCTCATGTTCCATCCATACCTTTTCAACTTCTCCGCTTTTTTCAATATGTCATATATCCATCTAGATAAACCTCATTCATCATCCATGTTTCCTGGATACATACATACTCAAACGTTTTTAAATATTTTACTAAATCCGGTCTCCTAATCTTTCCTGTAATCCCAAGGAGTTCCAAGTAAGAATTTGTATCTTGTTCTTTAATTCTATCTTGTTCTCATTTTGTTCTCTCTCATGTGTAATCTCATTAGTCCTTGTATTATACTCTGATATCTGTGACCTCCTTTCATTACTTTCCAGGCAGTCACTGATCCAAATCTGTTAATAATGTATATCTATTTGATGTCTCTATCATTACTTCCCATGTCCTTGATTCTTTATACTTTGAACTTCTTGATCCATCTCTCTAGTTCCATACAGACATATACCAAGATCATCCAACAACGATTGTCTCTGTATCAATAATTCAAAAGCAATCCCCTTTTTCATCTTTTACCAATATTTGGCCATCTTTTCACATCAAATAGCCTGTGTTACTTCGTGGATGCAGCCCTCAGTGCCCAACAGTATGTTTAGTAAGTCAGCCACTTTACTCTTAAGATTCTTCCTATTTTCCATATAAAATTGCTTTAAACCATGTATAATGACCTCTTTTATTTCCCTCCTTTTCTAAAACCGCATAATATTCTGGAAAAAATTCTCCCAAAGTTATCAATTCTCCAACTTGAATTCCCATTTTACTTAACTCTTTTGCTTGTTTGTCAATAGCTTTCAGAACATAATGGTCTCTGTAACCACTAGGATCAATTCTAATTCCACAAGGCCTTACAATACTAATACTGTTCAGCATTTGTCTGCATCCACTCAGCACACTGTCTATAAGTTCTTAACCATTTTGACAAGCTTTCTTCTGTTTCATTAGGCAAACATGCCATTTTACACAAGGGTAAGACAAAATCTCTTTTGTTGTTTTTTTTAGAAATTGTTTCAATATTTCCTCATGTTTATTATCTAACTCTTCACCATCTAACAATGATTTTCTAAATCATTTCTTCCTAAAATTCCTTTTCCACCTTCTCCTCCACATTGTCACTCATTTCCCTATATCATCTACAACTTCTCCACATCCTTTTTGTCCTAGTTGTCCTTTATTATTCTCTACTGTATAAATCACTTTCCTTCCGTTTCTATTTCCTTACTCTTTACCTTATTTTCCTTCCAGCACTCTCTTTCCACTTGTTTTTACTTGTCTTCTGTAAAAAATGTAACCTTTATTCCTTATTCTTTGAACCTTCTATAATTACTCCAGTTGTAACCCTTTCTATCTGTCTTCCTTTAATATTTTCCTTTGTCCTTTGTTTTCAAAACCCTTCCATATATTGTTTGAGCCTTCTACTACCTGCTCCTCCTCTATTTCATCTTTTAACCTTTTAACCTCTTTACTGGTTCCTTCATCTTTATTCACATTCTCATCTTCCATCTATTTTCTTGTTGTTCTCCTTTTCCCATATATCAGGAAATCTGTTCTTTAAATCCACACATATGCTTTCTTCCTAAATATTTTATCTGGGAGCATCACATATTCTAATGAATCCTCCCTTCACTTACATCTTTTCATATTTCTTGAATTCATATATTTTCTCATCTAATTTAGATACCTCTCTTGTTGAATTTCAAAATTATTTTTATCTTGGTTTTCAACAAGATAGTCTAATTTATCTTATTTTCAATCATTATTCCTTTTAGGAATGCCAGCTCCTTTTAATTTCAGTCAACTGTTGATAGATCAAAACATTTGATTGCAATGGGTCTCTAAGTGCTCTTCCAACTTCTTTTGTTATTCCTCTAGAGCCAAGTCCATCATAGAGATACTAATTGAATTATGAGACCACGATAGTTCTTCCTCTGCCCAGATCTGTTAATTATCCAGAGAACTCAATGTCTCATCTATTACTATTGACTTTTAGATTTAATGTCTTTTGTATTTCCTTAGCATTCCTAATTAAATCACCTTGATTATTTATTTCCTTATCTTTTCGATCCCCTTCATTAGATCTTGAACTTTTTATTTCCTCCATCTTATTCATTCTTAATCCCTCTATCCCTTGATCAGTATCAGTATTTTAGTTACCTTCAAAATTTTGTAATATCTCCATTTGGAGTGGAAGTACAAACTATTTCTTTGTTATTTATTATCTTTACTATTTCTTCTATTTTCAGTTTCAATTTGTCTAGATGTGTTTTATTCCTTCATTTATTTGGCATTTTCCCAGTCATTAATCCTAATAAGGAGCTTTCTCCCCTTTCTCCATCTCCTTCTGTTCTCTTTATTCCTGGATTTAACCTCTAATAATTTAACCCTCGTTTGCTTCTGGTCATAACAAGCATTAATCTAGGCAGTATATATAAATAAGGACTTTGTTAAACTATTCTAACATAAAAATTACTAAACTAATCAATATGTATAGTTTCCAATTTCAAAACTTTCCTATATAGAACTTTTTACAAAATTTCAATTATATCACAATACTAAATAACTTAAAAAATAGCAAGATAGACAAAATAAGCAAGATAATATTGATGTACACTGAAACCAATCACCTTTCAGAAGTAATAAGTTACACTGGTCTTCAGTTGTTAATCAAATATAGATCGATATAAAATGGAAGTCCATTTTGAATGTAATATTCAGTAAAAGTCACGAGCAAAAATCGAGAGTCCCAGATATTTTTAATCTGTTATTCCACCACAAATGTCTCCTTCCAATCCATCCAATATGTCTGCAGACACTTCGTTTCTATATAACAGAGTCACTATATATATATAAAAAAGAAAATCATAACAGTTTCTAAAAAGTTTTAACCTTTATAAATGCTAATTTTAAACTTTTAAACTCCAGCTTCTTATAATATATACTATGGAAATATGGAAGTTTTCAGCCTTCCAATCCTATTAACAACTTTCCAGAAATGTTCACAAGTTAAACTAAGTTGGATAAATTTAGAACCTACTAAAACTATATATTAAATAACCCTATAGTAATTGCTATTACACTATTGCACTTATTACACTACTACACTTGTTGCATTAATGATTTCAAATGATTGCAGTAGTCAATATCTTTTGAAATAATAAATTGTTAAACATTATGCAATTTGCAAGTTTTTACCTCTATTTTGTTTAACTTACTTTTAAACGAGTTAACAATCCAATATCCAAATATACTCTTGACTGGTGTCTGAAATCCCAATCGAAAGGGTATCTGTTCGGCCAGCAACCGCTACACTTATTGATAAATAGCTCACAAACTCCACTGGTACATTAATGGTACCACAAAAATAAATATAATTCTCTCACTCAGATTCGCTGCATGTTTCTCGCTTTCTCCCTTTGATTATAATGGAAACAGATTTTGCATTTATACCTCGTGCGTATAAGTACAATATCTTTGACTATTTTCACTAGCTTGTAACCCTTATAGCAGACATCATAATTTTACAACTTTATAAACACAGACTATTCATAAAGTACTGACACACTCTCCAACATGTACACAGCTTCCTCCTCGTCTCCCAGCTTGTATCTGAGTGAGGTTAACCAGATCTCTCTTATATAAAGCAATGGGTAGTCTATTAATGAATCTTAAATAAATGTGAATTTTATAGGGCAATTAAGACATCAGTAATTATTTTCACCTCCAAGACACTAACACAAGCAATTAACTATTAGCAACTTGATTAGTTATTAAGTTTTGGTTTTAGTTGCACGTAAAGTCTGAATATCTTAATTCTTTAATTTATTTCACTAGTCACTAATTCCGGTCTCCAGTCTATCAGCTTATAACATAATTAAAACTTGTTTACAAATTACATGGGTACACGCTATAAACTATCTGCCTGTTTTTAAACTCAACTTCTCTCTAAATCGATAATCCAGTGATTACCTACATTTAGTTTGTTACTTATTACTTATTGCTTTTCATTTATCTTATTGTATTCTTTCAAAACTTTATAATTTGTTTTATTATATTTTAAAGCACTAACACATCCCAATCTGTAACCATATTAACAGTCACAACTACTGAGCTATTACTATACAACACAATTTTAAAATATCTAGCAACAAGTGTACACTAAAATAAAATAGACCAAAAAAGTTTAAAACAGCTCTTTCTTGATGTTGTGTTTCCTCCGAATAACCATATCTCTCTTTCCACTACTCCACAATTCCACAATCACAGACCATAATAGTTTCACTCATAGGAAAACTTTCTCACGTTCTCCATTAAACCGTTCACCAAACTCCACTTCTTCTTTTCTTCTTGCCAATCTCCATTCTCCAGTCTCTGGTCTCCAGTCCCTAGTCTCCAATTTTCTGTCCTCTTTTACACTTTCTGTGCCCTCTATTCTGTGCTGTACCGGGAGGGTGGAGGAGGTAAAAACCCACTCTTCTTTCACTCCTACTTTCACCTTCCTCTCGGTTGTTGTCTTCAAACCCTATAAAAAGTATAAATGGCACATCTTCTGGAGAAACTTGATACAATTCAAAAGATGAAGAAGAGAGTACCAAATTAAGGCAACGGTGGTTTACCTTTTCTAAATACAGGCAGAAATCTCTCCATTTTCTCTCAGGTAAAACTCAGTCTGCTCTCTGTCGACCTCTCTCATGTTCCCTAAGGGTGTAATGAAAGAATCTGGCTCCTGTATATAGTATAGAGCAGAACATTGTTCTGTATAGAATTCCATCCCTTTCAAAATGCTGTTGAACCATAGTTCAAAGGTCATGGAATGTGACTGTACCCTTCTGGGGCACAACAGCATTCTGAAACCTGTAGAGACTGCATGAGTCAATTTCATACTGAAAGCAAAGAACCACTGCACACACATTTCGCATACTACACTAAAAAATACAGGATGAGCAACTTTATGCATAGCCACTGTGTTCTGCCACCTCAGGGTTCTCATTCCTTGGACCTCTCGAGCTTTGCTCTTGAGATCTAAGAGAGATCAAAGGGAAGAATAAATTGCCATAGTAATGATGTTTCTTCTAGGGAGTCCTCTGTATGCTTAACTAATGTAGTCAGCCTCCTATGTTGAACTGCTCTGAAGAGATTGGAACATATGTAAATGATGAAACGCTCATGGCACAATTCAAACTGCTGCCCCTAGGTGCTGCTGTGTTCTAAAATGCTCAGATTCATTACGAAGCCTAACTATGATAAAACAAATCTTATAATTAAGCTATCCTAGCAAGGATTAGGTCCCCAACATGGGTACAAAAACACTGGTTAACAGTGAAAACACAACACAGTGGTTTCAATTATATTTAAAGAACAAATCATAGGACAGGACAAGAAGTAGGGGAGGCAGGGTGGGAAATTTAAGCATACTGATGAATGCCCTGGAAGAAACAACATTACTATGGTAAGTATTTTCTTACCAAATCCAGGAATCCCTCAGTATCGTAACTCTGAACTACCAAGCAGTACCTTGGGAGGTAGGGTACAGAACCTACTTGGGGAAAAGGTTCTGCAGAACTGTAGTGCAAAACTTGTCATCACTTCTGGACTGAATGTCCAGACAATAGCGTTTGTGAAAGTGTGTACAGTTCTCCAGATAGCTGCTTTGCAGATATTCAAAAGGGGATGTCCTTGCAGCTACCAGTGAAGCAGCTGTATCCTGGGTAGAGTGCTCTCTGAGGCCCTGAGGTGGCTGTTTGCCAACCTTACTGTAGCAGACTTGAATACATGAAACAATCCAGCGTGCAGTGGTTCTTCTGGATGCTGGTCTACCTTTGCCAACCTCCCAATAGGTCAGGAACAACTGTGTGTACTGTGGCATAAAACCTTGGTGCAGTCAAGATAATGGCTAAATGCCCTCTTGACATCCAGGCTGTACAACTTCCACTCATATGAGCTGGAGTGGTCAGTGAAAAGACAGGCATGGAGACTGGCTGGTTCAAAATGAACTCGGAGGACATCTTGGGAAGGAACATCCTATTGGTCCCGAGCACCACCTTGTCCCTGTGAAAAGAAATGTAGTTGTTTTCCATACACAGAGCCTGCAGCTCACTGAGCCTTTGGGCAGAAGTGATGGCTACAAGGAAAACAGCCTTCTGGGTAACGTATTTTAGATCTGTGGTTGTCAAAGGCTCAAAAGAAGGCTCCATGAGCCAGCTATGCAAATGTTCAGGTTCGGAGACAGGCTCCTGAGGGGGTGATTGAAAGAGCCCTTTAAAGAGCTTCCTGAAGATGGGGTGGGAAGCCCTTACATTTCCTTGCCAGAAGTATATGCTGCAATGGCCACCAGGTGAACCTTGAGAGTGGAGGCATGACTCCCAGTGAATTGAGATTAACTAGATAGTCCAGAAGCACTGGGAGCCCAGCTTGGAAGGGTTGACATCTTTCTGCTTGCACCACAGAGAATCTCTTCCATTTGGAAGCATAAGTGTTCTTCATTGAAGGTTTCCTAGAAACCCTGAGGACCTGTAGGACTTCCTCAGTGAGCTGCAGGGCTGAGAACTCTAGGTCTTTAAGAGCCAAGCTTTAAGATGAGACTTGAGGTTCAGATACAGAACTCTGCTCTGAGAGGTGGTTAGGAGACTGTGCCTCTGAGGAAGACGAGCTGACTGTGCCACTGATAGGGCTATCAGGAGGGAGTACCATGGCTGCCTAGCCCAATCTAGGGGCACCCATATCATATTGTAGGTGCTGGTAGGTTCCTTAGCTTTATCATAACCCTGAATAGCAGGGAAAAGTGAGGAAGGCATACAGGAACTTCTCCGACCAATCCAGAGCCAGAGCATCTAATGGTACTGTCCCGAGATAGAGGCCTGCAGCAAAACTGAGGCAACTGGTGATTTTCCAGGGAAGCAAAGAGATCCATTTCTGGAGTGCCCCACCTTCTGAAAACTGAGTCTGAACTTGCCTGTTTAGAGACCACCGTGGTGGCTCTGGCTGATTCTGCTGAGGGAATCTGTCAGGACATTGTCCTTGCCAGGCAGATGGATTGCCGAGAGGGAGGCCTGCCATGAGTAGGCTAGGTTCCATACTTTATACACTTACTGTCCAGCACATCCAGAGGTGTAACAGATCCAAAATACAAATTGAAACGCAGAAGATAATTCAAAACAGGTTCCAGCTTTTATTGCTCACAGAAGTTCAGGTATATTTTTACTTCATATTGAAAAATCAATGCACTCCATATCCATACAGTGTTATATCTTAAACAATTAAATCTGATATACACATTTTCATTTCCAGTGTTTCTATTTTGTTTCCTCAGATTTATGGGCCTAGAGAATGTCAAACTAGGTCCAAGGGGTGGAGATAGGATACAGAGGCTCCAACAATGAGAACGCTTTGGGATTTTTCTCTAGGAGTCATGCATCCACTGGTTTGAATTTAGAGATAGATTACAAACCATATTTGTAACAATGTATTAGCAAACAGTATTGGATGTAATTTTGAATATTATAGATCAAATATACTTGTTCAAAATGCTGGTACTTGATTTATAATTGACTCAATCAACTGTGTTATAAAAAGTTTTAGTCTCCTATTTTGGAGACCTGTGCCCATGGCAGTCTGGTTCTCCATCCCTTTTCTCCCCTTTCCTTATATTCATTTAAAATCTGAAAAAGTTCTTAAGGGATGTCATCATAGTGGTAATACAAGGGATTAAGTTGCCTGTGAGTATTTTCTACTTATTTACTCTTATTTTCTCCTTTCAGCCTGATATGTGGTGGCCAGGACTGCCTAATTTAAGGACTTGAAGAAGCAGCCCTCAAAAGTCTTTGCCATGCCTTTACCCTTAAGTTTCACTTTATTTAATTAATTTACTTTATTTCTGTGTTTAACTCTGGCTCCATGTCATGATGGGTATTTTTGAGCTGTAATAATTTCAAGCATTATAAAAAGTAAAAGAGAGAAAATATATCTTGGAAAGAATTAAAATAGAAACACTGGAAATGAAAATATGTATACTACATATATCAGATTTAATTGTTTAAGATATAAAGCTCTATGGTTACAGTGTTAGTAGCTCAGCAGGTAACACACCTCTGAGGCTGGGAAATCAGAAGGCTGTAGGTTCTATTCCCACCAGGCACTTGGTTAATATCCCAATATTGACACTGTAGTACAGCATGAGGGGCTGCTGCACTCCTGAGGTGCCATCTTTCAGATGAGACGTTAAACCGAGGTCCCATCTGCCTGTTCTGGTGGTAGTTCAGGTGGATGTTAAAGATCCCACGCACTGAAAAGAGTAAGGGAATTGTATTGAGAAAATTTGGACTTCATTACACTTCCAAACAGAAATAAACATAATACAAAATCATGACATACATATATAGCGAACATCTCATTAATATTCTAATATAATAGCTTATCCGATATTTATATACAGATTTTATAAGAGCCCCACTCATGCCAGATTTCATATATCGCAATTCACCCATAATCTATATAGTGCACTAGACATACATTTAAAATCTCTTTGCTGAACATATTGTACTACCTTTCTAATATTTTTTTTTAAATTGTAGTTTCTCTCTCTCCTCTTAACTGCCGGGCCCTGCTCTGTTGAGAGTGCATAGGGTATTACCCTGCTGCTGCCTTACCTTAGAACACATAGACCCCCATGGAGCCACGGCTATGTCCCCCAGGTGGAGTACGAGGTGGGCCCGTGACACCCCGATCAATCAACCTTCGCTGGGTCCCTCTGGCGGTCAAGCAAGCAGCAGCCATTAGGTCCTATACCAGCACTCCTTTCCCTCGGCACTCCGATGTGTTTTTCCCTTGTTCTAAGGGAGTAGCTACTCAGATGTCAAGGCATCCCCATCACTCCTCACTCCCAACCCTCTCTGTGTGCTTGTTGTGCCTCTGGCTCTGCCAGATGCCAGACAGGTGCCGAGTCTGCACCCCACCCTCCCAGGAGGAGAGGAGAGCTATCCTCCGGACGCTCAATACTAACCCTCCCAGCCGACCCCCGACAGCCCAGGCTCGTTCCTGAACCTGGGTCGCCAGGTGTGGCATCCAGTGCCTCAACCCTCAGCGCCACCAGGCCAGCTTACCACCAGGCCAGTTTTCTAATATTATTCATAATCTCTTGAATTGACACCTTAAATTGTTGTAATACCAATAAGCATCTGGCCTGCCATAAATAATACCTTATATTGGAAAGTAAGTAAGTATATGGTTTCCTATTATACTTATTATTCAATATTGCATTGCTGTCAAACAATATCTCTACATAAGTGAGTCTAGCAAAGAGGTTCCTCCCAACCATCTGCTAGTAATTCCCAAAATAACTGGGTAAACTGACATTCAGAAAATAAATGCTTTTGTGTTTCCACTATTTGAAAACAAGACTCTAGGACACTATCTTTCTGTTAATACCTTATGTTTATTATGCCCTTACCCCTAATCTATCATAATTACCCATTCATATGCTGTCCCACATATACAGGAATTCTCGGATTCACTAATTGTTTCAGAATCCATGTATCATGCCCTTGTGGGCAATTAGAATACACTCTATCTTGGTTCCCAGACCTCAATACCTGATCATATACAGCTTTCCAACAATCTCAAACAATCATCAGGCATTAGACCCGATACTATTGCTTCTTTTAGAACCCCAATTCAAAGGATGGGACTCCTGTAACTTTTTTTACTAATCTGCTTTGTTTCTGCTCCCATACTGTAATACAAGGGACTAACCGGAAGTCACTAAAGATTTCCATATTTTATAACCTGGTTTTAATGTCCAACCTATATTATAACTTAAAAACATGGTCAGAAAAAAAACACAGGGTTAATCATCCCCACCTCAGTGACTGGCCTATAAGTTATCTCCCTTTAATGGGGTTTAAACACAACCCCCAAAACCCTGGAAAAAATACTAAATAATAGTGTAAACATTTTCATTGGAGGAGGAAAATACAGCACAAGTATAGAAAAACTGGCACCAGTAGTGACTTAATCAAGTAAACTCTTTTTTTCCCCAATCTGATGCTGTTTCCATCCTGTTATAAATCTGTCTCCTCTAGCTAGGGCAATCTCCCAGTTTTCTGTCTGCATATCCCCAGGACCAAAGAGAATTCTAAAATCTTCAGGTTCCAAAGTAATTTTATTCTTGCTACAACTCCAGTCTCGGGATCTGCAGGCCTCTCTAGTACACCCGACTTTTGTTTTTATTTATCTGGGATCCTGATATCCTTGAATACTGGGCTATAACATTGCACAAGGCTTCCTCCTCTGATTCTCTTCCTAATGTTAGAACCACATCATCTGCATATGCTAATGCTCTGACTAGGGGAAGAGTTCCTTTTACCTGTATCCCTACAACCTCTGGGCATTGTCCCAGGGCCTTTAAAATATCTATCCCACAGATGTATAAAAGGGACTTAAGGACAGCCCTGTTGTACCTCTCTCCTTACCGATACTTTTCTCCCCATCCAATCATTCACTTTAGGAATTATTACTGTGTTTTGGTATAATGCTTTTACCCACCCTATGAAATCAGGTGGGATACCAAATGCTGCAAGAACCAAAAACAAAATTTATGGGCTATCCTATCAAAGCTTTCTTTGGTCCATCCCTATTACCCACCCTTGCACAGCATTCCCTTCTCCCTGGAAAATAGTTCTCTTAACATGATAAGGTTATCATTTGATTTCTACCAGGAATCCCACAGGTCTGAATAGGGCTTATTACTTGGGCCACTATTATAAGTCTCACCAATAAAATTTTGGCAAAGATTTTTGGTCAATATTAAATAGACTGAGTGGTTTCCAATTACCCAATTAATTTGTCATGCCTTTCTTATGAATTAGCACCAAAACTGCTTATTGCATGGATTTGGAAAATTTAGCTTTGATAACATGTCATTAAATAATATTGTTAAGGCAGGGACTAACTCCTCCTGAAAAACTTTATATAACCCAACAGTCAGGCCATCAGACCCAGGAGCCATATCAGTTTTAAACCCCTTATGGCTTAAGCCACCTCAGGTTCAGTAATGTCTTTAATTAAGTTGACTCTCTCTCCTCTGTGATCTGAGGTAGGTGTAATGTTTCTAAGAAACCTTCACCATCTGGGCATGTAGCTTCTTTCCCAAACCAGGCAAGCATCTACTATTTCACCAGCTCCTTAGGGAGCTTCCCTGTCCCCGATGGGAATATTAATTCACATTATTCTGGATTCTGTCCTTCCTTTACACTCCTTATACGTCAAACCCTCCTTTAGCTAGTTGTGTCCCAAATCTGGCCTCTTGACCTAATGACTGTGCTCTGTCGTATTGTAACTCCTCATTTTATCACTGACATTCTTAATTTGAGTTCCGTAATCCTCAAGTACTGTCTGATAATGAAATGAGATACTGTACTGATGCCTTAGGGTTAAATACTGAATATACCTGTTATTACTCCTCATTGTTGCATGTTTCTGAAATATCTACTTCCAGCCTTAGTATTCTCCTACCATTCAGATACATCATCATAACAGTCTGCTACTGATAACCTTGCACCCCACTCTTGAGCCCCATGCTTTCTTAATTTGGGGATTTACAGTAGGTGTTTTTTTTTTTTTTTACATTGGGGAGTTTCTTTCCAAGTTATCCTGGCCAGAACTGCTACATGACCTGAGAACTCCTGTGCAATAGTTTTACACTCTAACACCTGCAGAATTTTGGATACAAAATAAAATAAATGTTGGTTTTGATTGTACATCTGAAAATATGTTAACCCACCTGAAGGATGTAAACAGCTGTATGCATCGTTAAGGTTAGCTGTAACTAAAATTTAGTTAAGACATACCAAATCAATGAACATTTTGGATGTCCTTAAACCCCTATCTGCCTGTTGTGTCTCACAATTAAAATCCCTGCCCATACAGTTAAGTGAGAAGTGTGAAGATGCGGTTGCACCTGTTTAAACAGAGCTGACTGCTGAGCTTTAGTTTGTGATGTGTAAATCACAATTAACCTAAACCGCTCATTCAAATGGGACAAATCCAGTATCATAGCCCTGCCTGGACATATATCCACAAGTCTAGATACTTTAAAATTTGGTTTAGAAAAGTATCCCTATCCCATTGCATCGATCACTTCCTGTGGACCAAAATGAGGACCCAGTTGCTAAGCCCTAGAGGCCTGTTATAACTCTTTATCAGATTTTATCCTTGTGTCTACCAGGCAGATTATGTCACTGTGATAATCTTTAGGGACAACATAACCCCACCTAATGTCCTTTCCCTTTGATACTATTAATATTGAGTGAGGTTATGGATAAGCATTCCATCGTGTCTGTAGGGTATTATTTTACTTCTCATGTCCTGTCTGGTACATTTGGCAATTGGATCCAACCCCTCCCCATCTGTGTCAGTATTTGATATAACTGAGGAGGAATCAATTTCCTCCCTTCTAATTCTCTATTAGTATCATCAGTGGATAAGAAAGCATATTTATTACCGGATTTCCAAGCTCTTGATTCAACCCTTTTATTGTCTTGTTTTGGAACCACCACCCCATGTTTTTTCTTTTTGCTGTACTGTTTTAAATGTATCCGTATCCTGATGGGATGAACTGAGGGTGGGAGGCTATCTCAAGCCATATCTGAGGCACCCATAGTACTCTGACCCCTTCTTGTTCTGCTTCTGTAGTACTCACCACCTCACTGGGAATTGATCAAATCCATGTCCCCTGATTCTCTTTTTCTTTAGGGACATTCTGCTTTCCTAGCCAATTCTGCTCTCAGACTTTGTTCTGCTACTCTTTTGGCTAGTTGCTGTTGGACCTGATTAATCAGGCCTTTATGTGAGGGGCAGTCCTTTCTATTATGTGAAGCCCACAGACAACGCCCGTAGGCATGACTGGTGAGCTCACATAAATTACATTGAATAAGTTTAGACATGACCTGAATTATGTCCAAACTCTAGACAGTGGCTGCATTTGATCATGTCGCAAGCTGAGCCCAAATGTCCCTTGAGTCATATTTAAAACATGATTTGGGCTGACTGGCATAAAATCATCCCTTTATCTTTCCTAAATAGAAGAAACTGGGTAGGTGACTAGGCCCCGAATTATTGGTGTAGTTTTATTTTAACCCTCCACCCACCATTCCAAATTTGTTCATCAAGTGTGGAGGTTGGCCAGTTCAAAACTTCACACTGTTGCCTTAACCAGAAAAGAATATCTTCGATGTTAACCCTTGTTTTTGAATATGATAGTAATGTTCTTAATAGCTGGTTTTGTTAGGGGAATTACATGAAATGGAGACCAAACCAGAGAGTTTTTACTAGTAGCATATTGGGCCCAGAATCTATCCAGGCTGAACACATTCTTAAAACTCACATCATAATTTGAATTGCCCAACCCAATTAATGCAAAAATTTCATGAGAAGATTCGACTGAGCCTTTTAGTAGATTTTTGCAACATAAACCCTATCCGGGGGCTTCTAATCCCCTTTATATAAAGATTCTAATAACATTGCATCTCGGAGCTGGTTCCCCTTTGTTCACAAACAGATCTGTTAGCTTAAAACCAGCCCCTGCAATCCCTGTTCCTCACCCACCTCCTGAACTAACCCAGGAGCAGGGCCAAGCCTAAATTGTTCCTCATTCTCTGGCACATTTTGTTCCCTTGTTCAATCACCACAGACCTGATACAAGGTCCAGCCAATGCATTAATCCCCTGCATCACGTCCTGATTCATATGCCCCCTCCCTTGATCAACACTGAGACACCAGCCCCTGATTTTCTTGCTCCAAGCTCCCTTCTAGCCTAGTTGCAGGGCTGGATTTAACCAGTCAGAACACCATTGTCTAAGGCCTCCTCTCCTGCATGCACACATGCTACTGTATTTGGCCTGGGAGAGATATTCCTTCATTTTCCTGCATCCTTCTCTGACCTGCAAACCTTCCCTCCTTCAAACCTGTACTAGCATCATTAACAATATCACCATTTTATTTAGCAACAGTGTTCATATTAAGTTCAGTATTATTAGCCGGGGTTTGTTGGAGCTCTGAATTGGAGCCTTGTTGGTGGTCATGGAATCTTTGCTTTTCTTCAACATATTAATATATGCCAGGTCCTGAGAGTCTGGGGACCAAGAGATGTCTATCACTTGCTCCCATCCAGCATTCTTTAAGGCGATTTCAGGGGACCAATTAGGGCCGCTACTTCCATGTCAGTCCAGCTTCATGATGCTCCTTGAACGCCTGCTTTTGTACCTGGCAAGTGTTTCCATCTGCCTGACTCTGATCTTTGCTACAACCAGGCTTTTGTTCGTGTGGAAAAGAAAGACTCATCTTTCAGATTTGTTCTGTACTTTCTCTTGGGCTATCACATCTTGCTGTTTATTGTTTTGCCTCTTTGTACGAGGCATTTACTTTGTTTCCTTTTATGTATCGCGGCTTTTGGCACTCAGGATTGACCCCGACTTTACTGCCAGCCCTCTTTTTCTCTCCGTTCATATCTTTAACCAGTCTCTGCGGTAAAGCTTCACTGTGACAGGCTCTCAGCCTGATTACTTGCCATGTCAGCATTAGGCGAGTTACGTGCCGTTCTGACAGCAGCAACTGGCTCTGAACTTTCAGAGATCACCTCAAGTTCTTTTTCTAGCAAAAACTTTTTTCAACAATTCTTGTTTCTCAGCCAACAATCATATCTTTTTATTTCCCATCTTTCTCACCAGATGCTGCCGTTTGTGAGTATATGTCTTTACGCTCATACGTCCTCTATTTCGATTATACTTTCTTTCACAATTCCAGCCAGCGATTATTTCTTCCACAGCCTCTTGCACTTCCAGTGCAGGAGGAGGAGCCAGCTCTCCTGCACCATCCATATCCATCTCTTCTCAAGTCTCAGTTGGACTGGCCATCCTGAAACAGATGGCCAAGGGGTCCCCCTACAAGCTCAGTAGGGGATTTTCCCCAGTCCCTTCAAATTCCCCATTCACTAAAAATACCACTGACAGCTTAATCTGGTTCAAGGTCAGTTGGCATTCATCTGTATTCCCTCCCCAGGTCATGCCTGAAAATAGCCCTTCACTATTTGGAATGTGAAGACAGGTTCTACAGTATTCATCTGCACTAGACATCTAGCTCCAACAGAACTTTCTTGGAATTTGCAGACTTGAAGTGCCTGCTTGCAGTCTGGGAGGTCAGGGAAGGGCCCTGGCTCACTACCTCCAAGACCCACTTGTCTGTGGTATGCTTGCCATGCTTGGAGAAGTGAGCCAATCAGCTACCACAGGGGTGGGGTGGTGACCTGTACAAATCGTAGAGGATTCTGTTTGGGCTAGGTTTTTGCCCTTGATGCTTGTTCTGTCCACTTTGTAGGCCTCCTTCCCCTACAGCTGATGTAACCTCTGGGTTGCTAACAGTCTCCTGCCTGGGTCTGAAAGGTCTAGGGTATGTAGCTCTGACCCTGCCTCCCTACCTTGGGTCCTATATGATGTAGAGGCCTATCTGTGGCAGAGTTATTCCTAAACATGGACGTGTCGCTTCCTCTTTTTTTCATGTAGGCCTCAGTTTTGTCCCCAGAAAGAGAGCTGTTCTCACAGGGAAATCCATGGCTTTGGCTGCCTTGAGCCAAGTCATTTTCTGCAGGGAGATGGCACGGGCCATGAATCTGGCTGCTGTGCCATTAGCATCCACTGCCATATGAAACTGGTATTTGGTGGCATTCAACACTGTCCTAGCTATGTTCACAAGGTATGCAGCCACATCATCAGTGACTCTGTCAGCCATGAACAAGACAGATGACTGCAGGGCCTTTTGATACTGCGCTGCATAGGCCGTGTAGGTAGCTTGCAAAAGAAGCAAAGAAGCTCCAAGGTACCCTTTCCACCCCATGCTGTCCAGCTTCCTGGACTCCTTGTCCAGAAGGTGTGAAGACAGAGGTACAGAGGTACAAACTGTCTGAGTTGTAATGCAGGGTTTTTCCTTAAACTACATTGTGTTTATGTGTTTTCTGAGCATTTTGCAGGGTATTTGCTCTTTTGGCATAGAGATACATGGTATAAATGGGTGATGTGACATCATGTTTTCATATGCTAATGCAGCTCTCATGGACAACGAAATTTCTACAACCATAAAATGGAGACCCTCAGGGTAGTTATGGTGGGGGGCTACCATGAAGAGTGAAAACAAACTAAAGCAAACATGAATAGCCCTAACAGCTCCAGGAAGAACAGTTGTCTGTTGACATGGAAACAAATACAATTTACATGACATGAGGGTGTAGTTTTCCTTTAACAGGCACAAGTTTAATTTAAGTGTATTCCTTGTCACCAGGTAGCCCCAACCTGCTATGCAAAACTGCAGCCCCAAAGCTAAAAAGTATAAAGTATCTTCAGAGAAGCTTAAGAGAAGGACTGGCCCAGTGGCACTGAGGGTTGAGGTGCTGGACACCACACCTCATGCTACAATAGTGACCCAGGTTCGGAATGTGCCCAGGTCATCAGGGGTCAGCAGGGGAGGGAACAGATCAAGCATCCGGAGGACTACTCTCCTTTCCTGGGGTGACATGTGGGCTCTCATCACTCTGCAGCGGCCCGATGGAGATTGGGGGCTCTGTCAGGACGATACACTTAGTGGGGTGAAGCAGCAGCGTCAGCATGTTGTGCCTTAGATGTCATTGCACATCCATGCCTCGTGGGGTCTAATAGGAGTAGAAAATTGCAGTACTACCCAAGCAGCTGATAGCCACAACTTCCTCACCCGGTGGGCCTGCTGTGCAGGGCCACACACAGCTATTGGTTCCCGGCCTGTCACAGGGGATTGAGGAGGTCCCTTTGAGGGTATGGCAGCATATGCCAGCCGTGTGTGGGCATGCCTGCGGGCTGCTCTAGGCTGAAGCAGTGGCTGGATGTATGCAAGGTAAGGCTGCAGGAGACAGAAAACAGAAATCGATTAAAAAAGATAAGTTTAAGAGATATTTCCTTTTCAATGGGACAACTTATTTATTTATTTATTGAGTCTTGGATTACAACACCTTTGATCAAAACAACTCATTTACAAAGGTTCTAAGTCAGTAGTACAAAAACAAAACAAGGTAAACAATAGATAAATAAACAGCAGATATCAAGAATATACTTAAAAATGTATGTATCAAAAGCAATCAAAATAGCACTGAGTGTTGCAATATAACAGTAGAGTGGGCTAGAAGAGAGGGCAGCCAGGAGGCCTTGTCAAAATCTAGGAGAAAGTAATGGGGTGTAAGGTGGGATGGGAGAAACAAGAGGGAGAAGGAGATGAGTTGTACAGGTGGTGGAGAGGAAGGAGCGGAGTTGCAAAGGAGGTAATGGAGATAGAGATGAGAGGATGGGAGGTGGAAGGAGGGAAATGGGGTGAGTGCAGAGAAGGGGAGAGCTGGTGAAGTGAGGGGAGGAAGACAAATTAATAGTATAAGGAGAAGAGGTGGTGTTTAGTCAGGAGGGGCAGCCTAGCAGGCCTTGTTGAAAACCCAAGAGATAGAGTAATATGGCTGGGAGAGAGGTAAGAGAGAGAGAGAAACATAGGGTGAAGGAGGAGAAGAAGTTGCAAAAGTGGTGGCATGAGATAAGAGAATGGGTGGAGGGTGGAAGGGAAGGTGAGGAGGAGCAAGGGAAGAACTTGAAGATGCATGAGCAGAGAAGAAACAGGGGTGATGGGTGGAGGAAATGGCTCGAAGGTAGGATCAAAATGAAGTGGCAACAGTTAAAAGTGCCAAAAGGTATAAGTACAATGATAAAATAAGAAGAAGGCTGCTAAGGCGACAGTCACATATACTGTTTGCTAACAGATGTTGTCAGAGTTTGTGATTGAATGGGCCGAGTTTTGACTCAGCAGATATGCCCCCTACCCAGGAAGGTGAGCCAGGGGGCTCTGTAATAAAAGACCTCTGACCTAAGGTGGTGTGGCATCTGGGAACAGTAAAGACCTGAGTTGCCAAGCTTGTGAGTATGTTGGGTACTGTGACAAGGGCTAAGGAGCTGTTGGACCCCAGTGGTAACAAACCAAGGTGTGCCTTCTTGGCAAGTAAGCAGGTTTGATATTGGAGCCAGCTGAATAACTGAAGTCACCGGTCTGAGCACATAGGTCACACGTGTGTGTGTGTGTGTGTGTGTGTGCGTGTGTGAGGCAGGCAGCCTGGAGAGTTGCTGATGTCCAGAATCCTCATATGCCGAGCATTCTAAAGTTTTCGGTTGTACCATTTCCCCTAGTAGGGCTACACAATACCCAGTTGTAATGACTACCCACTGACAATGAGGAGCACTACAAGACAGTTGTTACCTTCACCAATAAACTCTTCAACCATGTTACAAAAAGTGGGTGCACACACAGAAGTTAAATTCAACAAATAAACAGTGCTTTTGTTTTGGAACACAGGCCTACAAGCTGGAGGAAAAGACAGGGTTATGCAGTGCAGTACCTCTCTTGCACTCCCACTCTGTAGCAATATCTCTGGGAGCCACTGTACTGTGGGTCACTATCACCCTCTCAGATCCCATGGCCTATGAAGCACCCACCCAATCAAGGGGCACAGAAGGATGAATTACCTACACAGGGTGCGATAAACTCTTGGTTGGTACCAGTACTACAACTAATATTTCAAGTATGGTGCAATAAGCAGTGCCTCTGGGTACTCAGGAATTACATTAAAGTCCCAGTGCAGACCTGGTGGGTATGCTGCTGGGTTCTTTCAGTGGTGCCTTTGATAAAATTTGGCAAGCCTGCAATTTAACCCCACAACAGACAATTGTATGCTAGCACAAATTTAAGAACTTAAAACTCAAATATTCAGAAACCCAACTTAATAATACTAAAAAGGTTATTGTATTCCAAAAGAGAAAAGTACCAAAGACCCCAGCCAGCAGTGCCAGCACTCACATGGCCCCTCGGATGCAGCAGCTCAGAGTAGGCAGGAACCTGCACACAGCAGCAAGTCAGACAGTACTTGAAGTAGGTCCCAGTGACCTGACACAAAGCACTGTAAACTCTGTCAGACACTTGGCAGCAGCACAGCCATTCTGGCTCAACACTCACAACACTCAGGAGCACTACAGCAGATTCACAGTTCCCAAAGAGCCCAGACCTCAGAAGTGACCCCTACAGTCCAACTCCCTCTGGATTGAAAGTACCCATGTACTCCCATTTCCCAATTCACCCTACTCAATAAGGGTCAGCAGGCCCCTAGCTGGCTCTGCAGCAGGTCGATGGAGGTGCAGAGCTCTTTCACCGATTCCTCAGCTTAGCAGCTTTCCTCCAGAATTTGGATCTCCTCAGATTCTCTCACTGCAGCTTCATTCTACAGGTGCCCTTCTGGCACAGCAGTATAAATATTCATTTATTTCAAATGATTTACCAAGACAGACATACTGAGCTGAAATATCTCATTTCCAGAGGCATACTGGGGAAGGAGAAGCTAGTGGTCAAACAGGAGTTCAGCATGTTTGCAGTTCATTTGCATCACCAGGTAAGGAAAAAGGTCCGGCTCCCCATACGACACACAGGAGAAATACAGTTACTCCCCAACAACTTCAACACTCTGGCCAATGGAAAATCATGTTCACAATGCTCGCAGTCTGGGAAACAAGATCCCAGACCTGCAGGCAATAATGACAGAGGCTAAACTGGACATAGTAGCAATTAGCGAGACGTGGTTTACCAGTAACCACCTTGGGAGACTTCAGTACCTGGCTATGTACTGTTCAGAAGAGACCGAGGTGCACAAAGGGGGGTGAAGTGGCCCTATGTCAATGAAAATATCAAAGCTACAGAAATTCAGAGTACACATAAGGAGCCAGAAGAACTGTGGGTCACCCTGGAAACAGGAAGTGGGACAGCCATAAGAACTGAGGTTGTCTGCAGGCCCCAGACCTGAGGAGGACATAGACACATTACTGTCTGAAGATATACAAAACATGACAGCTAAAGAGGAAGTTCTGATAATGGAGACTTCAACATGCCAGATACAGATTGGTCAATACCAACAGAACCATCTGCCAGAACTAGACACATGGTGGATTCCTGCAGGAGGGCCTCAAACAACTGGTACAACAACCCACAAGAGACAGCGCTATCCTAGATCTAGTACTAACAGGTAAAGGATCACAGATCGCCAGATAGAAGGTCACCTGGGGCCACTGACTATCATATGGTATGGTTCAATTTGGCCACTAAAACTAAATCATCCCATTCCAAGATAAAAATATGGAACTTCAGAGGAGCTGACCTTGATGAGATGGCCAACAGAGTTAAGCTAGCACTGGCAAAAAGAAATACAGGTGAGGGGTACAGGCAAAGTGGGCAAGCATTAAGAATGCAATACTTGAAGCAATACCCCATTGTGTTAGAGAGAAAAGGAAGTGCAAAGAAGAAGGAAACCACTTTGGTTCTCAAAAAACAGTAGCAGAAAAGGTCAGAGCCAAAAGGTTGGCCTTCAGGAAATATAAGGGAACACAGCAGGATGAAGCTAGAGGCTATACCCAAACTTCCCTAAGGGAAGCAGGGAAGGCAGTAAGGCAGGCAAAGGCCCAAACTGAGGGAACACTAGCACAAACAGTAAAGAAGGTGACAAAACTTTCTATAGATACATTAGTGAAACGAGAAAGTCCAGAGGGGTATTGCTAAGATCAAAGGAGATAAGGGACGTGTGAGGAGGACGACCATGTAAAAGCTTCTATCCTATATAGATACTTTTGCTCAGTATTTACTGAAGAGAAGGTAGAGTAAGGCAGGGCCCACAGCTCAGCACCATGGACACGGGGAGGAGGTGAGCACTGGTCCCTTCACAAAAGAAAGAGTCCTACAAGAGCTCAATAAGCTCAGGGAGGACAAGGCAATGGGACCTGATGGCATACATCCCAAGGTACTAAAGGAGCTAAGGGTGGAACTAGCAGAGCTCATTAGCAGAACTGTTTAGTGAGTCTTTACGCACAGGAGAGGTCCCAGAAGACTGGAGAAGGGCTCATGTGGATCCCACTCCACAAGAGTGGTAGCAGGAGGAGGCAGGGAACTACAGACCAGTGAGTCTTACCTCAGTAGTGGGCAAGATTATGGAGGCACTCTTAAGGAATGGATAGAGCAACACCTGAATCCATAGGAGCACAGTATCCAAGACAGCATGGGTTTACAAAGGAAGGTCCTGTCAAACTAATCTCATAGATTTCTTTGACTGGGTAACCAGAGTGGTGGACCAAGGAGGAACAGCTGATGTCGCCTACCTTGACTTCAGCAAAGCTTTCGACACTGTTCTACATAGAAGATTGATTAATAAGCTGGGTGGGTCAGAAGTTGGTCAACTGGGTGGCAAACTGGTTGATGAGCAGAAAAAGAGAGTGGTGGTAAATGGTATACAGTCAGAAGAGATGCAAGTCGCAAGTGGGTACCTCAGGGATCAATCCTGGGACCAGTGCTCTTCAATATCTTCATCAGTGATATTGCAGATGGACTGCAGGGTAAGGTTTGTCTGTTTGTAGATGACACCAAGATCTGCAACAGAGTAGATGATCCAGATGGAGTGGGCAGAATGAGAAGAGATCTGGATAAACTAGCAAAATGGTCAGAACAGTGGCAACTGGGGTTTAATGCAAAGAAGTGCAAGATCATGCACATAGGGAAGAGAACCCTGAAACCATCTATAGGCTGGAGGGTTGCTGGCAGTCAAAGGGAAGAAAGAGACTTGGACATCATCACCACAGATGACCTGAAATCATCCAAGCAGACCACTAAAGCAGTAGGTAAGGCTAGGGGATGTTGGGGTGTATTAGCAGGTGTATCACAAGTCGTAAGAGGGAGGTAATAATCCTCTTTACAAGACATTGGTTAGGCCCCATCTGGAGTACTGCGTGCAGTACTGGAGCCACACCTTCACAAGGACATTAACCAAATTGAGGCAGTCCAGAGAAGGCAACCAAAATGCTGCAGGACTGCATCCAGAAAACATAAGAGGACAGATTAACAGAGCTCAATATGTATACCCTAGAGCAAAGGAGAGAGAGAGAGGTGATATGATGAATCATTCAAACACCTTAATGGCATTAACAAGGTGAAAGAGTCTAACGTTTCAATATAAGAAAAATAGCAGGACAAGAGGACATAGCATGAGATTAGAGGGAGGCTGATTAGGGGCAATGTGAGGAAGTTCTTTTTCATAGAAAGGCGGTGGATGCATGGAACGTTCTACCACAGAAGTGGTGGATATGAATACAGTGCAGGGCTTCAAACAGGCATGGGATAGGCATAAGGGAGCAATACAGATGAGTATGAATAGGTAGGCCATTGACAGAGCAAAGACCGATGACACATTTAGAAGGAAGAAAAGAAATGGGCAGACTGGATGGGCCTTCGGTCCTTATCTGCCGTCAACTTCTATGTTTCTATGTTTCTATGAGGAAGAGCACAAGTTACCACAAATAGGTTGCAATAAGCAAAACAGTACGAGTTAAATAGCAACAAAACAAACTGTACTATAAAAGAGCAGATGGTGGCAAAACTGTAGTGAGAATAAGGTACTAGCGTGTTCAGCAAAAAGTGCAGATGGTGGTCAAAGCTGTAGGGTAAACAGGGCCCCACTCAGTACAGCAGGTAGTGGAGAATGGATAAGTTTACCTGTGTGATACTGTCACTTGTGTGTATGTTAATACTGCAGCAGAGACCACTCTCATGGTTATATGAGTGGTCTCACATTAGAATATCAGAACTGCTGATCTCCAGTTCATGGTTCCTTACCCTAAGAATGTGCATGGAACCACTTTTGCAATGGCATGTGTCGTCTCTGTGGTGATATTAATATATTGTTGCTAGAGCCTGTTAAATAATATATAAATTTACTAAAAACCTTACAGGAGTATGCTCATTTCCTGGGCAGCGTGCATTACACACTCTTCACAGAATATAAGTGTCTGATGTGCAGAGGAATGGGCGCTTCGATTGATGAAAAGCACTCCCTTGATCTGTAATCCTGTGTATAGTGTTTTTTAAACAAGAAAAAAAGAAGGAATCTGTGTAATCTCTGTTCTGTATGCCACTCTATTAGGACCAGCAAATGACCGTGGGATTGAAGAGACCACAAGCTAACCATCTCATACTAGCCTTCTCAGACACCATAATATCACTGTAAGGGGAAGCTGCAAATAAATATAAGAAACACATCACCACACAGTGGGAGAAGCTCAAAGCACTATTTTCATTGAATTATATATAGCAACAAACTGGAAGAAGTGTGACAACCAGGTCCAGTCCGATGAAAATGTGGTCTCATGCATATTCTTAGGTATGGGAACCATGAACTGATGGTCAGCGGTTCTGATACGCTTCAGTACACTTTAGTGTCAGTGGCAATAGGTAGCACACTCCGCCTCTGAGGCCGGAGTCAGAGGGCTGTGGGTTCAGTTCCCACACCTGGCACTTGGGTTAATATCCCAGTACTGACACTGTAGTGCAGCATAAGAGGGTGCTGCACTTGAGGTGCCATCTTTTGATGAGATGTTAAACCGAGGTCCCATCTTCCTGGATTGGTGGTAGTTCAGGTGGATGTTAAAGATCTCATGGCACTTATCGAAAAGAGTAGGGGAATTTCTCCGTTGTCCTGACCAAATCTCCCTCATTCACTAAAAATACCACCAACAGCTTAATCTGGTTCAAGGTCAGTTGGCATTCATCTATCCCCTCCCCAAGGTCATGCCTGAAAATAGGCAGGATTTGTCTAGTGCACTTACCGGTCAAAAAAATAAAATAAAAAAATATATAAATGTGAATGTCGGCAAGAACACGGCAGAGGCTATGCTGTCAGAGGCAAATGTGTCTGCCAGTGTCCACCAGTTCAGCTAGGAGGTCAGTCACTCACGCTGTATTCTGCTACAGTAGGATTACCATCCGTAACATACAAGGCCCTATATTGAGAGCACTGTGGAGCGTAACAAAGGTTTATCACTCTTAAGAACAGGTGCATTACACTCCAATGTATTAACTGTGGCAAATTTAGTACTGAACAGATGATAGATTTTCAGCAGTACTGAACAGATGATAGATTTCCAGCAGCTCGAACAGGAACTAAACTTTAAACAATTAATGAGACACTTAATGAACTAAAGATGACACAAACTATAATGCAACAAGGGAAGAAAGAAGATACACTGATCTTGCCACATCTAAACAACAGAAAAGAGCAAGAGAGGAGGATATGGATAAGGACACGGACTGGTGTACTATGACATCAAGTAGAAAATCAAAAAGGGAGGAAGAGGCTGGAAGTAAAATCAATCTATGTAACAGATTTGAAACACTCATAGATCTATCAGGAGAAACCACCATAAATGTAAATCAACCAGAACCAGACACAGATGACCAGGGCACCAACAATGTTTGCACACAACCAGTTAAGCAATCATGTGTTGGGAGACTCCGATATCAAATACACCAACAGACATAATGTATTTGCAATCTGAGACAAGGTTAACAGGACAGTTAGCAGTTTTTCAGGTGCTAAAACAAAGATATTTCAAACATGTTAGATAATATTCTTGCAGGGATAGGCGAGAGTCAACAGCACTACGTATGTAGGTACTAATCATATCAGAGAAAAATGAAACTGAAATGTAGAATTATTTTCAAACATTGGGCAATAAGTTAAAACATAAAGACTCCAGAGTTACCATTTCTGAAATTTTAGCAGTAGCCTGGGCAACAAATTATTGGCAGAATAAAATAAAATCCTTGAATTACTGGCTTAGAACTTTGACAAAGGATTAAACATTTCTCTTTTAAGAAATTGAGATCCTTTTGAGAAGAAAATTACTTTACTACAGGGATGGTCTGCACTTAAAGAAAAAGGGAGCAGGATGTTGGGTCTGAAAGTTAAAAAACAATATCAGAACTTTTAAATAATCAGAGTGGGGAAGAAGGGACATACTGTAGGAATAAAGGAAATAACCCTTATAAAAAGAACTAACAAGAAAATGAAAGTAGAACTACTGAACACCAAAGTCAAAATATGGGAAAGAAGAAGGAGTTGAAACTGTTGCTACTAAAGAGGATATAGACATAGCAGGGTTACTTAAACCTGGTGGGATGACCCAGCAGACTGGAACAAACTGATAAAACAGATGCAAAATATTTAGCAAAAATAGAAATAACAGAAAGGGAGGAGGTATGGCTTCTTACATTACAGAAAATCTGAAATGTATGCAGTTAGTAGAAAATAGCTAAATATAACATTGAAAATACAGTATACAGTATGTATTAAGATGATAAACTGAATAAAGCATTTACTTTAAGGCTATACTACAGGCCACCAAAACTAGGTGATGATGTAACCTTGGATAGAAAGAATGGCAGGAGAGTCAAACACAATCATACTAGGCAACTTTAATTTCCCCAGTATAGACTGGGATTGTCTAACAACTGGTTATAAGTTGGGAATACCTTTCTTAGTATGACATACAGATCTAACCTTAATCAGAAAATCAATAGGTCCACTAGAGTACAACACTCTAGATATTATATGAACATATAGAAATTTGCCAGCAGATAAAGACCTAGAGGTCTATCAAGTCTGCTTCGAATGTGCAGCTAGCACCCTTATTCTGCAGCTGCCCTCCCTTCCACCCTTCCTTCATTGACCATCTCCTTGTCCTGTCCCATCCCCTTTAGAAGCAGTCCACTGTTCTACTGGATACCACTTCTGCAGGTAATGCATTCCACCCAGCCACCACCCTCTCTGTAAAAAGTGTCTCCTCATCTCCTCCTGTCTCATATCATGGCCCTGGTCCCTCCCTCCCTTACTTTGAACAGCCTTCTTATCTTGGCCAATATGAATGGAAAAAAAAAGTTAAGTAATGCTAACTGAAGCAATGGGTAGCAGTGATCATACCACCATTCTAGTTACAATAGATCACAAAGTTAATTTAATAAAGTCACCACCATACATAACTACAAAGCAGCTTTCCAAAGTGTGACTAATGAATGATCAAAAAGTAAATGGGACATAGTATTTAATAACATCAACACAAATGAATGTTGGGAAAAATTCCAAACTATTGTTCTAAAGTTGGAAACAAATGTTCCCACCATTGAAGCATATACAATAGAAATTGACAACAAAAAAAAACATGCTGGTTGAATAAACTACTGACAAAAATATAAAGATTAAGAAAAGGCTATTCAAAAGATTAAAAGAGAATCCTTCAGAGAAATATTAAAACAATATAGGAAGGCAGTAAAAGTGACCAAAACCAGTATAAGAAATGTTAAAAGCCATACTGAATTGAAACTTGCTGAGAAAGTTAACAGGAAATGCTTTATGCTTCTGTAAACTAGCAATAAAAGCAACAGACAGAACTATAGGACGAATATCTAATTTGCAATCAATATGCAATTTGGGTGAAATGGTAACAATATTAAACAACTATTTTTGTTATATTTCTGATACGTCATGCACAATATCATCAAGTTCATGCATATAGGGCAAGCAAAATACCGTTACAGCTTACAGGAAGGTGTCAATGATTAACAATAAATGTGTTGAATAGGAATTGAGTAGGTTGGACCCAAACAAATCTGCAGGGCTAGACAACCACCAACTGAGATTACTAAAGGAATTAAGAACATATTATTAATAAATCCATTATAGGAGATGCCCTCTGGATTGGAGAAGGCAATAGTGGTGCCTAATTTTAAAAGAGGATAAAAACAAAACCCAAGAATTATAGGCCCATAAGCTTGATGTCTACTGTATGTAAACTGGCTGAAACCATAATAAGAACAAGGATAACCAATAACATTATTGGTTGAAGGATAAAATCAACATGGATTTACAATGAACAGGTCTTGTACAACAACATTAAGCTTTTATGAAGAAGTTAGTAAAACCTCGATCAAAATATTCCCATGGATGTGATATACCTTAACTTTAAGAATGCTTTTGACACGGTACTACACACAAAGCTGTTATCCAAATTAAACATCAGTATACATCCTGATCTTATAAGATGGATAGAATCATAGTAGAGTGAAAACTCATGCCCCTAAGGCTCTGTATCGGACCTCTTCTGTTTAATCTATATATCAGTGACTTGGAAAGGGGTGCATATTTTATATAAACAATTATCGGATGATACAAAATTAGGAGGGATGGTAGATACACTTATGAACCAACTGTATGTTGCTCATGACCTTTCGTTACTAGAGCACTGGACATTAACTAACAACATGGAGTTTCATATAAACAAATGTGTTGTAGCTCACTTTGAAATAATATTAAACAAAACTACCATCTAAACAATATAATGCTAAAGTAACATCTGAAAGGGATATAGGAATACTGATTACAAATGAGTAATGAGCAGTAGCAAGATGGTAGTGAATCAGGCAAACAGAATCTTGGGATGCATTCAGAGAGGATTTATGAACAATTCCGAATCTATGTCAGTTTCATTGTACTTATGATAGCCCCATCTAGACTACTGCTCTCAGGTCTGGAGCCCTCATTTGAGGAAGGATATCGAGTTAGCTGAAAGATCCAGAGGTGTGCAACAAAAATGATACCAAAACTAAAAACAGACCATATTATGAGAGAAATAATCACACAGGGCAGCATACAGTTGAGTGAAGGAGACTAAGCGGAGATGTGATATTACTATTTTAAAACCGTCAGGATGAAGATCTAAGGTCCATTCTGGGAATTAAGTTCAAAGAACTATCACACAATCTCAGAAGGCACAAACCCTTACTACTTAGCAAAACAGCTGACAAACTAGCCAGAAGGAATTGTTTCGCAGTACATGTGGGCAGAATCTGGAACTCATTACCACATGAGGTAATTAATTCTTCTAGTATAAACATGTTAGAAAAAAAATAAGGACTAGACATTTACCTGGATGAAAACCAAATAAATGGCTGTAACCACTAGAAGTGAGCCAGCCATGATGGGCAAAAGTATTTTGCTGTTCTCATCTACCCAGGATGAAACCAATAGGAGGTAAGGGTGGAAATGGTGACTGACTTATGGCAGGCACAAAGGCACAGGGGATGGGGAGGTGGGGTGGTGGTGGTAAAATAAATAAAGCCAAGCCAGGCTCAAGGGCAACTGCAGGAGTGAGAAGAGAATGCACAAAGGAGGGATTTCAATGAGTGTAAGGAAAAACACTGCAAATCATAGGTTGTAGGAAGCCCACAGTTTAGGGAAGTGGAAGGAGAAAGAACCTTGACCTTTGGAGGACTTTACTGAGGGCAGTGCTAAGGAGTGAGGGCCAGAGTTGCAAAGGAGTAGTAGCTAGGAACTGAGGAGGGAGGGAAAGTCCAAAACCACAATTTAGAGATGAAGGTAGCACAATGAGCAAGGCGTCTGATGTCAAGGAACAGTAGGAGAGGAGGGAATACAGTAAACAGTGTTGGGTTCAATGGGGACAATCGAGGGCAAAGTGAACGAATTGAAAGAAGCCGACCAGTCTGTGGGGAGTAGACTTCTTGAGCAGCACAGTAAAAATGTCACCAGCATAATCAAAAATAGGAGAATCATCTTTGGAACTCTTCTCCTCGCTTCTCTCTCTCTGAGCAGAAAGTAGGAAACATGCTTTATTTCTGAAAAGGACACCATGTTTGGGATGTAGATTCTTGTGGATAGCATCCACATGAACTGAGAAATCAAGGTGATGATTCAACCACACCCCAAGGTATTTACAGCAGGAAACATCCTGAACTGCAACACCATCAAGGTTATGGAAAGAGGGGAGTGAGAAGAGCCTAGCAAGTCTCTTCCTTGTGCCACAAGTCATGGAGACAGTTATTTTGGCACTGAGGGACAGCTGATTAGGCCAGAACCAGTGCTGATGTTGCTGAAGTCCAGTTGGAACGAGCCATGAGATCACAGGCAAAGGAGCCATAGGCATACAAACTATGTCATCTGCATGTGAACAGATGCAGAAATGAAAGCAGAGGAAGGTCGTTTAATGAAAAGGAGAACAGACTAGGCAAGTACAGATCACCAGTGCAGACAGGGAATAGAAGGATATGGTATCACCAATACAGACAGCTTGAGACTTACCCTTGATGCAGAGGCAGTCCCACTCAACTGAGAAGCCAGACAGCCTCCGCTGCCTTTATCCTGTCCAGAAGGATGGGATGGGCAACAGTGTAGAAGGTTTTGACTAAGGCAACAAAAATGACTAAGATGACCAGACCATGAGTCATGCCTGATAAACTGGAATCAGTAATTCACAGGAGGGAGATGCCTGATAAACTGGAATCAGTAATTCACAGGAGGAGATAGAGTGGTCCTACCTAAACCAGAATGGTAGGGAGTGAAGCTGAAGGAGGAGTCAAGGAAATGGGACAGTTGGGAAAGAACCAGGTTTCCTGGAGTTTAGCCATTGTGAGGAGGAGGGAGACAGGGTAGTAGTTACCAGGAAGGTGGGGTCACACTCTTCAGGGAGGAAGACTATAGCCTGTTTTTATATGTCAGGGGTTGAGGCTAGGGTGAAGGACAGGTAAGGGAGGATGGTGACTGGGAGACAAACGGCAGAAGCAGACAGAGACAAGATTCTGGGGTCACTGCCATCAGGGCTCCCATCTGGGTGGGTTTAGAACCAGGAGGTCTTTGAGGAAGTAGCAGGGGTGGTGGTGAGAAAGGGAGTAGGAGGAAGAGACAGAAGAATGTAGGGAGGTGCATAGGAGGTAAAAAGGAGTTGAGAGATGGGGTGAATGCAACCTGGCATGAGACAGTGGTGCCGCTAACTTGAGACTAGGGGAGGAGACTGGATCAGAGGGGAGAGGAGTGCATGAATTACTTTCCAGAAATTGGAGGGTGGTTAATGTGCTCTGGAGTGTGGCTGCAAAGAAATCAACCTTCACAAGCCTAGTAGCTCTGGGACAGGCATTGCAGAGGGCACTGCTACTAGTAAAGTCAGTAAGCCGCTAGTGGTCTTGTAAGTCCACCAAGCAAGGTCACGCACTTGGTGACAGGCCTGCAACTCTATTGAGATCCAGGAGAGGTATGAACCTCAAACTTGTTTTCCTCAAGGGGCATGGTGGTCCCAGACAGACATGAACTTGGAGTTGAATAACTCTATGGCAGTGTTAATGCTGCTAGCAGCTGCAATGGGGACCAGTCAATAACCATCTTGTCAGCATGAAAGGAGGACAGGTCCAGAGATCAAAAGATCAGAACTGGATGTATTTGGGAGATGAGGGCAATCTATCTTGTGCAGACAATATGGTGCTCACTGAAGGCCTTTGGAAGGGGCCAGTATCCACAATGGTAGGGTGAGAGAAGAGTACCTAGTCCAGGAAGGAATGGTTGAGGACTTGTAATTGAGACAGGTTGGTTCAGAGATGAGTTGGGAGAGCTGCAGGGACTTTACATTTTGGCAAAATTTATGATGGGACAGGAAAGTCAACTGAGATTGAAGTCACCAAGGATGAGTACCTTGCCATAACAGGCATACGTGGCTATGGTGGTGAGGAGTTCAGTGACTAAGGATGGAGATATGCCAGGGCAGCAACATACTCCAGCAATGAAAAATGGGAACTGTGAAGAGGAGGGAAAGTTTGAGGAAAAGCATCTCATATGCAGAAAGAGACGTGACCAGTGCTCCACCACCACTCTTGCACGATCCTGTCTGATGATAGTGAAACCTAGGATGTGTCAGCAATATCTGGAGTCTTGGGGGCATGCCAAGACTTTGAGATTACTAGAACGTCAGGTTTAACGTTAACCATAAAGCACTTCCAGGTGGTCAATTTGGAGGCGAGACTGCAGAGGTTGACGTGAGCCAGCCTCAAACCTTTAGAGCAATGAGATCGGGATGGGAGTGCAGGGCCAGGATTGAGCTCAATGCCACCATCTACTATGAGCAAGAAGACAATGAGCTTAAGGAGCCTATGAGATGCTTGTGTGAGGCAGAGTGTTGGGAGGAAGTTGTGGGAGGAGGAGGAGGATGGGGCCTGAGTGCATTAAGGTGCTGGTAAGGGATAGGTTGCACCCAGGAAGCTAAGGGGACTAGGAGATGGAGGGAAGGCAAGAGGAAGGGAGAGTGGGAAAGGGCGGGGGAAGGAAGATGGAAGGAGAAAGGAAGGGGAGGAAGGAGAGGCTAGCTAGGAAGGGAGGAGGAGATGGCAGCAAAGCAGCATGATGTAAAGAAAAAACAGTTGCCTGTAGTTAACTGGTAACAAATAAGAGAAACTGCAACTACCAGCTATTTACAGAATTACACTATAAAGCCAAGTGTATTGTACCCAGGAGGGAGCTACCAGTGAGGGGTCGGGTGTCATAGAGGCATAGCTCAGAAAGCATAGGCAGACCAGAAGTTATAAAATATGCAAGTAGGGTTTTATTCTTATCAATAACAAAAATAAAACTGTACAGGATAGCTCTTCACACAGGCAGTTCAAACAAAATGTCCCATCATCAGAGACTCTCTCTGGAAGAGCACTGCTCTCATTAAATAAGATATTTCTGCCTGGAGTTCAAACTCTGCATCCTGATTTTGTAAGTTACATCTCCATTTTCATAAAAATGTACCAAACTTTGTAATTTTCCTTCTCAGACCAGTCAGAAGAGTACATCTAGGGCTTGATTCTCAAAGCTCTTGGGGGCGGCCTTGAAGGTCTTGCATCCACAGGATTGAAAGAAAGTGTCCCTTGTGCCAAATGATGTCCCAGGAGCAATTCACGAGAAGGCTAGCAGCTATCGCATGCAGCCTGCACCTAATGGTGCTAACGCTGCCATTGCACCACACAAGCATGGCACCAGGGCTTGTGGCAGGCGTGAGCTGCCATATCCCTGAATCACAATTCACAAAACTCCCCAGTGATGACGTTTCTAAGTACCCTTAGACCAGCACTGGCTGGTTTTAAGGTACTTAAAAATGTCACCACGGGGCAGTTGACGGCAATGTGCCATGGCCTCCCTCCCTGAACCTTGATCACTGAGAAAATAATTAAATGCTCCTTTGTACCCTGGTAGTCCTAGTGGCCCCCCATCCCATTATCTAAAATTACTGTAACACTTATCACTTGATCAGTGGAGCCCCCACCTGACAGTACCCTACCACCCCACTCCCCAACCCATAAGAGAGCCGGCGGCTGGCAGAGCCAACCTCTCACCACCGTGGCCAGATGCTGAGCTCTGAATGAGCGTACTGTATATAGTACACTCAGTGACTGATAGCTCACTGAGCACGTACTAATAGCACACGCTCATTCAGAACTCAGTCTATGGCTGGCCGTGGTGGGCTGGGTGCCAGTCACCGCCCCTTATGGGTTGGGGAGAGTGGGGTGGTAGGGTACTGGGTGGGGGCCCACTAGACCAACAGCTGTTAAGCATTACAGAAAATGTTGGGGTCATCGGGATGGGGGCCACCAGACTACCAGGAAAAGGCAACTAATTACTGTCACAATGATCAAGGTTCAGGGAGGGAGGGGGCCACTGACCACCAGGGAAAGGCAACTGATTATTTTCACACACTGATCAGGGATGGGGGTGCACTAGCCCGTGTTTATGCACAGTGCTGCACACTGCCACAGGTTTATGGCAACCTGTCCATGTGTGCCCTCTGTTTGGTGGACTGCATTGGTTGCTGTAAGCCATGGAACTTTGCCACTGGGACCCTGCCTGACAGAGAATCGGACAAAGGGTCCATGACACATGGGCGATTAGCGTAAGCCACCTTTAGGTGTGGCTTCGCAGAGTCTCAGAATCGGGCCCACAGTCTCAACAGGTGCAACAAAATACTGTATAGTAGCTTATTTTACTGGCAATTTAATTTCGCTATTTAGCTGATCCTGCCCAGTACGCAATATACACAAGGATAGTGAAATATAGGACTGTACTTCACTGTTCATCCATGCCATTCGCACAGCACACACACCATTTTAAAATCATTAATGCTAGAGATTAATTATCTTTATTAAGTAGTTGCACCAAACGAAAAAAGAACTTTAAATAAAAAAAAAAAAAAATGAAAGTTCAGTAACATGCTGAGTGTTTGGCATGTCGGAGACCATGTGATCATTCAGAATCCTCTGCATCCTCCACATCATCCTAAGTTAACATAGCAACAGCAACAGTTTGGGAAGGCACCTGAAATAAAGAAAAGTGGAATGAGGAGCTGTGGGAGAATGATGAACCCTCAAAACAAACAAAGTAAGTGACTTACAGGGTTCAGGCAATTGTCATGTGCTTTGGCTACGCCAGCCTCAATAAAACCATGGATTCAGTCTTCCCTCCATGCACAGGGCTCTGTGAAGCTCACCTCCAGCCACTGCATATGTTTCTCTTTATGTGGTGAAGTGTAAAATCCACTTTTATTTCTGATTCGCCCCTTCATAGCTGCTCTGCCACCAGCCCTGCATACCAATCAGTAAAATATTTTTCTTGCAGTCTTTGAAATGTTATTGAATGAAATATTGAGAGGCTGCAGCAGATCTGTACATGAGGTAGGGATAAAAATTGGGACAATGTTACAGTCCTGTAGTTTTCCAACACTGTGGAGGTTGTGTGTGCCCTAAATAAGTCCATCAATATTAAAGCCTTCTGCTCATCAGGAAGCGCAAGATGCTTTCTCGTGAAGAAAAAATAGGACACTAGCACAAAATCCACATAATCAAGCATAGTAAATTAATTTTATTTGAAAAGTTTCACTAGGCAGGACATACAGAGCTGCAATAGCTTGTTTCAGATGTGTCCTGGGAGAGGGAAATAGAGAGGATGAAACATAGCAATCATTTTACAGAGGATAAAACATACAATCATTATACAGAGCAAGATAACACATAACTGGTACAAGTGAGGTATACATGTCCATGCAGAACAGGACTATGAAACTTCCACTTTGCACGCAATATGATTATAGAGAAACTAGACATTAACAAAAACATATAGTAAGTGCTTAAAATACAATTCTAAGACCAAAGCTTGGCAGGAAAATGCTATAAGCCAACCTTCCCTTTAAAATCAATACAGCAAATTGAGGAGGGGCAGAGAGTAGCCAGAATCATTTGCCCAATGGTTGACTGAATGGGTGAAGTGCTAGTCAATGGGAAATTTGTACTGGGGTGACATGCCGTTTTGCCCTTTTATATCACTTGTGGTGGTAGGTAGTCTCCTGACAGTGTGCATGCTAAAACTAAGGATACCTGACCCTTGTCACCTAGTCCACTCACTGACACCTGTTTAGATCCGGCTTCTGCCATCAGGGATCCAGATATGATTTTTGGATAAGTACTTTACTCCTTATTTTGAAAGTGAGGCAAGTAAAACCAAATTCAGATGCACACAAATGTCTGCACAGAATGCAGTGAGGAGTAAATTTTAAAAACAGTGTAGAAATGGGCACCACATTAACACCGTTTTGTCAAAAGTTTATTATCAGCTCCTTTGGTATCAGTTCTGTGTGCTTGCCTTGGCAAGTCTTGTAAGGAACGCAGCTTCCAGACTAGCAAAGTGTGCCAGTGTTTTCCTGGCTGCTTTGGTATCCATTCTGCTGATGAAGCCCATTTTGCTGAGAAATTTCCAGGACCACTTAAGTGGATAGATTTAAATGCCCATCATTCTCTGTAAGCATTTGTGGTACAGAACCTTTTATGATACCACTTGAACTCATGCATTTATGACTGCTCATTCGCACCACAAACTGTGCACCACTTTTTCAATTGGTCCTCTTTATCAGTCACAGCAGTAGTGTCGGGTCGCCATCTCTGTTTCCTTGTATCGGGAAGCTAGGTCAGGGTCACATGTGATTTTAGCTTTGCCAGGTAGTCACTTATAAATTTGTGCATGGTGTTTTCATTTATGGCACAACTGTATTTTGTGACATTTTTGCCATTGAGGCACAAGTCAGGAAGTACAGGAAAACCAGGAACAGCTGTAAAATTCACAAGTAGCATTTTATTATCAGTAATAGTAAAATAAAAAATAAAAATTGTTCAGTATAACTATTTACAAAGGCAGTACAGAGAAAACAAAAGTCCTTCATTTGAGGGTTTCTTTCCAGCTTCAAATCTCAGTCTTTCTAGCAAAAATATTGCTGCTCTTTTATAACAAGTCTTTGCCTGACAATTAACTTTTTCATCCTGAGCTCGTTAAGGAGACATCCTGTTTCTCATAAGATGTATTAGAACTTTGTCAATTTCCTTGAGGTGCAACAAATTAGAACATATTGTCCCAGAACTGACCTCCTGTTGACAGCTCTACAGACTAGTTTGCAAACAAGACTGAGAGGGCTCAAACTGCATCTCAGGTTAACCCCTATATTCCAAATAGCTTTTTGCAATCATTTCAATAGTATAACTATATACAGCTTCAAACAAAGGGATCCTAGTATCACTTGAGTTTCACACAAAGATTAACATATATTTTTATAACTACAGATATGCAAGGGGAAGAAAAGACAGAAACAGCACGTGAAGGCAGTGAGATAATGACAGGCGGAGAATCACGAGACCATCAGAGTGATCAGTTCCTATGTCTCAAAGAACAACTGGTTAAGCAACCAGACAGACAAGAGACAGAAAGGAGGATAGAACAGATCCATACATTTAACTCTTCTACATCACAAATAAGACAGGGCCTTATTCAACGTCACAATTATCCCATGCTCGGCAGCAGCATACTGACCGGCTCAAGCGGATCTCAGCAATGTAGGTCTGATATGTGGAAGCTAAGTTTTTTTTGTTTTTGCGGATGGCAGAGTGCAAGCACGCTCCCAACTCACAGATGCTGCTACATGATTTTCAGCACCTGAGCTGACAGCAAGCTCTTCAGCATTAACATTAGAAATCCTAAGGGTATTCCCATTTCTGCCCTCTCTTACTGTTAAGCCAGCTCAAAAAGACATAGTGTAGGTGGCTAAATGTACCACAACAGAGAAAGTGACAGGGTATCGGGTTCAATGGGTCAGACAGATTGTGAGCATACAGTGACATTCAAACCATGCCTCTGATGATCAGCTGATTGTCAGACCATGGAGTGCTAATTCAAAATGGTGCAAAAACACTCCATCAGCTGATAGCGCAGAATAAAAGAGGCCACGGAATCAAGGTGTTATACCGTAATACATTTTGTCCCAAAGCTGGGTTTCCTGTTGACAATTCTGTAAACAAGCTTGAGGAGGTCAAAATGCACCTCAAGGTCAATCCTCTGTGTTCCAGATTGTTATATTTCTGATAAATCCAGTTTTCTGCAGTCATTTCAACAATATAATTATATACATTTGCAAACCAAGGAATCTCAGTTTCATAAAGAGTCACATATATTTTTTAACCACAGAAGCAAAGGAGAAAGAAATAATAGAAACAGCGGGTGAAAGAAGGGATATAATGGGGGGATGTGGGACTATCACAGTGGCCAATTCCTAGGTGTTACAAGAAAATTTGTGCAATCAGACAGGCAAGCGACACACAGGTGGCAGAATAGGAGAGGACAGAATAAAGCCTTATTTTTAACTTTCTCTGCTAAACAAATAGGGCAGGGTCTTACCCAACTCCATCACGGTGGGTTACTGACTATACCCAGAAAGGGATAAGCTAATACTAGGTGGAACGATGCACATGCCACCCTGATACGTAGAAATGATGAATCAGACATGATATAAACTACACCCAGATAGGGAGTATGCTACAAACCTGGGAGATTAGTTAAGTGGAATGGGATATACCTACATCCAAACAGGCAGTGAAACACAAACCTGGGAAATGAGTGAAGTGGAAAGGGAAATGAGCTACATCCAGATAAGGAGTAAGCTAACTGTAAAATTAACATTTGGGTGGGGAGTACACTGCACACAACTTGGAGGTTAATTAGTATAGTGCAACTGGAACAGCAGTCAGTACAGACAGTAGTAGCTGTGTATTGTAAGAGGAGCACAATGGAGGTACTATCAAGAATGCAGTACAAATATGCAACACTGAGCAAAAAGCAGAGCAGTACAAAATAGTCAAAGAAGATTATGATCAGTAATGAACAGTACAAATAAAGGACTAGCAGGTCAATACATGAGGATTGTGTGATGAGCAAGCATACACAACAAGGCAGTTGATCAAGAGGTTTTCATGGTAACCAGAGACCTCGAGAGCGCAGCTCGAGAGGTCCGCTGGAAACTTGAGTTGGTTTCGTTAACTGCCTTGTTTGTGTATGATTGCTCATACACAATCTTTATAGTGCATGGGCAACCATAATCAGCACTCCGTGATCCCCCAAACAAGTCTAGAAGAAAAAATAAGACTTACTTGACATCTGTACCAGTGCGCTTACTTCCGCCTCACGTTGGCCGATGGCATGTCGTTTGATCTTGTTCTGCACCGGTGGCGTACTCGGTGCAGCACAAGATCGTGACGCACCGAAGTGCAGCACAACAACACCGTTCCAGGCATGGATTTCCATGTGAAACAGTGTTCCACCATACACTATAATGAGATTGGTAATTCAAGTCACTGAGACACAATGATACTTTGCAAAGTAGCGGCTGCCTCACAGCAGACACCCAAATTACTCTGTCATTTGAATTGTGCTCATAGCAGTCCAGACTGCTTGGACACATATATTTAGTATTTTAACAAAACATATATAGCCCTGATGGGGTAACAGTACTATTAATTTGTACAATTTTTGACCAGAAAACATACACTAGCTGAGGCTTGTTTCCAGGTTAAGTCCTAGGAGCACAGGAAAGTTAACTGACTTGCTTATGGTCACACGGTATTCAAGTAGTGGCTGTGGGATTCAAACCCAGTTCTTCAGGTTTGAAGCTCAGTGCTCTTAACCACTATGTTGTACTGCCTCACAGGGAAGGATAAGCCCAGGCTAGAACTCCTAAGATCTGGGTCTGGCTAGGCCTCCAGCTCCCACAAGCAGCAGCAGGTCTTCTCACCTCTGAGTTTCTCTCCAACTGCCACAAGCTCATCAACATCCCAGAAACTACTCCCTTCAACTCAGTGTCCTACTGGTCCGGCAGGGCTGTCCATCAATACTTCTGCCCTGACCTGGCTTCTGACTGGCTCCAGTAGCCCACCATCACAGTAGGGATCATCCCATTTGCATCATCTCCCCACAATCCCTTGCTCTCATTACTAGGGCTTTCTATACCTCTGGCTAGATGGCTGGGGCAGGCAGGACTTATAGACAAGCGAACTAAGTAGCTTCCTAGGGCATCCACCAACAGGGGCATCAACTGCAGTTCCTCTCATCACTGAGATGGCACCACCCCTTCAAAGCCCTGTCTGACTCCACATCACTGCTCTCTCTCTCTCTCTCTCTCGACGAGCCTCACAGAATTGAGAAAGTGAAAAGAATGTCATGTGACCACAGGATAGACACTGTGCCGACTGGTGACTGACTGAAAGGATTTCAGCAACCCACAATGCACAGCACGAGGACCCCACCTGATGATCTAGTGGGTACAAGCTAGCCCCCTCCACAGCAGCCTGTGCACCTGTGGGAGTCAAGTCAGTCAGAAGCCATGGAGAGGGAGTCAAGGAAAATCCAATGGGATTACTATCTGGATAAACAGGTTTACAATTCTCTTCATCAAATAATTGGAAAACCTTTAATCAATTACTAGAAACCCCCAAATCAATGTATTACCTCTTTAAATACATCTGCAGGACTTTAAAAGATATCAGTGAAATGGCTAACGAGTTCAATCAAGCTTTTTGCAATACTGTTGGTGTATCAAAAAGTGGATGTTACTAATTACTCATTCAATAATTATTTTGTTGGCTCTTCTTACTACCCTTTATATTCCATGCAATTTCCCTAGAAGAGACTGCCCAGCACCTTAGAGCAGGTTCCTAGTAAGGGTTCCTCCAAGCACAGAACATAGCCTACCTGGCCCCAGTACCAATCCATACACTATTTTCCTTAGTGCCACCATAAAAAACAGTTTGAACACTTGTAAAATTGCCTCCGACACCATGGCCAGAAACGCAGCCACTTCCATATTGCTCCAACATGCCCCCATGCAGGCACACATGGAGCCTGTTTTGTGATGTCATAAATGAAGGCTGCTTGTGTATGCCTCAGTGACTTTGAATGGGGTCAGATTTCTTAAATATTTTGTAATATTTAGTGTTAGGATTTAAATAAATCAAATCGACTGCTCAACTAACAGGGACCCTGTTAGTCGGCGATCACTCTGATTTATTTAAATTGCAACACTAAATAAGTACTAAATTGTTTAAGAAAACTGGCCCAATTCAGAAATCAATAAGTGCTACATGCAGCCTTCGTTTTATGACATCACAAAATGGGGCTGCATGTGCCTGCATGGGGGGTGTCCTATCTGGCTTTTTGACATGGGGCAATTTTACAAGCATTCTAACTTTTATTTACGGCAGCGCTTAAGGATAATAACTTATGGCTTTCAACACAGGACCAGGTAGGCCACGTTATGTGCTTTGGGGGGCAAGTACTACAATATTATGAATCTGTCTTTAAATGTATGAATTAGAAAACACAAAATGGTAGTGATCTAATTGATTTGAGATTACTATTGTTGGTGAAGGATCTTGTACTTAAACCTTTAAACTTTTAATTTTTCTCTAACTACCGTACGATCCCTATCTTGTGGAAACAAACTACAGTGATTCCAATTTTAAATCAGGTGATAGAACATTAACTAGTAATTATCAACCTAAATCCCTATTATCGCCTTTGTCCAAGGTATTGGAAAAGATTGTAATGGATCAATTAAAGGAGCATTTAGACCAACAAAACATATTATCACCCTTTCAGCATGGGTTTCGATCTGGATATAATACTCTTTTGCTTTGACAGAATTCACTGATTATGTGCATTCTGCCTTGGACAAAGGAGTTGGTTGCAGCATTATTTTTAGATCTTTCCAAGGCTTTTGATACTACTGATCATAGCTTAATTTCTAAACTTCAACTGTTAGGGTTTTCTGAGTCAGTGGTGCCTGGTTTATGGATTTTTGTCTCATCAAAACAGTGGGTGGATTTGGGTTCAACTTCTCTTCCTTTCTAAGTGTGAACCAGGGAGTTCCACAGGGCTCAATTCAGGGCTTTTAGTTTATTTGTTAATGATTTACCCACAGTGACTCATAACAATCACTCATGTACGCAGATGATATTGTTTTGTATGTGAAAAAATAACTGGTGCATTCTTTAATAAACCAGTTAGAATATGATTTTTCTCTGGTACAGGAGTGGCTGACTGTTAATAGACTAATTCTGAATGTTAGTAAAACAAAAATTAATGATATTTAGTACTCCACCGAACTCAAGTTGCAAATGACTCACACTTGGCAGTTAAAGACTCAAAAGGAGTCATGACTGAAAGGGTGGACTGTTTTAAATACTTAGGTGTTTTCTTAGATAGTACCCTGTCCTATGGCAACCATATTTAAAAAATCATTCAAGACTAGGTTTACTTTATAAAGTGAAGAATTGTTTGACTTCAATTCTAAACAAAATTGCTAGCACAAACAATGCTATTGTCTACTATGGGCTGTTGTAGCCCATTTATACACATGCCAATAAAACTACATTAAAATGAGTAGAAATAACATATAACCAGATTTATATGTTCATTACCTCTGACCCTACGGTCTACACAACATTGTGTATTATATCAGAAATTGAATTGGTTCTCTTTTGCATCTGGATGTTCAAATGTAAGGCTCCTTGCTTTTTGGAAATTCTATAGAGATTTATTCCTTTTCATTTCAAATCTATTTTGAGTGCTCAGATATCAAATTGTGTTACCAGGTCAACTATTAATGGTAAAATCAAAATTCCTTTCTACCATACTGCTATGAGGGTAATGGTATTTTTAAGTCCATTGTTGACTGGAACTCTTTACCAACTAACTCATCAACCTATGTCCTATTCTAGGTTTAAGATTAATTTGAAAAGCCATTTCCTAGGATTATCTAACTTGCTGGTTTGATTAATGTGTTTTCCAATCTATATTTAAAACCTTGTATTTGTATTAACCTTGTATTTGTAACTCTGTATGTATCATATTCTGTTTGCACTGTACCATCTGTACTTTCCAGGTCCCCTTAAAATGGGCATTTGATGCTCTAGGGTAACAAACTCTGGTCCAAGGCATAAAGTCTACTATAATTTACCTGCTAAACTTCAGAGTTTTTGGGATGGAGACAGACTGATGTTTAACATTCCAAAGGAGGTTCTTGAGAATTAAAAAATAGATTACGGACACTTGATACATAGAACAGTCTTTAGGGCCTAAATATCTCCTAGCTTGCCTCCTCCTATCCCCTCCCCACACTTCCTATTGTCTCCACTCACAGGACCCCACTCTTTTGCCCTACCCCACCCTCACACTAATTTTGCAGGCTGCTTTCTCCTTCCACTTCCCCACTTGTGGAATTCCTGCCCTCCCATTCTGAATGCTGCCATCCTAAGTCTCTTTAAACGTATCTCCTACCACTCCCCGACCTGCTCGTGCTCTTTCAACCTGTCTAATCCCTTGCTGGGCCTTCTGATACTAATGGTCCATCACGCCTCAAAGTTAGTCTTATCCCTCCAACTGAGCCAAAACTTGTTACCAGGGTAAAATGTTAATACCCCCTCCAAATCTTATGCTTGATTGTACCTTCATACATATTGTTGTACCTTACTGTCTTGTCCATTTTTACTGATATGTTCCATTTCTTTTCATTTGTGTTTCCTGCACAGTATACATGCCATGCCTTTGCATTTGAAATTGCTCTTTTGTAGGCTATCTTGTTACCTGTCTTATACTCTGTACCCATGTATCCTGTCACCTATCCAGGCAACTACTGTAACCTGCCTGGCATTATGTACCAATGTACTTCTGCTTATGTACTATTTGTAACCTGCCTAACACTATGGTCTTATGTACTACTTGTAACCTGCCTGACACTATGTACTCATGTATTTTTGCCTCCATCCCCTCCCTGGGTCGCACTTGGAAACAAGCCTCAGCTCAGTGTGTCTCTCCCAGTTACCAAACTTTAAATAAATAAATATTTACGTTTTCTGTCTCTGAGGGATTATTAAGTTACCAATTATTAACCTTACTAAATTTACAAAGGGAAGATATAAGCTTTAGGTAGTTAAAGTGGAGCGAGGATGGGAGATATCTTAAAGGTTAAAAATCAGCAGCTCAATTGAACAGTATAGTAAAACTGAAAAGGAAGAAGAGTTGCATAAAGTTTTGTTTTTCATTTTGAGAAAATAAGGCAGATGGGATTATGATTAGGAATTTTATAGAACAGGTAAAGAGATAGTATGGAAATTTTCCCAATCTTTCACAATGGGATATTAATAAGATCACTGTTATCAAGGGTCCTAGATAACACTAAATTTAACTGAAGCATTGTCAAGAATGGCTATTTATAAAAATCAATTAAATGTGCCACCTTCGTTAATGACTTAAACTCACCAATTAAAAGAGCTGAGTACTGGAATATTTAAATAAGATTAAACCTGATGTGGTGGCTCTTCAGGATACAAACACAGAACTTAACGAGGCCAAAAATTAAAAAGAAACTGGATTGCAGTCCTATATTCTTCTACAGGAAAAAAAGTGCTGGTGTGTCACTACTTATAAGGAAAAATAATAGTTTTAAGTGTCATAACAGTTGGATAGATCAAGATGGCTGGATTATATTAGTTAAACGAGATTTCAAAGGAATTTTACTTGCAATTGGTTCATTATATGCCCTTGATAAATATTCAGATTACTTAGCAACGGTAATGCAAGGATTAATACAAATAAGCACAGAAAATCTTATCCTGATGGGAGATTATAATGCATTGCTAGACCCACCTTCAGATAAAAGTACCACTGTAACTAATAATGATAAAAGAATATCAAGAGTTTTAAAAATGTCCTAGATCAACATGATTTAATAGATGCTTGACATCTCAAGAACTCTTCACTCAAAGAATATACTCATTATGACAAAAAAGATTGTTTCACCATACTGATTATATTTTGTCTTGAAATGTTTGGTCACTAATATCTTTACAGCTTCAATCCAGTCAATTATTATAAGAACACAGTAGTAGAAGCAATATTAGTTTTGAAAGAGAAAAAGAAGAAATTTCTTCATACTTAACTGTAATTTACTTTTCTGTTAGCTCCTACATTGTCAATGGGTATTCATAACAACTGGGTAATGTGCACCCCTAGTAGGAAATATGGCAGCCAGGGTTTTATTAACTCTAAAATTGATTAGCGTTTGTCTCATAAAGTGTTAAAACATTGTGAAAATGCATAGCACTTGCCTCAATGTGTTTAACAAATATACCACTTCTAGAAAACATATATAAATACTTTCTGTACAGTTATTGTCCCAAGAAAAACTGCTAATCAATTATATAAAACCCTGCAGCCTAACGCTTTAGAATGCTGGGCATATGAGGTTCGGACAGCAGCAACTCTCCAGTCACTACTGTCCTCACAGGGTCTCTAAATATGAAAATAAATGCCATACCATCTACTCAACCTGATAGTAAATACTCTTACCTCACCAGATCACGAAAAGTGAAAGATGGAATCTCATCTTCTAGAGAACTATGGCTTGTGGGTGCTATGGAAAGCACTGACTTGAAAGAAAAAAACATATTCAGTAAACAAGCAAGGACTGTATGTAGTGTAAGCAATCGCCTGCAACAAAGGAGGCACCCTTGACTAACATAAAATTTGAACTGTTAAGAACGTGGTGATAGCAACCAACATTGTAATGTGGATTGATATATACACTTTTTTGCATGTTTACATAAACAGTGCAGCAGGTAAACTATAGAGGGATGTCCAGGCAAACTTATAAAACAGGGATTATAACAGAACAATGGATATCCCCAGCTGGCATACCAGACAATATTCTCCTGCAGGAATGAGGCTCCCAGGTGGGCTCCATTGACAATGTAGGAGCTAATGAAAAGGATATCATGGTAAGAGAAGACATTTCTTCTTTCTGTAGTGCTCCACATTGTCAATGGGAATTTATACCAACTGGGTTCTAGAAGCAGTTCCCAGAAGAACCTGGTGGGTGAAATATTGTCTCACACATCAATCACGTACAGGAATGGAATTTACTTGATAACTGCCACCTGCAAAACTCTGCAACCAAAGGCCACATCAGCAGAGCTTTGAACATCCAATCTGTAGTGCTTGGTGAATGTGTGGATGGAGGACCACGTAGCTGCCTAACATAACTCTAAAACAGATGCTTCACCTCTCTGCCTATGAAGTGGCCGCAGCCCTCATAGAGAAAGCATGATGAGAGCTGAAGTTTTCTTTTACCGCGATATAAGTCTTGGCAACGCAGGCCTCATGCACCTAGTTAGGATGACCTTAGAAGCTTTCTGTCCCTGCTTGGCCACTCCAAAAGGACAACCTATTCAATTTCAGAACTCATCAGTCCACCTAAGGTATGTCTTTTGGCCCATCATAAATCCAACTTGTGCAATTCCTTCCCTTTGGGTGAGAAGGTTGTGGACAGAAACATGGCAGGCATATTTCCTGGTTTACACAGAAGGCCATGGGAACCTTTGGGATGAAGGACGAGACTGCTCTGAGTACCACCTTGTCCTTATGCATGACAAGGTATGGTTCTATGTGGGACAAGGCCTGGAGCTCACTAATCCTCCTGGCTGAGTACACAGCAACGAAAAAAAAAAAAAAACACCTTATAAGACAGCATGTCCAATGGAATGGATGAAAGTAGTACTAAAGGCTCCTTATAGAGAGCATTCAGTACCAGATTCAGATCCCAAGGAGGAACCAGGATCGGAACATAAGTAGACTCCTGCTGACAGCCTGCAGAAAATGAATAACCTCTGTTAGTCCCCAAGGACACAAGGTGGCTCCAACAGGCTGACACCTGACCTCTCAGGGTGCTCAAGGCCAAACCATTTTACATTTCTTCCTGCAGGAAATCCAAAATCTGTGGGGCCAAGGCTTTGAAGGCCAGATATTTCTTTTCCTGGCCCAAGCCGAAAAGGTGGTCCATACATGAGCATAAGCTGCAGAAGTGGAATTCTTCCCGCAGCCAACAGTATATCCACCACCTTCTTAGAGAAACCTAGGTTCAGGAGTCTCCTCCTTTCAGGAGCCAGGCCATGAGCTGCATCGCTCCCGGATTTGGATGCAGAATGGGGCCCTGAGAAAGTCCTCCTCACACTGGAAGGTGAAGGGAAGCACACTCAGCTAGGTTCACCAAGTCCAAGAACCACGGTCTCCTGGGCCTCCCAGAACCACTGTATTAGAAGAAAGCTTCCTCTTGAGCACTCTATTTTGCATATGACCTTGAGGAGGAGAGGCAGAGGAGAAAAGGCATATGCTCTATTGAAGCTCCACTCCAGTGACAGGGCAACCACTGCTTCTACCTGTGGGCACCGGTAGTGGCTGAAGAACACTGAGTTTGAGCACTGTGGCTGGGAGTGAACAGATTGGTCTGAAGACAACAGAACCTTTAACTTAGAAGGTCAAACACCTCCAGGTTCAACATCCACTCCTTGATGAACATTTTCACGGCTTAGCAAGTCAGCCTGAATGTTCAATCCCCTGCCAAGTGGACTGCTGACAGGAGAGAAGATTCTCCTCTACCCACAGTAGGAGATCTTTGACTTCTTTTAGCATCTCCATGCTCTTTGTGCCCCTATTGATTGTTTATGTACACCACTGTGAAAGCATTGTCTGACCTTATTTTCATGGCCTTTGACTGCAGCAGACTTTGAAATCGAAGAGGAGTGAGGTGGACCACCCTCATCTCAAGAACTTTTATGTGGAGGTGATGTTTCTGCACTGGCCAAGTTCCCTGAATGGGAAAGTAGTTCAAGACTGCCCTGCAATCCAACAGGCTGGTATCGGTTGTCAAAATCAGCTCAGAGGGACTTCCAAGGGACTCCTTTGCTCAGATTTTCCAAACTCACCCACCAACTCAGAGACTGCCACAGTTGTGGTGAGAAGAGGATCCTGGCCTGATAATCCTCCGAGGTTGGATCCCAGGCTGACATTAACTCCTTCCATAGGGACTACATGTGAAGGAAAGCCCATGTAACTAGTTCTATCACTGCCATCATGAGGCCCAAAATTCATAGCAAATGCAGAGCTGAAGCTGATGACTGACTCCTCAGCCACTGAACCTCTCTAAACAGGGTCTCCCTTTCTGGATGGCGAAAGGAAGACCTTCCCTTGTCCATCCTGAATACTGCTCGCAGGTGTTCCAGGGTCTGAGAGCTTGTCTCCTGATTCACCACCCAGCTGTGAGACTCCAACATCTCCAGAGTCCTGGTCACTGACCTCCTTGCTAATGTCACAGACAGTGCTCGAATGAGCAGATTGTCCAGGTAGGAATAGAAATGCTGTCCCTCCTGTTGGAGTTGAGTCACCAGGACTATGAGCACCTTCGAGAAGACCCAGGGGCTGTAGTGAGCCAAAAGGATGTGCCCTGTACTGAAAGTGCTGACCCAGGACCACAAACCTGAGGAACCTTTGATGAGACTGATGGATGGGGATGTGGAGATGCATCCTTCAGATCTATGGAAGCTAGGAAATCCTCGGCTGGACAGCTTGGGTGATCGAACGTAGGTACTCTATCTTGAAGATCGTGTTATGTACAAACTTGTTTAGATGTTTCAGATCCAGAATAAGCCTGAAACATCCTGACTTCTTATGAACTACAAAATTAATCGGTAGAATCCTGGCTTTGCTCACTTGGAGGAATCAGCACAATCTCCCGAGTTGACTGAGGTGGGCCAGGATCTCTGACACCACTTGTCTTTTGACGGGTCCTTCGAAGTAGTGATGGCAAAAAAAATGTCTTTGAGGGATTTTGAAAATTCTATTGTATAACCTAAGACCAGAATTTTCCAAAACCCAAGCATGTGAAGTTATCTGGGCCCATCTTGAATAAAATTGTGCAGTCTTCCACCAAGGGAAGGGGGTGGAGATGGGCCCATGTAACCTCATTGTGAGGTGCGTGCTTTTGCATGGGCCTCTGGTACCTTGTCAGGCAAGGGCCCCTCTGTTAGTGTAGCTTTGTAACCAGAAAAGGCTCCTTTAATCTTTGGTTACTGAAGTTCCAAAATGGATGCAAGCCTCCTCGGAACTGTCTCTGTCAGCCACCTCCTTGACTCTTTGGGGTTGATGCAGCCTTATGCTGTTGCTTTTGACACTGGAAGGTGGCCTTTTATCCTGGAAATCCTTAAAAATATCATCCAGGCCAGAACCAAACAATAAACTGCCCTCAAAGGAAGACTGAACAACCTGGTCTTTGAAGCCTGATCAGTGACCCAATGTCTAAACCATACACCTCGTATGGCCAACACAATGTGATAAGCACAGCGAGCTAACATGGGCAATTTTCCGCATGGTATCCCCTAAGAATGTGGAAGCCATGGCAACCAACTGCAAAATGCTCACTCCCTCTGAATCTGGGGGAAAGGAGCTGCCCAGGGTTGTAACCACAAGTTTAAGGCTCTAGCAACAATAAAAGAGGCATAGGAGGTGCGCAGGTTTGTGCTGTTGGAGGTGAAGGCCCCTTCTACATGCAGCATCCATCCACTTCTCATGCAAATCAGTTAAGGCCAATGACCCTCATTAAGGCCAACGAGCCCTCAACAGCAACAGTGGTGTGCTTAACAGAATTATGCACCACCTTATCCGACACAGGAGGGGTTTCCCACCTGCAAAATTGTTCTTCCAAAAAGGGCAAAACTGGGCCTTAGGCTTTGGCAGATACTGTCTTTGGTCAACACATGCCCATTCTTTCAATAATTTGGTCACAGTGAATAAAGCTTGGAAAACACTGTGAGCCGAGAAGGATGTGGACAGTATAGGATTGACCTCCACTGCCTCCATGGATTGCTCCTCCTTGAGCTGTAAGGACCTACATGCCTCAGCTATCAGGTTCGACAAGGACTTGGTATCAAACAGGAGGGATAAGACCTCCTCCACAGCTCTGGCCACTCCCTTCCTACTCCTCGGAGGGGTTGTCCTCCTCACATAAAGTATCTTTATAGGGTCAGGATTTTCCCAAGATCCCCGATATCCTCATCTTAATCATCTAAATGGTCAGGGTTGGGGTCTGCCTGCACAGCTATATCCATAGCCCTGTTCTGCTGTGAAGCATCTGTATGTGCCTATGTATGCCCTCTGACCTGAGGGAGGCCCAGTTTGGGGTTGGGTGTGTTTGCTGGGATGTCCCATGGAACATCAGGACCCACTAGCTCTGCTAAGAGTAGTAAAAGGATTTATGCAATTCTGCTTTGCCACTGCCAACTAAACAACAGCTGCCCCTGTTCCCAGCTCGGAGGGCTGATGGGGGCATGAGAGACATAGTAGCCTGAGAAACACAATGGGGACAATAGGAACTCATGGGTGAGGTCTCATCACCCTTTGCAGGTCTTACATCTTTTAAATGTTATTGGTCTCTGATAAGTCATGGTGCCAAGTATAATAGCCCTGTAGATGCGTGGCTAAGTATAATAGGATTTTTCCCCTTATGTATATTTATAGATAGAAGAAAAAATTCTCACCTACAGAAGTGGAATTACACTTGCAGCTGATGCGACTGCAGAAGGAAGCCAAAGGAGGCAGACAAAACAGAAAAAGCGGCTGGAAATAAGAGCTACACATTTAAAAATTTATGGAGAAGCAGAGACTTGCGCGGCTCTCCAGCAGATCGTCTGCGATGTCTGCAGCTTTTCATAGCGTTGTCATGTTAAGAGGGTGCACGCCCACATTGCAGACATGCAAATGGCATGCTACAGCAACGCTGAGTAAAGGAAACAAAACCAGGCGCCGCTACCAATGGAAAGTTATCGCCAAAACAGCCGAGAAACACACCGTCAGCCAGCAGAGGCCAAACAAACTAGAAAAATACAAACCCTGCACAAAAGAAAAAATGATTCACTCTGCAGCAGCTGAACTTTCTCTTTTAGCCTGTATACTGGGGCTAAGGCTGCTGAAAAGTCACTTAAAGGGAAGTCTCCCATAGTTTCACACCCATATTTTCCTAACTCCTTATGTGTAACTGTTGTCTCCCCTCTAGTTGCCAGCAGTCATATAGCTGTCCAAATCTAGATTATAAATAAAAATATACAGCCCCCAGAAGTTATCAATGTGTTTGTCCTCCATTGTACCATCAGTGCTGCTGGAGGATGATGTCATCAGAGCAACAGATAATGGTGCTGCACTAACTGTTGTTCCACCAGTAAACAGAACCCACAATGTTTGGTCCCCACTTGAGCAATGAGGGAACTTCCTAAGTGTTGCGCATATACTGAAGTACAAGTCTAATAGGACTAGGACCATATGAGTGTGATTCAGCACTGATTTTACATGTATATACAGTATGCCTATAAGGATATGCCTGTATGTGTTGTGTTAACGTTTCTGTTAGCAAAAACAGTTTACCCAATAAATGACTCTGGGTACAACAAGAGTCTTAGGTGATATTATATAGCTGTTGTATTATGTTCTGTGTGTGTTAGCATTCTCTGTTTTGATTGACACCAGCAGTGAGACACAATCTTGCACAAATGCCCTTTCCCTTTGTAACTAGTCAGTCAGTGATTAGATGGCTGATGTAAGGCAATAAAGAGTTCAGCTATAATAAGGAATAGGTTACCAGGACAACATCATCTGCAACATATGGAAGAATAGTAATCTAGTGGTTAAAGCACAGGCACAAGAACTGGGAAACACTGGTTCAAATCCTAATAAAGTCACTTACTCTCTAACCCTTAACAAGTTCCCCTAACCTCCTTGGGAACTGTGATGGCCCCTCAGGTCCATGACTTTAACAGTGCACCCATTCCCATTATAAATCATTAGCAGTGATGTGAGAGCTACAGCACTTCACTTTGAAGTACTGAAAACTAGCTGTGGCAGCCTCCCCCCGTAATGCCAGCATTTGAAGTAGGATGTCCCTCACAAATCAGATGCTACACTTCAGCTGTTGTAGGTAAAGAAACTAATCAGTCTCAGTGTTTGTAGTACTCTGTATTTGCTTAGCTCATTCCTCCCATGTCATATGCATTCTGTATCTTAGTAGTTCCAGTCAGAACCCAGATATAGAGCATTTGAAATGTAAAACAATACACTTTATAAAGTAAGTGATCTAGCTCTCCACTTTCAAGCTGTTGAAAGAGGAGTGTATAATTGTGCACAGGAGGAATTCAGTCTTGTGTGATCCTTTGGGAAACTGCTCAAGCCTACCTTGTAAATAAATCCTTTCAAGGGTGTTCATCTGGTTCACTACAGTGACTGATTGACTGCTTGATTGATTGATTGGTTGGTTGATTGGTAGATTAACTGATTCAGTCTACTGCTTTCCACAACATGTTACAACTGTCTCACAGAGAGAGATGAGCAGTACACAGAACAGCTTTTGTGTCCTGTGAATGAAATACTATTAGATGCATTATTTGCTCTACACATGCAGTATTAAGGCTACAAATACCACTCCCTGTAGAGTTGCATGACAGAACTGTCTTAAGCCATTGCAAACTTAAACTAAAATCAGGATAGACAGCATTGATACCCTTATGTTTTGTTCTGCACTGTTGCTGCAGTGACATCAAGGAATGGGAGGGGCTGTATTACAAGTGACTCATTTGCATGAAAATGGAGGCTTGCTTGACATTTACTACCTTGTGTCAGAGCCTCAAACTCTAGATATGTGTTGTAACAGAAAAAATGGCTGATCTCTTTATTGACATATGTACAGTACTTCATGTAATGTATAATAAATACATCAGATATATTCAAATCATAAATACACAAGAGTCTTCTCCTTTAAAGGAAATGCCAATTGAAAGGGCAATCCCTTAAAACCAAATACCTAAAAAGAAAAACAAGAAAATAGACAAAGAGCCAAAAACCAGGAGGGAGGGATGGATGCATAACAGCAGAAGGAGGCCCCAGGAAGCCCTAGACTACACCCTCAACAAAAGAAAACATACTTATCTGTGGCACCTCTATTTCCTTTTTTTGGGGGAGGGATTCTGAGACCTTATAAAATAACACCATGAACTAAAAGGCAGATGTGGTCCCAATCCAAGCACAAGCAGTGGAAATGGGGAAAGAAGGTTAGCTAATTTGAAAGCTGTAGCTTAACAGGTATGATTATAATTTAGGTGTGCTCCCTGTCACCAGGTAGCCCCAACCTGCTATGCAGAATTGCAGCCCCAAAGCCTAGAGACTTAGTTTCTTCAGGAAGCTTGGTGATGTTTCCCTTCAATGGCACAGCTTAGACTGGGGAGTTGCTGCTGTCCCAGAATCCTCATATGCCCAACTTTCTAAAGTTTTAGACTGTACCATTTCCCCTAGTAGGGGTGCACATTGTCACAAGCTCACTCCCGTGAAGCAGGATTCTCTGCAGCACAGCAAATCCCTCTTGTGACTGGGAGGGTCAGGGGTACCCTTCCTCTGTCCTTTTAGCACATCGCTGTCTCACAACTGAATGTAGCCAGAGGATCCCAGGGTACCCTCCCTTTGTGCGAGGGGATACAAATACAGTCTTGAGTCTGTGTTCCTGGGATAAACCCTCTTGGCCATTGCACAATGAACCAGAAAGTCACAGGCATGTATAGGCTTCAGGAGCCCTATACACCCTATTCATGTCTTTTCCCCAGAAATACAGAGCTCGGTTTCAAACCCCCATAGACTCCTCCTGAGACCCTTGTATTTCCTCCTCCTTTCGTCACACAGAGTCCCTACTGGTTCTTTCTTTTGGTAGTGTTTTGGCCCTTAAGCAATCACACATATTCCCCACCTGCCCTTCACCCTCACCTCTAGACTGGGTTTGCCCTGTCTACTTTTGCTTATATGCCTGGGATCTCAGACAACATCTGCTGACTAATGTGATACAATATCTCTGGTTGCTACCTGACGGGTACTCGTGTACCTATATTATGACTACTGTGATCTACCTATTACTAAGCTTGTACCACCAGTGAATTCTGTAACACTGGTTGCTTCTTTAATCTAAGCGTTATGTACTGTACTGTTTTGTTTGCTGTGATGTATTGCTGTCTTGAAGAGGTGCCTTTGTAAATGAGTCTTTGACTCAAAGGTCTGTAAACCAATGATCTAATAAATAAATAAATAAAACACAGGTGTAGTATAGTTTGAACAACTCTTCCCCAAGGCAACACACATAAATGACACTGGCAGATTTATCTTAAAGTAGGCTAAAACGTTACTAATTAATAAATGCAGTAAATACATAAGAATATAAGAAGTAGCCAGCAGAGGAAACCACCTAGTCAATCATGTCTGCTCGATATATATTGTTTTTTGTTTTTTTACTCTACACCAGTACTGGTGCCCCCCACTCCTTCTCCCATCCCTTTGTATTCGTCCCATGACTTCCCTCTGTGTTTGTCCCAGGCTCTTTTGAATGCTCTGACCTGGCTGCCATGACCTCCTCTGCCACCTCATTCCAGGCTGACACCACCCTTTCTGTGAAAAGGTGTTTCTTCACATCTCTCCTATATCTTCCCTCCACCAGCTTCAGGCTGTTTCTTCTGAGTGGTGATGTTTTTCTTTGTTGAAGAGATCCTCACACTCTACTTTAAGTCTCTTCCGGTACTTGAAGGTCTCTATCATATCCCCTCTGCCTCCTATCTTCCAATGAGTACATCCTCAGGGATCCCAGCCTCTCCTCGTATGACCTGTCCTGCTGTCCTCTGATCATTTTAGTTGCCCTCCTCTGCACCCCTCCAGCAATCTAATGTCTTTCTTTAGGTATGGGTGTCAATACCTCAATCCAGACTCCCAAGTGAAGCATAACCAGAGATCTATAGAGCGGCAGAATAAGCTCGTTGTGCCTGCTACCAAACTCCCTTGCGATGCATCCCAGCATCCTGTTGACCTTTGCCACCACCTTTTTGCAATGCGCGGTCTGTTTCAGATCCCTAGTAATTACTACCCCAGGTCTATTTTTCTCCGACTTGGCTACCTGTACTTTTCCTATGTAGTACTCTGCTCTTGGGCTTCTTGTCCCGATGTGCATCATCTTGCATTTTTGGTGTTGAATCCCAACTGCCACATCCCTGACCATTTCTCCAGTCTGGCTAGGTCCTCCCTTAACTCTTTATCCCTCCTGGGTGTCCACCCTCCCACAGAGCTTGGTGTCATCAGCAAACAGACACATTTTGCCCTGAATTCCCTCTGCAATGTTGCATATAAATATATTAATACCTGGCTCAAACCGACTCCTGTGGAACACCGCTGGTGACCTCTTTTATTACTGGAGGCTACCCCCACCACCTTTTGTGTACTGACCTAACCAGTTCTCTACCTTACTAATTTCTCCCACCTGTAGCTCCCTCAGTTTTGATGTCAGCCTTTTTTTGTGACACGGAATCGAAGGCCTTACTAAGGTCTAGGTGAATGTCTACTGTCTGTCCCTTGTCCACTGCCTTCGTGACATAGTCAAAGAACTCAATTAAATTGATTTGACAGGACCTGCCAGTCACAAACCTGTGCTGCTTACTATCTTGCAGACCATTCTCCTCTATGTACCTCACAGTTCCTCCTTCAGTATGGTCTCCATAAGTCTGCATACTATCGAGATCAGGCTGACCCGTACTGTAGTTGTCCAGGTCCTCCTTGGGACCGCTTTTGTGGAGTGGCACTACATTTGCTGTTCTCCATTCCTCTGGCACTACTCCCGAGTTCAGTGAAGTGTTAAACAGGAATGTTATCAGGCCTACCAGCTCCTCAGTCAATTCCCGAGTACCCTGGGGTGTGCTTCATCTGCCCTGGGGATTTATCCATTTTCAGTGCCCTCAGTCTCTCCTCACTCTGTCTGTCTCAATGACCCTGAATGGATCTGCCCCAGTTCCTCCTTTCTTATCCCCGCCTGTGGCATTGGTCCATCCTTCTCTTTTGTAAAGACAGAGCAGAAGTATTCATTTAATACTTCCGCATTTGACCTGTCTTCTATCCATTCATCTCTTCTTAAGTCTGACAATGCCATCTTTCTTGTTCCTTTTTCTTTTATTTACTGTAGTTAAAGAAGGCATTTTCTCCTCTTTATCCCTTCCACTATCTGGAGTTCTTTCTGCACCTCGACTTCCTGTACCTCGTTTTTGCTAGTTTGGCCAGCCTTTGGAATTCCTCATCTGCATTAAAGACAAATAATTTTGACATTAGTTTAGGATATTAAAAATAAATGGAAAAATACATAAAATCTACACCTTAAAACTCTGAGATTAAAGTATACCTTAAGTCCTTAGTTGCTGAATTTTGAAGTGCAAAGTCTTTACAAAGGCAGTTGAAAATCTTGGTTCTTGGCATCAAATTCTTGAAGAAATGTCTCTGTTCCCTAAGCAGGCAGGGTCCCCAAATGCAAAAGGCTAAAGGCTCTGATACAGTCTTTGCACTTCTATTTTATGGGCTTCTCAAAGGGCAGGTCCGAGAACAGTAGCTTGCCTTGCGATTGGCTAGCATTCCGTCTCTATGGCTAGGCAACCAATCAGCTTTTAGTATTTTATTACAAAACAACAAATGTGCATTTCTGAATATGAGAGAAAAAAGGCTCAGAGGTCAGCTAATCTTAACCAAATTGTAGGGAAAATCCAGCCTCCCTCCTTGGAAATGGCTGTAATTAAGTGACCCTCAGTACAGCCACTTACTTAAATGGTAGGCCATTCAGCTGAAATGAGATTATATTAGGGCAGTCCTACAGAGACAAAGGAACCCAGACTGAATGGCACCACTGGCTGTCCTGGCATTTCACAAGCACAAAGGGATGTGCCTTGCCTCTAGCTCTGCTTAATGATTCTTTTGTCTCCTTTTAAATTATTTAATTAAACTCAGGCCCTGGCTAGCAGCTGAGAAATTCTCTGCCCAGTAACAAGAGTTACAACATCATTCCACAGGGCCCATGTCTTTGTACCCATGATCCCTTGCAAATTTGACCTGGCTCTTTCATGGCCTTCCTGGTGCAGTATATACATAAAATGATATGAAATATGACCAAAACAATAAGGTATGGCTCTATCATGCAACACTCCTTCCTACTTAATAGAACCGGGGACATGCCCTTTTAGTAAGGATTTCCACCAGTTCTGTCCCTTACTATGACTGGTGGGATAGGCCATCTGCATTGGCATTGCAGACCCTGACCTATGTTTAATGTCCATTTCGTAGGCCTGTAGTGCAATGCTCTAAGGAGTCTCCATTCATCTTTCCTATTTGGTTTAGCCACATCAGAGGATTATGGTCCGTCTGTACCTCAAAGGTCTCCTACAGAGGTGGGGCTCTAGCTTCTTAAGTGACCAGACCAGGGCAAGGCATTCTTTTTCACAGTGAAGTATGCCTGCTCCTGGGAAGTAACTTCCTACTTAGGTGCACAATTGGGTGATCTTTCCTGTTGGGATGTCTGGCTGAGGATGGCACCAATCCCACATCCGAGGCATCTGTCTGCAACACAAATGGTCTAGTGTAGTCTGGGCTGGCCAGCACAGGGCACTGCATAGTGTGACTTTTAGCTTGGTGAGGGCCCAGTTACATGTTGGGTCCCATTCCACTTTCTTGGGTCGCTTTTTCTTTAACAAGCTAGACAGGGTCCTGTAATTTGGTACACATTTTCTGTAGTACCTGCAATCCCAGGAAGCTTCTGACCTGCTTTTGGGTCTCGGGCATGGCCTCAATCTTGGCCTAGTTTGGATGTAGGTGTCCCTCCCACTACATGTCCTAATACGATACCTCAGCCACGCCACCTGGCACCTTTTGAAATTACAGTGAGTCCAGCCTTCTATATCCTGCCTGACATGTCCTTAAAATGGGACAGGTGTTCCTTCCAGCTGGTACTAAAGATAGTAATATTGTCCAGACAAGCCACTCGTACTCTTCAGTATCCTGTAACACTTGGTTGACCAACTTTTGGAATGTGACAGGGCATTCTTCATCTCAAAAGGCATCACCTTAAATTCAAAGAGGCCTACTGGGGTGATGAAGGTTGACTGTTCCTAGCTCTGGCAGTCAACTCCACCTGCCAGTACCCTTTGTCAGGTCTATGGTTGTTAGGTAGGTCACCCCCCACAAACTTGTCCAACAACTCATCTGTTTGGGGCATTGGGTGGGCGTCAGACTTTGTGACTGTGTTAAATCCATGATAGTCCACACAAAAGCAGGTAGACCCATCCGGCTTGGGATCGAGGACTACGGGCAGGCCCAGGGACTGTGGAAATTCTGGATTACCCCTAACTCCAGCATTTCCACCACCTCCTCCTAATGTCCTTTAGGACAGCCTCAGACACCTAGTAAGCTGTGCATCATATGGGTGCTTGTGTCTCCGTACACATCATGTGTTGCTAAGGGGTTTGTCCAATTTTGGCTGTAAATAAAGGGGCAAAGTCCTGTAAAACCTCCTCACTTCCTGGGTCTGTTCAGGGTCAACTGGGGTGACAGCTTGATTGTCTCCACCAGTGACTCCCGCTTGCTTCCTCTAGCAAGTCCAGGAGGGAGTTGTCCTCGCCATCCCTTCCCCAGGACTACAAACAGCAAACACAATGTCGGTCCTAGTTACATATGGCTTTATCATACCGACATGGTACATTCAATGGGTATGTATCCTGTCAGGAAGTTCCACAATATAGTTCACGTCATTTACCTGCTGGACTACCTTGCATGGTCCTGCCCACTTGGCCTGCAGCTTGTCCTTCCAGACTGGAATGAAGACCATTACATCCTGGCATGTGCTGTATGGGTGAGCTCTGGCTCTGTGATCGTACCAGACTTTTTGCTTCTGCTGTGCAGCTGACAAGTTGCTTTAGGCCACCCCCAAAAGCTCCTTCAGCTTCTCCCTGTACTTAGGACATACTCCACTATGGGAGTCCCCTGGGTGGCGTGCTTGCCTTCCCAGACCAAGTTTGGGGTTCCACACACCTTACATCTGTATAAGACCGAAGAGGAGAACCCTGTAGACTCTTGAAGCACCCCTGTATCACGAACAACAGGTGGGGCGATATTCTCCCAGTGCTTCCCATGTTGTTCAGCAAATGCTTGGAGCATCGATTTTGGGTACCATTAAACCTTTCCACAAGCCCATTGGCCTGGGGTGATAAGGTGTCGTGTGTCTCTGCACTACCCGCACTTCTCCTACAAGCACTTCATCAGGTCCAACATGAATTACCCCTTGATCTGAGATAACCTCCTGTGGAAACCCGACCGGAAAGATCCCTAGCAAGGCGTCTGCCACTTTGTCTGCCATAACTGAGGAGACGGCGAGCACCTCTGGGTATCGGGTGGCATAAATTGACCACTGTCAGGATAAGTCTTTTCACGGAGGAGCTTGGGGTATTCAAGGGTCCCACAATATCCATTCCTACCCTCTGGAATGGCTCCTCCACAATGGGCAAGGGAAGTAGGGCAGCTTTGTTTTACTACCTGCCTTCCCCATCTGTTGGCACTGGTGACAAGACTCAATATTCCTTTCACCTGCTGGGTGAAATTGGCCAAGAAATTTTGGGGCCAATCACTGCATGGTGTGAGTGATGCCCAGATGTCCAGACATGGGGATATCATGGCGACCTTGAGCAACTGCTCACAACACCCTGGTAATGACAAGCTGCCTGCCCATCACCCCTCCTTCTGTCCTCACATCCTGTGTATACAGCAGTCCGTTGTTTCAAAATACCCTATGTCTCAAAAATGAGTAAGGCCATCAGGAAATGGAGGGTAATGAGTACCAGTGCCCGTAGTCTGGGCAACAAGCTCCCTGAGCTGGTGGACTTGATGGAAGAGGATGCCTGGACATTGTAGCAGTCACAGAAACATGGTATACAGAGAACCATGACTGGGATGTTAACATACCGGGTACATAACCTACAGAAGAGACAGGCAGGGGAGAAGAGGGGAGTGACTCTCTATGTAAAGGAAGGGATAAAAGCAACTGAACAAAAGAGTAAACAGGGAGGAGAGGAGGCACTGTGGGTCACCTTGGAGACTGGAAAGGACACCACAATCCGCACAGGAGTTGTGTACAGACCCCATGTCAGGGAGAGAATGGACAAGGATATGATAGAAGGCATTCTTGGGATGGCAGAAAGGGGAGATACTGTTGATGGGGGACCTGAATATGCAGATGTTAACTGGAGCACCTTTGCTGCAGCCACATCCAAGAGCAGGGCCATTCTCGTGCCCTACAGGTGACAGGCCTCAGACAGCTAGTTTGGAACCCACTCGTGAGGGAGCAATCTTAGACCTTGTACTGTCAAATGGGGGCAGTGAGAGGATCTCAGATCTAGAAGTGGGTTGCCATCTGGGAACAAGTGACCATCAAACAGTGTGGTTCACGTTAAACTCAGCTACAGAGTCAAGCCAAACAAAGTGAGGTACTGGACTTCAGGAGGTCTAACTTTGGCAAGATGGGAGAGTGCCTCAGAAAGCACTAGCAAACAGGCTAGAAAGAGGGATGGAGCAACAATGGGAATCATCAAAACTGCCATCACAGAGGCAACAAGCCTTTGTGTGAAGCAAATAATCAAAACAAAAGAAAAATCCACTATAGTTCTCAAAATAGGTGGCTGGGAAAGTCAGGAGAAAAAGATAGCATTCCGGAAGTATAAGAAAACACAGAAGGAGCAAGACAAGAGCTGTACCAGTTAAGGCAGAAGGAAGCGGAGGGAAGTCAGAATAGCAAAGGCCCAAACTGAGGAAAAGATAGCCAACTTGGTTAGAAGGGGGATAAAACCTTTATAGGTATATCAGCGAGCATAGAAAGACAAAGGAGGATAGTGAGGCTGAATAGAATGAACGGTGGGTGGGCAGAGGGACAGAGAAAAGCAGGGATACTGAACGAATATTTCTGCTCAGTATTCACAAAAAGGAGGGGAAGTGCCTAATCCAATTAACAGAAGCACTCTTGATAGGGGGTCAATCTCAGTCCTTTCACAGAAAAATGGGTCCTGCAAGAACTCCTAAAACTGAAGGTGGACAAAAGCAATGGGGTCTGATGGAATTCACCCGAATTCTAAAAAAGAATTAAGGGGAACTAGTGAAACCACTGGCTACTCTTTTTAATAAATCATGGGAAGATGGTGTGGTACCCGAGGACTGGAGGAAGGCAGATGTGATTTCCTTCACAAAGTGGGACCAAGACAGAGGCAGAAAACTACAGACCTGTCAGTTTGACCTCTGTGGTAGGGAAAGTGATGGAGTCACTTCTGAAGGGAAGAATTATTGAGTACCTACAGGCCAGTGGGGCACAGCACCCAAGGCAGCATGGGTTCACAGCGGGAAGGTCATGTCAGGCCAGATCTAATAGATTTCTTTGACTGGGTGACCAAAGTAGTAGACCAGGGAGGGGCTGTGGACATGGCCTACCTAGACTTTAGCAAGGCATTTGACACAGTCCCACACAAAGATTAATAGTCAAATTAACCAGCCTGGGAGTGGGTCCCAGGGTGGTAACCTGCATGTAAAACATTGGCTGGACAACAGGACACAAAGGTAATTATAAATGGAGTCACTCTGAAGAAGAGGGTTACTAGTGGGTACCGCAGAGTTCAGTACTGGGTCAGTCCTTTTAATGTCTTTATAAGTGACATTGCAGAGGGACTGGAAGGAAAAGTATGCTTCTTTGCAGATGACACAAAGATCTGCAACAGGGTTGATACACAAGGAGGCGTGGAAAGGATGAGAAGGGACTTGTGAGGTTGAAGGAATGGTCAGAAGTATGGCAGCTAAGATTCAATGCAAAGAGTGCAAAATAATGCCTGGAAACAAGAACCTAGGGAAGAATACACAATGGAAGTAGTAACAACAACAACAAAAAGAAGGGACCTGGGGTAATCATATCAGACGACCTTAAGGTTAGCAAGCAATGTGAGAAGGTAGTAGGAGGAGGGCTGGGGTATACTGGGATGCATAGGAGATGCATCACCAGCAGAAAACAGGAAGTTGTTATCCTCTGTACAGACAGTTGGTGAGACCTCATCTGAGTACTGCATCCAGTTCTGGAGACCCCATCTCCGCAAGGACATAGACAGGATAGAGGCAGTCAGGAGGCAACTAAAATGGTGCAGGGTCTGCAAGAGAAGCCGTACAAGGAGAGAGTAAAGGAGCTTAATATGTTTACCCTTGAGGAAAGAAGGGAGGGGGACATGATAGAAACTTTTAAGTACCTCAGTGGAATCAACAAAGTCCAAGAGGGTAGCATCTTTCAGAAAAGAGATGTGCAAGAACAAGGGGACACAATTTAAAGACAGAGGGGGACAGTTCAGGGCAATGTGAGGAAGAATTTTTTCACAGAGAGAGTAGTGGATGCAGGAACAGCCTTCCTGAGGAGGTCGTGGGGTCTAAAACTGTGGGAGAATTCAAGAATGCATGGGACAGACACAAGGCAATTATTGTGGGGGTAGGAAGAAATAGGCTGTTGGTTAACTAGGATCTGTGGCCTATCCTGTAGGTAGGAAATGGGCAGACTAGATGGGCCAGCCGGTCCTTATCTGCAGTCAAAGTCTATGTTTCTATGTCTCATGTCACCTCCTGTGTCCTGTCAGATTCTGCACAAGCCTTCTATCCTCTCCAAACTAGGGTCAGTCCTCTGAGCAGCTGCAAAATCTTCACATTTTGCCAAGCATAGAACATGTCCCCTCAGTTCCTACTTTGGGCTCCATAGCTCTAGTGACAGGGCATTCAGAGTCACTGCCATCTCTAACCTTCTGACCATTTGTTACTCCTCCCTCCTCAGAGTAACCTTCTGTAGCTGTTTGGTGAATGTCTACTTGGGAAGTCCTTCCTTTCACTGTTCTCCATTTCATGAGACAGGCTGGGAACCAGCCTCCTATTCTCTTCAAGGGCTTCTGTGAGGTTCCGGAATTACAAGCAGCCTTAACGTCTGACTGTGGATAACTGCACACCACTCCCTGCTGTTGATTATTCCTATAATCACATCCAGGGCAGGTTGTCTACCACTGCCACTTTTGACCCTCTCTCCTGTCTCATACCAATCCAGGAGAATGCTAGCTAGTGGCAGGATTTTCTCCTCCTCTGTGAATCCCCTCACAGTGACAAACTGATTAGGTGTAAGCTGTTCAGGCTCAACCAAATCCCTTTACCAGGGTAAGAGATGCTCCTGTGTCCCTTAACCCATGGGACTTCATCATTACAGTAATCAGTGTATGTGCTCCTTACATTCACAGGCATACTCTCCAGGGATACACAGTGCACCCATCTCCTGTCAAGGGACACTTTGCACCTTTAGGACACTGCCTAGCAAGGTACCTAGGCTGCTTACAAAACCAGCATTCATCATTCTTTCTTCAAGACATCCCTTCTTGGTAACTTGGGCTTCCCTTTCTTCAGAGACACTGAGGGTTTTAGCTGCCAAGAAGGTGCACTTTTGCCTTTTGCCCTGCAGTACCTGCTCCACCACTTCCTTTCAGAGCAAGCCTGCTCCTGGCATAGCGATCTGAGAGCTCAGCAGCCTGCTGTGCTGTTTTTGGATCTTGGTCCTCTAGCCAGGTTTTCAGCTCCAGCTGGGCAAGCCCAAAAGAACTGTTCTAAAAGTATAACCTCCTCAATTTACCCACAGAGTTTGCTTCCACCCTCCACCATTTTAAAACTGCCATTGTTTTCTGGCTAGTTCTTCAAAGCTCATGCCAGGGCTTTTCAGAGTTTACAGAATTTAACACTGTAGGCCTCAGGAGTTAGTTCATACTTTTAAGTAAAGCAAGTTTAAGTTTCTCATAGTCTTTGCTGTCCTCATTGTCCATTTGGCCTAGTGCCTCACGTCCTTTTCCAGTAAGCAGTGGGGATAGCTGAAAGATCCAGACCTCCTGGGTATCTTGGCATGGATACAGACCTTTTCAAATGAATTCAAAATGCATCCATATTATCCCCTCTTCAAATTCAGCTATCAATTTGGAATTTAATTTATACTCCAGCCCTGAGTTTCAGCTTCCTCAGCCACTTACCTCCTCTGGCGCTGGCTGTTGGAGTCTTAGCCTCTCAGGTCAAACTCCTTCTGGTGCTGCTTTTCCTCAGAATCTCTCTCTCTCTCTCTCTCTGGTGCATCTTTTCTTGGCCTCTCTCTGTTACTGCTTTTCCTGCATTTTAAGTTTTAACTTTCTCTGCTTGAATTCCCTCTATTGCTGGGCTTCGACCTTTCTCTGCTCCATCTCCAGTTTCCTCAACTCCAGCTGCACCCTGATCTCTTCCAGCTCCAGCTCTGTGGTGACCTTCCCTGGTGCTGTGGCTTTGGGTTCCCCTTGGTCTCGCTGTCCTCCTCCCTGGGACTGGACACTGCAAAGGCCCTTAGCACCCCATATCAAGGTCTGGTCCCTTTCAGTTACTGGCTGTGACTTCGTGCCCAGGCTGCCTCAAGGACTTCCATGAGGTGCTTCTTACTGCACCCTCATACTGGAAGCTTCTCTCCTGGCACAGCTCCTTCAGCTCTTCTGCAGTGTAGTCACTGTACTGGATCATCTTTCTTCCCTACACTACCACTAATCTGCCTTTTACTTGCAGAAAAAAAAAGGGTGGGGCACTATATCTTGTAACCAATTTTCCTTTTTCCAATTTTCTGTCCCCTTTGTGTGGTTGTTCAGTTTGCCAATCACGCTGCTGCTCATCAAATCTGTCACAAGCCCACTCCGTAGAACATGTTTATCTGCATCACAGTGAATCCCTCTTGTGACTGGGGTCAGGGATACCTTTCCTTTGTCCATTTAGCATGCTCACTGTCTCATAACTGAACATATGCCAGAGGATCCCAGGTTCCCTCTCTCTGTGGAAGGGGGTACAAATACCATCTCGAGTCTGTGTTCCTGGACAGAACCCTCTCAGCCACTGTACAACAAACCAGAAAAGTCACAGGCATGTATAGGCTTCAGGGGCCCAATACACCCTATTATGTGTCTTTCCCCAGAAATGCAGATCTCGGGTTCAAACCCCCAGACTCCTCCTGAGACCCTTCATATTTCCTCCCTCCTTTCATCAGACAGAGTCCATAGTGGTTCTTTCTTTTGGTAGTGTTTTGGCCCTTAAGCAATCACACAGGCGTAATATAGTTTGAATAACTCTCCCCAAGGCAACACACACAAAGCGACACTGGCGGAATTATCTTAAAAGTAAGAAAAAGCTTTACTAATTAATAATGCAGTAAATACATAAAGACATAGTGTTAAACATTGGTTGCAGGATATTAAAAATAAAATGGAAAACATACATAAAAACTTACACCTTAAAACTCTGAGATTAAAGTCGACCTAAGTCCTTAGTTGCTGAAATGTGAAGTGCAAAGTCTTTACAAAGGCAGCTAAAAATCTTAGTTCTCGGTAGTGCAAAAGAATTCTTGAAGAAAATGTCTCTGCTCTCCTAAGCAGGCAGGGTCCCCAAATGCAAAAGGCTAAAGGTTCTGATACAGTCTTTGCACCCTTGTTTATGGGCTTCTCAAGCGGCAGGTCGAGGACAGTGGCTTGCCTTGCAATTGGCTAGTATTCCATCTCTATGGCTAAGCAACCAATCAACTTTTAGTACTTTATTACAAAACAACAAATGTGCATTTCTGAATATGAGCGAAAAAAAGGCTCAGAGGTCAGCTAGTCTAAACCAGAATTATAGGGAAAATCCAGCCTCCCTCCTTGGTAATGGCTGTAATTACACTACCCTCAGTATAAAATGAGATGATCTCAGGTCAGTCTTGCAGAGACAAAAGGAACCAAGACTGAATGGCACCACTGGATGTCCTGGCCTTTCACAAGCACAAAGGGATGTGCCTTGCTTCCAGCTCTGCTTAATTATTATTTTGCCTCCTTTAAATGATTTAATTAAACTCCAGTCCCTGGCTAGCAGCTGAGAGATTCTTTGCCCAGTAACAAAGTTACAACATAATTTCCCAGGGCCCATGTCTTTGTTCCCATGATCCCTTGCAACTTGACCTGGCTTTTCATGGCCTTCTACAAGCAGAAAAATGAGGCACCATCCACCGTGAAATAATCGACCAATTGGGAAATTAAAGATGCTGAAAGATTTAATGTGAAGGTGTAACACAAAAATCAAAAACAACAAGGTGCCATATAGGTGTGGGTACCAGTTCCACTAGACTCGACCGGCTCTGAGGAAGCGCGCATGCGCAAATCTGGTTAGGTCTGGTGGGGCAAATCCCACCTAACACCTGCTGTTTTGATTTTGGTACGTGCTCACTTGCATCTTTCAGCATCTTAATTCCCAGTGGTCGATCCGCGATGAATGATGCCTAATTTCCTGTTTGTGGATTATTACTTTACCGAGGCATGTCAACACTTGGAGCCACCATTCCTGGTACACTTTTTCATGGCCTTCCCTGGTGTATTATATAGACAAAATGATATGAAATTTGACCAAAACAATAAGGTGTGGCTCTATCACACCACACACATTACCCAGTTGTTATGAATACACATTGACAATGTGAAGCATTACAGAAATCTAAAATTTGTGGTTTGTCATTTGATAATGAGTTACTAAGAATATCTGCATTTAGACAGAAAATTTGTGATGCTATTAAAGAATACTGGTATTTTAATTAATCAGGATAGACAATTATATCTTCACTTTGGCACCCTTTTAAAGCTGTAATTAGGGGGCCATAATATCACACTAGTCTTGGTATAAACAGAAACTAAAAGATGAGGAGATAACATTGCAGTGGGAGTTGAAAGAATTAGATGCCTTAGTTCTGCAAGATGGAAAAAATATTACGATAGTTGGATGGCATGTAAGCTTAAAGTTCAGGAAAGAATTAATAGGAGATGGAAAAAACTATCTTGACAGTTGAGCTTGAGATACCTACAAGGTTATAAGTCAAGTAAACTTCTTGCCAATTTATTGAAAAACAAAACAAGCATAATATAATATAGGCCCTTAAAATCCACATGGCAGAACTGTAACTAATATTGAAGAGATGCAGGAAATAATTAATAATTATTATAAGCATAGCTAATCATCTATTTCTTTTGATACTCAAGCCATGTACAATTTTATTTCTAATTTGCAATTTCAACCTTCACAAGTATACATGGAATACTTCTCACTGCAAGAAGTAGTTAAAGTGGTTGACACTCTCCCAAAATAGAAAGCTCCTGGTATTGATGATTTCACCTCAGAATTTTATCAAGTATTTAAAGAGACGCTTTCACCATGGTTACAGAGACTAACAGGTGAACTGACAGATGGAAGGAGGAACTTACAGATTCAATGGATAAGGCTAAAATTATATTAATACACAAAGAAGGAATGTCACCAGACTTGTCAGAAAATTACATACCAATAGCATTATTAAATGTGGGATTATAAGATTATAGCAAAATGAATTGCAGAACGAATAGATCCAGCTCTCCTGCTCTCTGTCCACAAAGACAAACACGGTTTCATTTGGGTAGAACTATTTCACGGGCTATAAGGAAAGTCCAGTTATTTGAATATGCCAGAACTCTTCCAGAGAACCATTATGTTTTGGCACTTGATGCTAGTAAAGCATTTGATCTAGTGAATCACACATACGTGACAAAGATTTTAGAAATAAGGGTATACTACTGATGCTACAGAAAGTAATATTACAGTTATATAAGGGCCCTAGGGCTCAGTTTATAGTTTGTAACAGTTTGACTGACAGCATTCAAATTCTGAATGGAGCACAGCAGGGATGTCCCCTCTGCTATGACTTTTATGCTATGTCTAAAACCACTACTGAAGGCAATCAGAGGGAATAGGAATATTCATGGTATAAGACCAGGAGATGAAGAAATGAAACTAAGGGCCCAATTTTCAAAAGCTGAAATCTGATGCAAGGTGCCTGTGCCAAATGGGTATGATGCAAGTGCCACCTTGCATCAAGCGATATAGCAATCCCGATTTTCAAGCGCCTTGCGCCCAAAGCCATCCTGTGTCACCCTTACGTAAAAGCCCTTGTGCCCAGGTTGCAAGGGGCTGCTTACAGTGGGTATACACATCCCCTTTTATGGAATTTTGCAAGCCCACCGTGGACACAATAAGGGTCTCTGCTTAGACCAGCCAGGAGGTTCATCTAAGGGCCCTGTGCCAATGTGGGAAAATGTGGCAACAGGGCTGGGGGCAGAAGGAGCATGAAGGGTGCCTTGGGGGCATGGGAGAGATGGCAGAAGAGCAGGGTGGTGATGTGTGCCCAGCTGGACTGCATGTTGCAATGCCGGGCAGTCAATCATCTGGTGATCCAGGAATGGTTAGCAGGAGAGAAGCTGATATGGCCCCAAGTGAGCACAGCCGTGGCACTAGCCCCAGAGGTGCCATGGTCCACAAGCTTGTAGATGGGTAGCATTGACTGTAGGGCGAGAGCTGATAGTGATGAAGGGGAATGTTCTCTGAGCACACAACAGTCCCCTGGCACCCATCTCCCCCGCATTGTGGCAGTCTGTCTCCTGCATACAGGCTTGTGGATTATAGCACTTCTGGGGCAGGTGCCACAGCTATGCCCACCTGGGGCCAGGTCAGTTTCCCTCCCTGCCAACTCTCCCCGGACTGGTAGCCGACTGGATACCTGGCATTTGCAACATGCTCCCTGGCTGGGTGGCACATCATCACCCTTCTCTCCACTGTCTCCCATGTCCCCAGGGTGCCCCATGCTCCATCTGCCCTCTGCCTCCTCCTGGCATGCAAAAGTCACCTCCCTCCACCTTTGTGGCCTGTCTAGTGCTGGGGGCTAGATCCTTCATCAGTTCCATAGGTGCACCCAAATGTTTAGCGCAAGCCCTATGGCTGCAACAAATCCTGGAGTCTTTGGCACAGGGACCCCCATATATAAAATTGGGCACAGGGTCCCTGATACACCTGAAGTTTGCTGCAGCCCTAGTTTGTCATCTAACAGCGCTTTTAAAATTGGGCCTAAGTGTTTATGCAGATAACACACTATTTCTGTTTAAAGATATTACTTTCTCAATCCCTGTTCTTCTTCATTCAATCCAAGAGTTCTCACAGTTTGCAGGATATAAACTGAACTCAAGTAAATCTGTTGTCATGTAGATCTCCCAAGGTGACACTGATACTGAGTATTTAAAATTTTTTTTATATTTTCTTTATCTCCTCTAGCGTCCCTCTGGAGCAGTACCATCGAGTCGCCCATCAAGCCTGTCTCTACCGGTGCCTTACCTGACAGTCCCGGTCCCTCCATCATGCCTCGGATACCCCCCAGGCGGGAGTCAGGGTTGGGTGGACCCCGAATCTTGCTGCTGTCAGAGTCCTGAGACTGCAGGCAGGCACCCGGCTCTCGCAGACCTGGCTCGGCGCTCCGTCTTCCGGCTCCAGTGGGGTGTTTGTTTTGTTTTTTTTTTTTATGTGTGACGCTGGCCAGCCCATACGCCAAGGCACAAGCACCAACGTTGGCAACATCCTCCCCTCCTTCCACAAAGGAGTGGCCCTGGGGCTGATTGGTCGATGACCACACCCTCAACCAATCATGCCCCCGAGATGCCAGCCTCCGCCAGGGGTCAACGCTGCCAGGTTATGGAACCCTCCCTCCCTGAGAAGGCGAGCTGTCATCGGACGCCTCCAGCCTATTCCCAGCCAACCCCTAATGGCCCGAGCTCACTCCCCGAACCCAGGTCGCTGGCATGGTGCAAGATGCAGCATCCAGCGCCTCAACCCTCAGCACCACCGGCCAGCTTGAGTATTTAAATGTAAAACATTTTAAAAGGATACTCAAATTAAATATTTAGATATTACTTTATCAAAATCTATCTAATGATATTAATGTAAATTACGATACTGTCAAAGAAAAAATTGAAATAAACTTTTGTACTGGCAAATTCTTAAAATAATGGCCCTTCCTCATTTGATTAAATGTCAATCAAGCTAAGTACAGAGTGACTGATGTTAAATAGTTTGCAAATTTAAAACTTATATTTACTAACTTTCTTTGAGAGGTGGGAAGCCAAGAATAGCCTGGAGCCTTATGACTGTAAATAGATCAGAAGGAGGCTTTGCTGTCCTGAGCCATATAAATATTACTTAGTTCAAATAATTTCAATTATTTGGCAATGGGTCATGGTATCCAGTAAGGAATGAGATATGCGCATACTTTAATAGGTAGAATCCAAGCCAACATTCAAGTAGACTGGATTCTCTATCAAAATAAATGTAAGGGTCTTAAAAGAGCTGTCTGTTTACGTCCTTTACAACTCATCTGAAAACTGCTATATCATATTTAAGGAAAAAGAATGTCTATGGTTATAGCTCATCTCTAAACAAGTAATTTGTTTTAATTTATGAAGGTAAAATTAATTAGAATATTGACTAGGAGACATATCAATAAATGGAGCGATATTATAAAAAGTGATAGTTTCTTATACTAAATTTTAGTCATGGTTCATAACACACGAACTGCAAATTTTCTATATTATAATATATTATGTAATGCATTTGGGAAATGTTAAAAAATTTATATTTCTAAATCCAAGCTAGAATATCGGTTGGATATCAAAACAAATGGTTGGAAAATTACCAAATTAAAACTACTTTAAAAGTCTATAAAAAATTATTATTGATGGTTTGTGTTCCTGGAAACAAATACATACTAAATGGGAAGAGGATCTTATTGGTTATTCTCATAATTTTAACTGGAAGAGGATCCACGTCAATGCCAATAACAAATATGTTTCAGTGAAAAATAAATCAATACAAATCAAAATTAATAATCAAGCTTACATAACACCAAAAAGTAAATCAAATTAATTCAAACTACTCAAAGTTGTGTTGGCATGGATGTGACTCTTCTGCTGATTTATTCCATAATCTGTGGAGCTGTCCCTTAATTTTAAAATGGTGGCAGAAATTGGTGGAGTTACTTACTCAACTTCTGGACACCAATATCCTATTCCACCCAGGTGTGTTATTACTTAATAATTTTAGTACAGTAAAAGTGTCCAAAATTCAAGAGATGGTATTAAGTATTGGGATAATTGCCACAAAAAGAATTATTATGGAATACTGTAACAGCCAGAGCCTTCCACAGGATTTTGAACAAAGGCGGTGGCACAAAAGAAACACTCCTTTTGAAAGATTGTAGTATTAGGGTACAATACCGGACGATAGTATGCAACTCTCATGGAAAGAACTACTGAGTCTATTTCCACCATTAGTATGCATTGCTTAGATAGATTAGTGTTCATGTTTTCATTTGAAAGAGATAATTAAGTAGGTTGAATATTCTAGGATAGCCCATCTTTTCTCTTTCTTTTCAGGATGCTCTATTATAAGTATTAAAGTTCAACCTGTATATTGTTATTTAAATTTTGTAATATTTGTACTATAATTTCGATAAAGTATATTCATTAAAAAAAGTTACACAATGTAAGTTTATTAAGCACACAGAGACAATTGACCGGGCAATTTTAAACTAACTATATCAAGTAAAGTTTTGTGAATTAGACTTTAATTAGGCTTTGTTAATATTAAATTGTATCATAGAAACTCTTTATTAGGAAAAATCAACATTCCATTTGCCTGCTCTAATATGATGAAGTGTATACCTAAGGTGTGTATTACTGAAGTATCAGCAAAATGTTACACATCTGCATGATATGTTATGTATATGTAGCACCACAAATACACTGCCTTTAAAAATAAAACTTTTTGAATCAAATTCCATCTGCTTTCATTTGTGTGGTGTGGGTGGTGGTGGTGAGGAGGATGGAGAAGATACCATGCCATGACTGAATGTCTTTTGTCCAGAAGAACACCTGACATTCCTGGATGAATGGAGCAGCTACGCAACCAGTAACTATCAGGAGTGGCAACTGACATGGCATTTTATTTCTAATGGGTTATCTAGTGGTGGCAAAGTACAGATCATTGGTGGATGTGTGCATGTATACTACATGGGATGGTAGATCTGCCAGGCAATTATTTATCTATGAAAGAGTTTTCATGCCTGATTGAACATAACTATTTGGGGGCAGGGAAAGAATCAGTAAAAATCCTTTCCAGGTGGGGGCGGTGCCATTTTCAAGCTCATGTAGGGCTCCACATACCCTAAGGCCAGTCCTGGCTGGAGGGTTTGAAGGTCATGAAAATGGCTGTGGCCATGTTTGTAGAAGAAGCAGAAAAAGGTCAGCACCAGGATCCAGTCACAAAATAAACTGTTTATTTAAATACAAGTTTTATAGCACCTCGGTGGTAGAAAAAGCAGGAACACCCTGACCTGGTTTCACCTACAAGGCTTTCTCAAGGGATACCAGTTTGAGCAGGTTGAGTTCTTTTAAATTCATTACAATTAATCACATAAGACTTAATAATTTAAAGGTGTAGTGCCAATAATAAATACAATATAAAGTGTTACCACATACTATACAATTTGGTATTAAGTCTTACGTGATTGGTTGTAATAAATTTAAAAGAGAACCCACAAGGGCACAAGCAGGCTTCAGTCAGCATGCCCAGGGACTAGATTTCCAGCGGATAGCTGATTTGGGGCCCTGGGATCATGGGGGAACCTTTGTTTTGCCACAGGAGCGGCAGAAACATTTTGGCGCTACCATGCATCGCGTGAACCTGCCAGCTTCGCATTTAAAGTGCGTCCACCTGGCAGGTCATGCTGCTCCTCCGCCCTCCGCTTTTGCAGGAAAACACATGCAGGGGCGGTGGGAGGTTCGGGAGATGGCGCAGGACTTGGGCTGGTGGAGGTGAAGATTGGGGTCCCCGGGGCTGCAAGGTAAGCCCCACACTTGTGGGGGGTTACATGTGTGATGGGAGGGCGTTTGTTGCAAAACAGCAAAAGGAGTTGCAAAGGGTGTCCTGTTTGGCGAGGGAAGTGGCAAGGGTTGTGTCATAGACCACATCTGCGTAGTTGAAGATAGGAAGCACTATTGGTAACAAGCTCCTGAGAACATACACAGATAAGCAGTCCTTGTTACGGTATAGGGCACCCAGCGTGAGACACAGCTTAGCTTGGATGGCATCAGTGTTGGCTGAAAAGTCAAGCTTACTGTCTAGCCACACCCTAGGTACTTGAAGGACTGAACCGCTTCAAGAGGGGTGCCATCCAGAGTAGTGAAGACAAGGTGGGCAGTGAGACTGACCAATTTCTGACTGGTTCTAAAGGTCATGGACGCTGTCTTCTTACTGCTGACTAAGTTGGTTGGATTGGACTCTTGTTATTGACTGACTGTTTTCTCTAAATAATCTGAAATAAAACTTGGTGTTGTGTTTTTAATTGTTTCTACTGTTTCTTATCATTTAACCCCTTTAGAGCCCTGTGTTGTACTGTGTACATCACAGGGCACAACCCTACATGGCCATAAAGATGTACTCTGTATGTCTGACCATAAATCTCTCTGGTGCACCGGATCCCTGGTGTGTTTATTAGCTCTGACCCTGGGGTCACAAGAAGAGCCCTTAGTCTCACGATCCTGGAATCTGGAGATGCAGCAGACATCACGTGTTTGCAGAAGCATGCAAACACATGGTCTGTCTGCTTTCACTTTCTCTTGGGCTGTAAAACCAGAAGAGACAGTGTAGCAGAGCAGACAGAGGTTGCTACAGTTGCTGTTTAAAGTGACTTAAAACTTGCTGTAAAGTAGCAAATCAAGGACCTGTAGTGCCCTGAAACAGATTTATTGCGTTTCTAAAGTTGTTTTGGGTGTTAGGCAGCATTATTTAGTAATAAAAATAGTTAAAGTTATTTGCTCTTTTTTTAATCAGCTTTTGCCTTGTATTTTGGCCATATATTTTTTACTTTTGTTTTGCAGACAGCTGTTGTTTTGTAACTTTTTAGTATTTTAACTGTTGTTTAGTGGTGTCTTGAAAATATTTTGTTTTGTAAAGTGCCTTTCAATTGCTTTAACTTAATTTCATTTATACTCCTTTCAGGGCTCCTGGGTCACCGCTGTAAATGGGCATTGTGCCAAGTAGGTCTTACCAGTTACCAAAAGAATAATACATTTAAAAAATATTTCAGAATTTAAAGAACCTGATTATTTAGTGTACAGTGACACTGTGTCACTGTGTCTGTAGTGAGATACAAGCCTAGGGCTATAGGATCTCTTCTAATTACCCAAAAAAAAAATAGCATAAAATTATTTTTGAGTTGGTGTACAGCGACACTAGGTGTCCATGGTGGGATACAGCTGTATATAGTTTACTGCTTTTGGTGGTGAGTGTGCACCTTCTTTTACATTTGTTTTTGTTGTCTGGGGCCTTATGCACACAGTCACTCTGATACAACCCTTTTTGCTGTCCTTTCTAGACAGACACAAAAGAAACCCCCATAAACAATAGAATAAAAGAATTTGTGAGTTAGTAAACAGCAACGCTGTAAGTGTCCATAGTGGGATACAAACCTAGGGCTCTAGGTTCTCTCCTGGTTAGCAAAGAATCAGAAAAATCCAGGTAGTATAAAGCAATTACACCCAGCCACACTGTATGTAGCGTCCATAGTAGGAGTAAAACCTAGACCTCTAGGTTCTCATACAAATATCCCCTAGATTGTGCACAAGGAAGTGGTGCAAGGAAACTCACCAAGTAGCACTGTAACACTAGGTTTCCTGCACACAAACCAATACTGTGACACCACAAATAGTAGCAAAAACTTACATTTAATTAAACACAACCAACAGTAACTTATGCCGGACATGTTTTGGACAGCATGTCCTTTCTCAAAGCTACTACATCAAACTAAGGCTCACATTATAAAGACAGAACAAGCACATGTGATATTGATTACACCCTGTGACATAATACATTGTGAAAGGTTAAAAAGCAATTGAATATGCTAATGTCATATGACTTTAGAGAATCTCATTGGTGAATGTAAAACCACATAAATATGTAACAACAGACCCATAAACATTTATAAAATGCTGTAAACAAGCAGCTAAAAGGTATGAAAAAAAAAACAGGGAGAGATGGGAAGGAAGGGGTAGAAAAGGTGGGGTGGGGTTGTGTAATGAGGACAAGACAAAACAACCTAACACCAGGACAATGCCTGAACACAAAGAGGAACCACTCAAATCTTCGTGAAGCAAAGAGATTGGGGGGTGAAGTGGATGCGGAAAAGAGCAATTAGAAATGCTAAAAGGTATTATCACTTATGGCATATGCCAAATTAATATATATATATATATATATGTGTATATATATATATATATATATATACACACGCTAAAACACAGAATCCTTTAAGATGTAACATCATGAGAGTTGCAATAAACCCCAAAAGTATTAATTGTTTATATGCTGCAAACACAAACCAAAAACACTAGGGAAAGGAAAATAGTGGGAACAGAAGAAAGACATGTAGGAGAAGGTAACAGGCTTAAACATTTTAGTGGTAGGATGACTAGTATTAAACAAGACCGTAAATATTTATTTGAGTAGATTTATCATTTGGAAAATATACATTGATGATGTGTTTATTGTTTGGCAAGGCACACAAAGCAATTTCAAGGACTTTTAATATTTCTCCTTGGGACAAATCCCACCTTAAATTTACCTATACTTGTATCCCTGATGAGATCTTCCATTTGGACCTTAAAAAGGACTGCTCCTCAGAACGAGACGCAACTGTTCAGCTGAAAGAGCTTTTTGAAAGAGAGGCTGAGGAGTTGACCAGTAGGTTGCCACAAAGGGATACAAACAAGAGTATATCCATGAGGCAAGAGACAGAGCCAAGGGCACAGACAGACAAATGTTATCTGAAAGAAACCAGAGTCAATAATGACATTAGGTTTAACTTTATGACTGAATTCTCAGCGCAAGCTAAAGAACTTGAGATTATTTCAAATAGACATTGGCATATTTTAGCCATAGAACCAGGACTGAAGGAAATTTCAAGCGCACCATTTAGAATATAGCTACAGAAAGCGCCAGTATTGCGTTATTGGTGTACAACCACTTCACTGACAAAATGGCTAACCAAACCAACAGGTTGTTTTAAATGCAAAAGATGCATGATGTGCACCAGTATTACCTCTTGCAAAGGTTTCACTACCATCAACTTGGAGCAGACTATCAAATATGTCAGTGCATAACTTGTGACACTAAAGGAATCATTTACCTGGCTACCTGCTCATGTGGATCGTTTATGTAGGAAAAACAAGTAGGACCTTTAACATCAGGATTGGGTAACATCTAAGAGCCATTATCAGAAAAAGATTATACTTATGCCGCAGCCCTACATATCATGGCCAGTCCTGATCTTGATCAGCACAATTTCTCTTTACAGCTACTGATAAAGTCTGCAGGAACCAAGGGGTGGTGATTTTGAGAACCTGATTTTGATAAGAGAGAACTTTTGGATAATAACACTGGAGCCACAAAGAAGCCTGGACTTAACTGCCATCTAGATATAAAGCCATACTTAAAGAAGAAGAAAAACAGTAAGAGCTTTGGCCCTGACCTTTGAACTGATCTTGCTCTTTTGGAGAAATTTCAGCTTGATGCTTTGCAGGAGCTTGTTACTAAATGCATTTCGTTCATACAATATTTTTTGTTTAATAGCAGCCACACCAGTGAAATATACAATATTATATAATTTAAGCTTTAATTTTAGTTCCCTAGGGGCGTGGGTTTGGGCCCATCACTGCCACAGTAAAATGTAGCTCATGATACAGCATGTGACAGTATTTATTACATTAGTACTATTAATAACTAGTTGCTTTGCTGCTAAATAAAGAGCATACAGTATAAGACATAAGACTGTTTTGATTGCTAGTTTTCTGATGAGGCTGATGTGCTAGAGTCCCACCAGTGAAATGTTTAAGCCTATTACCTTCTCCTACATGTCTTGCTTCTGTTCCCACTATTTTCCTTTCCCTAGTGTTTTTGGTTTGTGTTTGCAGCATATAAACAATTAATAGTTTGGGGTTTATTGCAACTCTCATGATCAATGTTACATCTTAAAGATCCACCAATATATCCTGATTTGCCCCTGCCACTGAGTAAGCAGTAACTTACTGCCACAGGGGTCTGCATAGTTAAATATTTCAAAAGAATGCAGCCTTTAAAAGTTATGTCCTCTGTAAAATTGTACAAACCGGGTTCCATGGACTTCCGAGTTTTTGTTTGCCACCAGCTCTTCCCGCACTCACTAGCATGATGGCGAGCTACCAGTGGGCGTGGGGTGCGCCAATATATTCAATGGGTGGCAGCTTTTCAATCAATTTTAATAACATGATGGCCACTTGCTAATTAAACATGGGCACTGGTCGATCACCACCGGTGCCCATGTTTCATTAACAAGTGACCATCATGTTATTAAAGTAGAGAAAGCTGCCACCCATTGAAAAATAGGGCGGCCCCCACGCCTCACTGGTATCTCATCATGCTACTGAGAACGGGGTGGAGCTGGACTACAGACAAAATTGTCAAGTCCATGGGACCCAGTTTGTACAATTTTATGGAAGACATAACTTTTAGAGACTGCATTCTTCTTGGAAATATTTCATATGCAGACTTCTGTGTGGTAAGTCACTGCTTACTCAGTGGCAGGGGCAAATCTTCATGAATCTCTTTAAAGGATTCTGTGTTTTAGCATTTATATATATTATTGGAGCATATGCCTTAAGTGGGAATACCTTTTAACATTTCTACTTGCTCTTTTCCCCTATCCACTTCGTTCCCCCCATCTCCTTGCTCTTCCTCTTTATGTTCAGGGCTGTCTTGTCTTGTCCTCATTACACAACCCCCTCACCTTTTTACCCCTTCCTTCCCATCTCCCGTTTTTTTTTCATACCTTTTAGCTGTTTATTTACAGCATTCTTATAAGTGCTTACTGGTCGGTTGTTCACATATTTATATGATTTTACACTCACTAATGAGATTCTCTAATTAAAGTCATGTGACATTAGCATATTCAATTGCTTTTTAACCTTTCACAATGTATTATGTCACAGGGTGTAATCAGTATCACATGTTCTTGTTCTGCCTTTATAATGTGATCCTTAGTTTGATGTAGTAGCCTTTGAGAAAGGGCGTGCTGTCTGAAACATGTCATGCATAGGTTACTGTTGGTTGTGTTTTAATTAAATGTGAGGTTTTTGCTACTATTTTGGCGTCCCAGTATTGGTTTGTGTGTGCAGGAAACCTTGTGTTACAGTACCTCTATGTTCTCACCTGTGTGCTTCAAGTGCTAGGCAAAACATTTAATGCCTTTTAATTGCACTATCCCAAAGCGCTTTACAATCCAGGAGAGGAGGGAGAGAGAGTATCTCTGCCACTAAGACATACTGCCTGCTAATCATGCCACTGAAATACACTGCAGAAGAGATCTTAAAATATATCATCAGCTCTGAGTCAGCATTGGATGATTCTATTGATCTAGAGTCTGGGAGTTACTACTGTCCAAGCAGTACCCCACTGAGATACAATATCGAGTGATGCCGAAGGTGGTCGTGCAGCTCTAAGGCCAAGTCTAAGTCCCCACGTGGATGCAAGCGCACATGCGTACTCAGCTAGCGAGTACAGCCCAAGCCTAAAAGAAAAAGCAAAATTCACAGCCCAAGCAAGCATCCAAACATAAAAAGTAGAAGAAGCATGGGATCTGCCTAAGCTTGTGAAGGTACCAGAGGCTGTGATATTTTCCCAGAAAGAGGCCCCATGTGCTTTGACAGAGCTGGAGGCCACAATGCAGGCTGAGGGAAATCACACGAAGCATAAGGGTAAGCAAAAGCACCTGCCTGAATCTGTGACCCTACCTGAGCAAGAGGGTCTGTGCTTGAAACAGATACAGTAATGCAGGCTGAGGAAAGTCGTCAAAACAGAAGCATAAGCAACTGTTCCAGGGAAGGACATTGCCTGAGCCTGAAAAGTATTACTTTTGAGCCTGCATCTATAACTCGGTCAAGAGCAAAAGCAGGAAAAAAATCACAAGGAAGCCAGAGCATGAGATTCTCTCTGAGCAAGGAGCTCATTTTGAGTCTGCAGTTCATGGCACTCATGAAAAAAAATTACGGGCATCGGCCCAGCCTAAGACCATGCTTGAGCCTCAAATTCTGCCTGATCAGCAGGCCCATCAGAGCTTCCATATACTCATGAGATGGTGCCTGCAACACAGGATGAGGTAAGTGCAAAAGCACAAAACAAAAGTGCAAACATCTGCCTCAGCCGAGTTAGAGCCCTGCCTATGCAAGAACCTCAACAAAAAAGCGTAAGCTAAAGTACAAGCAGTTACCTGACACTCACACACTATTAGAGCCAGAAACTCGCCCAAACCAGACATCCTGCTGGAACACGACTCCCTGACCAAGCCTGATTCTCTGCCTGTGTATGACTCACACGCCTTATGCCCTGCCCGAGCCTGACACTCTGGCCAAGCATGACACATTACCTGTGCCTGACACATTGCCTGAGCCTGACTACACTGCCAGAGCCAACACATTGCCTGAGCCTGACATTCTACCCAAGTCTTGCATCTTACCGAGAGAGACACTCAGCTTGAGCATGATGCACTGTCTGAGCCTGACACCTTGCTAAAGTAAGAGTCCTTACCCATCTACAGTGCCACTTTCTCAAAGGACTCTGATCCCTCGGCAATGCCTGACTCTGAGACTACTGTCCCAGTGCTAGCTACAGGCCGCAGCAGGCACAACAGTGGTTATACTCCAGTTAACAAACAGAATCCCCAGATATGGAAAAACCATGTGTTTCACCATTTACTGGAAATGCAGGTGTCCATGTTGTCTAAAAGGAATTTACCTCCATACAATATTTTCTGTTATTTTTTAGTGATGAAATATTGTCTCATACAGTGGCTCAAACAAATTGATATGCAGATCAGTTTTGGCTCAATATGGTGACAAGCTAAAACCACACACAAGGGCTTGCCAATGGACTCCCACAAACTTAGAGGAAATTAAAAGGTTCTGGAGTTTGACATTGTTAATGAGGACTGTGAAAAGCCCACCATCAGCATGTACTGGTCCATCCCCCCGCTCATTCTACTCCTCTATTTTCAGCTATAGTGAGCAGGAACTGATTTCAGCTTCTGCTGAGATTTATGAACTACAATGACAACACCTAGCCTTTGCCAAGGAACCATTCAGAGAATGATAGACTTTTTAAATTAAGGCCCATTACTGATCACCTTTTAAAATGTTTTCTGAGGTGTACACCCCATCCCAAAACATTTCAGTGGATGAGTCCCTTCTGCTGTTCAAAGGAGAATAATATTTAAACAATATCTTCCTCTGACACGTGCCCAATATGGAATTAAATTGTACAAACTTTGTGAAAGTTCCACGGGTACTGTGACAGGGAGATCCTGTCACTCTTGAGGACTGACCTTTTCTTAAATCTGTTGCAACAGTTCTTGTATTTCGTAGCCTAATCTAGCCTTTACAATTTATAGTCCATAAGGTTGGCCACCCCTCCCCTTTCTTGACTATGCTATAGTGTCCTCTTTAATTTTCCTTTTCCTCTCAGGTACTGTACAGGAAGTTATTGTTGTGACCTCCAAGCTGATGTAAAACAACAGGCTATGTTCCTCATGTTGGATTTAGTATGCAATAGCACTATGTCATAAAATACCTTGATGTATATATCTTATGTGTATGAAATCTGTAAATGTTGAAAATACCATGGCACTAGGTGTTTCTGATAAAGGTAAAAGTACTAGGTGACTGTATTATAGAAGTTAAGTTACTGCGGTAGAGATATCAGAAAACCCTCTGTTGTGTTACTAAATGCATGTAAATTGCCTCTCAAACCCTTTTGGTACCATGCATTCCCGGTCTAAACTGAGACTGTCTAAAATATCATAGTGATTTGCATATACATCCCATGATGCTTTGCATTATGGGTGTATATTGATGCTGTGTTCTTTGAAACTTGGCTTTATTGCCAATGCCCTTTGGGGCAACCATTGTGTCAGTGCTTCTGCACTGAGGTTCTTTGTCTTTAGCTTGTTTTTTTTTTTTATTTGAGCCTCCATCACCCAAACACACAAGACAAACTTAGGGATAAAATGCTTTTCACTAAAAAGTTAGATCAGTGGGTCAGTAAGTGCAGAGGAAGGACATGCATAGTCTGTTGCTGCAAACTGATATACTGAAGAAGGGATATGCCACTGCTTAAAGTTATCCCCTGTGTTTTAAATAAACATCACAGAAATTGTGTGTTGAACCTGAAGTTCTGCATCTGGTCTGTCTGTTATCCCTCAACCCCTCCACAGACTTGGTGTGAGAAGTGGGATAACTTGCTTGAAATGTCTGGACTGGTCTAAGAGGACATTTTCCAGTGGATATTCCCACATATCCCAGGTGAACCGTCACCAGGAGTTGTCAGAGGAGAACCCGGAGAAGAAAGTTTGTGGAGTTCTGACCAGAACCATGGCCAACAGACTGTGAAAGAAGCTGCTACCTGGACTGGACCTGGGAGCTCAGAGGAAGGCCAAGCCTGAAGATGACGAAGAGATGCAAGAGAACGAGGAAGAATTGAGGAACTGCCTCCTCTTGAAGACATTCCACCTGACGACAGAGGGAAGCTGTTGAAATGGTTCTGCATAAAACAGGTGCAGATGGAAAGAGATAGAGACATTGAGTGAAGAGATAGAGACACTGAGTGGAGACGGTAAGATGCCAAATGGGCGGATACCATGAGGGTCTTGCATGCCATTAATGCAGAGCAAACAGAAAGAGCCAATAGCTCAAAAGACATTAAACTGTCTAAACTTTCGGACAATGATGACATAAAGCCTACCTCACAACATTTGAGAGGATCGCATGAACATGTGCATGACCAAGGAACAGTGGGTTGTTTGACTGGCACCACAACTGACAGGCAGTGCCCAGTTCATTTATAGCCACATGGACTCCTGAGAAGCAGAGGACTAGGACTGTGTGAAGCAGGAGATCCTCAGGAGCTATGACATAAACACTGAAACCTATCGACAGGGTTTAGGTTTCCTAAAATGCAGTCACTGGATACCCCGAGACTTATGCCCATCTCAAGGAACTCTGCTACTAATGGTTGCAGCCAGATAGCAAGAGCAAGGACCAACTTCTGGAGGTGGTAATTATTGAATAGTTTATTAAAGTTTTATCCCAGGATGTACAACTTTGGGTTCGGGAGCATAAGCCTGATTCCGCAGATAAAACCATCACATCGATGGAAGACTTCCTGGCAGCCTAACCATCTAGACCCAGAGGGTTCCAAAGGACATCAGCAGCTGTGACCACCAGCAATCCGGTAAGGGACCCTTCTCTTATAAACTGTCAAATCCAGCCCCAGTGAAACAAGACTGGCGAGCGGGGTAATTCTTGTAGCAGAGATTGCATGTTATGGGTGCCAAAAGAGGGCCATTACGTAAGAAACTGTCCTAATATAAAGAAAGAGACAGCTCATTTAGCCTTAGCGAACTTTGGTCACTTTATGGCTACTGTGCAGATTGGATACAGCAATCATTTGTGTGCATGGAATACTATTACTACCCTACAGCCATCATACAAATGACTGTTCAAGAAACAAAATAAAGAAATAAGTTCCCCAAGGTTCCTTTTAAATTTAAACAAATGCTAATAGGGAGACAAGAAATGTGGAATAACATTTGAATAATACATGTAAAACTTGTCTCAACCCAAAACAATGTGTTTTAGAATGTTTTATTATCTTTATATAATTTCATAAAAACTCTCTCATATGCTCCTAGTAATATCAGTAACGTTTGGAAACCAAATTCCTTCATCAGACTGTGGAGCTTATTCTGAAAATAGAAAACATATAAGAATAAATACATGATTTTCTCATTTTAACTGAATAAATGTATAAAGCATTAGGATAAACAATGCAGGTGGAACTAACCTGCTTCTTACATATGTAGCCAATGGGGAGGGGGCTAAAAAATATCAAAGAGAATTCCTCTAATCTGAGGTTCTGTATTTTATGTTATCTAAACAGGAGAGAAACAAAACATATATTAGCCCAATTTGAAGCTAATCTAATAATGTACACAATATTACTGTAAATAATAATTTAGTAATGTACCTTTCATTAAATTCTTCTGTTTAGGATGGGTACAATACAGTTGTTCCCAAATGAAACTTTATCCTTACTAGGGAGCATATGAGAGAGTTTTTATGAAATTATATAAAGATAATAATAAAACATTCTAAAACATATTGTTTTGGGTTGAGACAAGTTTTTTACATGTGTTATTCAGATGTTCAAGAAACAACACATGAGGTAAACGTTGGGTTGGTACCTCACCTACCTGTGCCAGTTGTTATAGGGTATGACCACGACTTTGCTTCATTTATACATTGTCATGCTGCACAGGACTCTGTTGTAGTTGCTGTAACCACCAGAGCTCAAGTGAAGTAGGGACATTTACCATCTGTGTTTCCATTTGATGATGATGTATTTGAGGCTTCTGGCAAGGGGCCGTAAAACTAAGGCGGAGAAGAGGACACTAAAGAAGGGCTGGATTGATACTCATGTTGGTGTACAGCCAGACTTGAGACATAATTTTAAATGTGATATGCAGCATGAACAAAAGCAGACCTTCACTTCACCCTTTTTTCACAGATGGGGAATGCAGTGGAAAAAGGTGCCCCTCAGTTGTTGTAAAACAGGGAATACGGTATAGAGTGTAGACTAACCCCAGAACTGAAGCGGTAGTAGACCAACTAATGGTTCCAGAAACATTCTGCTCTCAAATCATGTATCTGGTGCATGACATCCCTTTAGAAGACCAGGCAGGCAGGCAGAGATAGCACCCTGAATAGGACAGTACCCAGGTTTTATTGGCCCGCTATCCATGAGTACATAGCTGAGTATTGTAAAGAATGTGCTGAGTGTCAGAAGGTAGCTCAGGCAGGAAAAGGGATAGAGTGCAGGGCTAGAAATTCGTTTTAAAAGTGGTGTTCCACGGATTACCAGTTCTCAGATTTGGTATTCCATCCCAGAAGTGGTATACCACCCACCCCCTTTTGTATACCTGCTATGAAAATGTCACCAACCATCAGTACAACCTTGTTCGACTAAATGAAAGGTAAAACAAGTTCTAAAATCTTCATTCATTTATTTTCGTTATATATAGTTTTTTCTTTCTCTTTACCTCATTTTAGATAAGGTGTTGAACTTCCACTTTATTCTGTGCATGTACAGAAAAAAAGAGTGAGGCACAGAATGAATAGCAGCATTACATTTACATTTTCAAGTGCTTTTGCAGCACTGACTGACAGCAATCATCACAGTACTGGCATGACACAAGCAGTGAAAACAGAAAGTCTCTGAAATCCAATGCAGAGTCCCAGTCACAGTAAAGTTGTGTATAAATGCAGCTTAAACCCAAAATGCAGCATAAAATCCAGGACAGCCTCTGATTTTGCTGTCAGCTGATGACAGTGAGCTTATGCACAGCAAAAATGTTCAAGCAGCAATTGACATTATTCTTGAATGAGTATCCTTATGTCTTGCTTTTTGTCTATCCTATCATGATAAAGAGAGTACAAAAAATTAATCTGACCAGTGTAAACAGAAGCTAGTGATTCAATTATCCGACATGATTTGTTACAGCACGTGACAGTGAGCATGAAATTTTATTACCATGACATGACCAGATTTTTACTAATTTAAATTACCCCGCCCTAATCGTGATAGATTTGTGTAATTTTTCATGAAATCCAATTTGGCCAAAATGTTACTGTATCATCAAGCTATCAGATTTGCTGTGCTGCGTGGTCCAATATGCCATGTCTCATGTCGGTACATGGCCTCTCCATGATTATTTTATTGTTAGGGAGTCGGGACTAACAACACTGGGAAGAAAAATGATGAAGACTGAAAGATACTCTGTTCACATACCCAGACTCTGGACTACTTGGTGCTCAGCTGCCTCCCTCAGATAAATTCCAGGCACATTTAATTGTAAGATAAAACAGTACCCGATATGGTGCATTATTGTTTAGCTGCTTCACCGACTTGCACTTGACTGCTGATGGACTGCGCTAGGACTGGCTAGTCTGTGCTGCTGCTCGACAGGTTAGCATTAGCCTAGCATGTCTGTTATAATAAAACTGAAATTAGTAGACCATGGGTGAAAGCTCACAGATTTGACAAATTAGATCGTTATTACTACTGATCTACTTTTAACCTCCTGACTTGTAAATCTGGCATTGAGACCAGGCAATTATTTTTGCCACCAAAACCTAAAGTGACATTTTAACAACATTGCAAAGAGCAATATTAAACTGTTTTATAGGAAAATGAAGACATACTCAAAGCAGGACTCAACAGTTGGGTGGCAAAGAAAGGCCAAACCTTAAATCTGTGACATGATCACAACATCATGTCTTCATCTGGACGAGACTCAGTGATGCAAGAATCTCCCTCTCCCATAGTTAACAGTTTCCTGCGAACTACTGCTAGGGCACAACACTGACATGGGAGTATATTCAAGTTCTTCATCACATATAACATGAGAATCATCGTCAGACAAAGTTTTTCAGAATAAGTTTCAGATATGAAAGACTCATCTAGTTCTTTATCTACTTCTGACTCTGAGCTGTCTCCTCTTCTTCGTCCTGCTCAATGCTTTGTTTTTGTTTCGTGGACCATATGGCTGCAAAGAAGGCCTTTTTCTGTCTACCACTTTTAACCAGTACTCAGTGACTGAAACTGGATCAAATTCCTGTTCACATGGTGTATATAATGAGATCCTTATTAAATCTATCAGACTGCCCTTTCCTAATGAACTTTGCCAATTGGATTTTATTCTTTTCATTAGGTAAACCTACGTTCACAAACAGCTGTACTTGCTGGTAGAGTACAAATTAAGGTTACTAGTCCCAAATTGTTGTGGCATTTGTCTTGGCAAGCCTGATGAATATCTGGCCACTTTGCTTCTACAGCACTGGCGTACCTTTGGGAAAAAAAAAAACATGATGTACCCTGAGTCTGACCTGCGGTCTAACAGTACATTGAGAATTTTCTGATTGTTAGTGGTAGAACAAATTCACCTTCTCTTCATGTGATTTTTAGTTTCGTACACTCTGCTACACACATGCCTGGACCTATGTTGTGTTCTAAGATGACTGGTCTGAACTCCTCACGACAGTAGCTACTGCAACCTCTGCATAATCTGAAACAAATTGGGAAAAACTGTCTCACCTTCACCGGCTAAGCTAAAGAGTCTCCCAGTGCCACCCAGTCAGTTATTTGCCCACCCTAACACACCTGTCAAGTCCACATGGTTTGTTGGCCACAGTTTAAAGTTCACAATGTGGTTCATGGCCACCATAATGGAGTCCGGCTGGTGTATGTCTTCAAACCTGTTCATGACATTTAGGATCATGGCTGTCAGTAGTGACTCTCTGTCAACACAGAACTGGTCTGCTTCTTCAACAGATGGGTGTGTCCATGGAATTCAGGTCCCTCCAAGGCATCGAGATTTCATAAGTGCTTCCAGGTCTAGAAAACAAAACAAAAGGAAAAACACACTTATCCCCCAGCCTGACTAACCGCTTATCTAATAAGTCCTGACAAAAGATAATACTACTAGTACTATTTTTTTCCTGGCTAGGTAGAGAAAATAGTCTAAACTTCATCATTCTGGAAAACAAAATTACCTTGTTTTCAGCTTTACAAGGCAGTCCTTCAGGTCCTGAAGTGATTCAAACACATCTCCACTGAAGTAGCATTTGCTTGTAGAAGCAGGCTGACTCGTGAACTCTTCCAGGATGTCTGCCATCAGGTGAATGTAGCGTAGACATCTCCAGGTCTGCATGGTCATCAGCCAGCCCTTGGCCTTCGCTGCTTGGTCCCCTCGAGCTGCCATGTTGCATCTGAGAAGACAAAATGGTACAAGCTGATGCTTTAGCAGTTCCAATTTTAAAAAAAATCTCTAGGCTGTGATTAAAATGGGTGGGGCAGTACATACCTGTTGGAAGTGCAGCGGGATCCGGGGTAGTCCGTGATGAGCAGTTTCAGTACTGTTAATATGTGTTGTGCCCATCTGGTTCCTCCCATTCTGGTTGGAATAAGGCATCTTACTCCCGCTGCCTGACAGGACTCTCAGATTTTTATGGTTTAGTGGTGAAAAATTATAAAATAGATAGATTCCTAGCAGTAGTTAGTCTATTTTTTTTATGATACATGTCGTTTTTTAAGACATCCTTCAGGGCTAACTCCAGCCTTTGTGCATTGCAGCATACCATGACTAGACGAGAGACGATCATCTTCAGTAGTGTGGCCTCCCCTTCTACCCATCATCACTACTGCCCCATTGGTGGTAAGCCCTACCAATTTGTTTTTCCATTCTGCTGACTCTGTCTGTGACAGCGTGGCCTGATCGATGCATGTGGTGACTGATGCTGCATCAGCTTTGTGTGGATTTTCCAGGGACAAAAAAAAAAAAAAAAAAATCTAGCTTGTTTTCTGTTCTTATGTAAATTATTTCCTGTTCTTTTATACTGGAGTCTGTTGCACCATCTATCATTACTGGCATGAGGTATGCATTCTTCACCACATCCACCAGCTTCTTACGTTCCACCTCAGTGATATTACTAATGAACATGCAGCACGATTTGTCATTGTGATATGTTTCCCCAATATCAACCCCATTACATTTGTCAAGGTCACACATCCACTGGAAGTCTGTATATGGTCTAGCATGTTTGGCCAAGGCATGTGCACTTCAAATTAAGATCTGCACATGATGTGCCACATTGGAATTGAGCATTTCGATTGCTCTGTCAGCAGCAGATGCCTGCTGGGATTCAGCTACAAATCTGGCATCAGCAAAGGTGCTTCTTAGACTTGGCATGTTTTTGTAAAGACTGTTCAGTGAAATTATTGCAGCCCCTTTGTAATATGATGATGTTGTATCTGTAATGTCTGGGAACATCCTACATGATTTACAAAACATTACGTTTTTCTCAGGGTCAACCTCAACCCAAGCATACTTTGTTACCCAGTGTTCTTGAAAAGTACGCACAGCTGTTTACTTTTGTCATAAGTAGCATCTCTCTCCTTTTCCTAAGAGCTTCCTTCCTTCCTTCTCTGCTGCTATGGTCTTAGGGTTCTTTATTCCATTCAAAAATGCCACATCTTGGCAATTTCTTATTAATTTTGCCAGCACAGAAGCACCTGACCAAACAGGCAAGAGCCAGTGGTTGCAGAACTGACAAGCTGGGATAAATCCACTCCATGACACCCAAAGAGTTAGACATGGTCCTCGCAGCAATCGAGAATTTTCTGTTCAAGGTCAGTGTCAAGCAGACTTATTACATTTGATATCAATATTTTTAGCCCTTGCTAAAATATTTTTGTGTTGCAGATTGAACCATAGCCAGATGTGAGGGGAGAGCGCTGGGTTTGTGTTATCGCCCTCAGACAGGGTAAGAAAATTAATATATTCTTAAGTTGGCCAAATTTGTTAACTGCCCAAGAGTCTATTTTTTTTTTTTTTAACAGGATGAAGTCTACCCAGAAAAAAGAGCAAGCTGCACAAAACAAAGCTGCTTGATATACCTTACAGCCTAATGTCTTTTTTTCAATAAAAATTTGAAAGAAATGTCTGATGTCTTTTGGGGGTCCCAAAACAAGGGAAAACGTCAGGACTTTTATGCCTCACCAAATCAGAGATTAGGGCATGATTGTTGTACCAAGGCAAATGTTATCCTTGTTGTTGCCTTCAGTTATTTTGTGGCACAGTGCCCCTCCCTGAAAGGCAAATTAAAATTTGTCTCTGGGCAACTAACGCCCTGAGTACTAAGGCAAATTTTGTTTTCCTTGGCTTTTGTTTCCTTCTTGCCTTTCATGTTCTGTGCCAGGAATGTACCCAAAAGGCTAATTTTTTTCCAGGCTTGTTGCCTTTGTTTTTTTCCTAGGCAGTGCCCTCCTGTAGGCAAACGTTTTCCTTGTTGGCCATTTTCGTTTTGTTCCTCCTTTCTTAGGCAGTCTGCCTAATTTTTGAAAAGAAACTAGCTAAGTCTGCAAAACACAGCAAATAAGCCATGGCACATTTGCCCTCTGTTTATTCCAAGGCCCCTCTGACTGTTTCCTTGAAGCTCACTGGCCTGATCAGTTGCAGAAAATCCTCTCCCGATGTCCACAACCCACCCCCAAAATCCTGACTGTACGGTTCCCTTTCCCTTCACCCTCCTGTTTCCGCCAGCCCCACCCCGATTTACCAGACCACCATGGAGCAGCAGTGATGTCCGGAGTGAGGAGTCAGAGCGAGAGAGTCCTGTCAGCATGGCTGCAGCCCGGGAGTGAGGGAAAGCAAATGTGCAACAGTTCAGCTCAAGACAGAAATCTCACTGGTGAAAGCGAGATTTCGATCAGTCCTGAGCTGGGCAGACAGAATGCGGCATTCCAGTTGGCTGGAACATCTTAGACGGCGCCAAACAGTCTCCAAAGCTAAAAAAAAAAAACTCGGAGGCAAAGTAGGTCTCGAGGCAAAAGTGGGTGCCTGAAACAAAGCGGTGGCTGCTCGACCTGGCTCCTTAAAGCGGTATACCCCGTGGTTTACCAGGGGCCGTATCTGGTGTTCCATGCTTGGATTTTGGTGTGCACGACACCATTTCAATGGGAATTTTGAGTCCTGGAATACCACTACAATCCATCCCCATTGTGACTAACCCTTTGACAGGATAGCCATTGATGCAGTGGGCCCCTGGAAAGAGCAGATGTGTACTGGTCATATGTGATTACGCTACCTGCTACCCAGAAGTTATCCCCATGAGAACTGTCACCACCCCAGCAGAGGAGCTAGCAAAGGTATTTAGCTGCATGGGAATCCCCAGGAAATACTTACTGATCAGGGGACTAATTTTAATGCACACCTGCTAAAAAGAATTGTACCGTCTGCGGGCGTGGTAGCAGTGCGTACTTCCATACCACCCACAGACTGATGGCCTCATAGGAGGTTTAATCAAACATTAAAGAGAATGTTGAGGAAGTATGTAAAGAAAAAGATAAAGACTGGGATAGGTACTTCTCCTGTATACTTTTCACTCACAGAGAAAGCCTTCAAGCATCCACTGATTTCTCTCCTTTTCATTATTGTATGGGAGGAACCGAGGGGCCACTGGATGTGGTTAAAGAACACTGGGAAGAAAGGAAGGAGGTGGGACATCTTAATGTCGTACAGTACATGATTCAGTTACATAAACACCTGGTGAGGTATATCAACTTGGCACACCAGAGCTTAGAACAAGTAAAACTTGCAAAAAGAAAGATACGACCAGGGTTTGAAGATTAAAACATTTCAGTCAGGGGACAAAGTGTTGTTACTCCTTCCCTCCACAGAGAACAAACTACTCATGAAATGGCAGGGCCTTTTCACCATTCTGAGGCAAACAGGAGCAGTGAACTATGAGCCTCACATGCCCGGAAAGAGACTCACCCAGAAAATTTACCATGTGAATCTCCTTAGGAAATGGCATGAGAAACCTAACCCCTCCTTTACATCCATGCTGAAGTTAGGAGTCAGAGCTGGAGTTTGCCTATAAAAGGCTAGAGCAGTCAGGACCGTTGGGAAGATTCAGATAAATCCTGAATTGGAGCCTCAGCAACAGAAAAATTTGCAGGGGTATTACAAGAATTTGAGCCATTCACAAATGCCCCAGGAGAGCCAAAGAAATTGTGCACACCATAACTGCCACATAAGACAAGCCCATACACCAAAAGCCCTACAGATTGCCCATGAAGGTGAGGGATGAGGCGATTCAGGAAGCCAAAAAATGGAGCGGTTAGGCATAATTGTGCCCTCAAAGAGTGCATGGTCTTCAACCATGGTTGTAGTAAACAAGAAAGAGGCGGGATACGCCTATGCCTAGATTTTAGAAAGCTTAACAACGTGTCACTATTCGATGGCTACTCAATGCTCTGAATAGATGACATCACTGACAGGCTAGGCAACACAGTATATCTCAACCCTTGACCTTACTAAGGATATTGGCAAATTCCCTTGTCACCTGATTCACAAAACAAACCGCATTTAGCACCCCAATCGCTTTATTCCAGTTTGTCACAATGCCATTAGGACTATATGGGGCCCCAGCCACTCTTCAGCATTTTATGGACCACATACTAAGACCAAACCCTGACTACTGTGCAGCTTATTTGGACGATTTGATCATATTCAGCCCTAACTGGAAACCCATGTTAGACACTTGTCCTGGGTATTGCAAGCGATAAAGGAGTCAGGTGACCATTAACTCTGCTAAGTGTGCTCTAGCAAAGACCAAGACAAGATACCTAGGGTTCATTTTAGGCAACGGACAAGTGAAGCCTGAGGTAGAGAAGGTTACAGCACTAGCAAACAGCCCAATACCTACAAAAAAAAGCATGTGAGATCTTTCCTAGGCCTGGCTGGTTATTACCGGAGATTTATTCCTAATTTCTCAGCCATTGCCAGTCCTTTGACTGATCTCACTAAAAAGAGGTGCCCAAATAAGGTTCAGTGGACCACTATTTGTCATGCAGCATTTAAGAATATCAAAGCCATTCTATGTACAGCTCCTGTATTGAAAAGCTCCGACTTCAACCAAGTGTTTGTGGTTCAAACCAATGCATCAGAGAATGGTATTGGGGCAGCCTTATCTCAGAAAATAGATGGGGAAGAACATCCAATCATGTATATCAGCAAAAGCCACATGAGAGGGAGAGAAGATATGCTACCATATAGAAAAATGCTTAGCTCTGAAGTGGGCTATTAAGTCTCTGAAATATTATTAGTGGGGGCTGAACTTAAGGTTGTAACTGATCATAACTCCCTCTGCTGGTTGCACCAAATGAGAGAAATAAATCCCTGTATAATGCGGTGGTACTAAGCTCTTCAGCCCTATTGATTTACTGTGTCCCACAAGTGCAGGGACAAAACATCTAAATGCTGATTTCATGTCAAGATATGGTGCAGGAATTGATGTCAATGAAATATGATGGACTTTCCCTAAAAGAAATAGTGCAGGAAATGTACCAAGAGTTTCTGTTGAGAAAGGTGTTAACACGTCAGGGTAAAGCATGATGATATCCACTGTGTTTATGGTGGAATGCTTATCATTAATAGGGACCCTGAGACAGAGCTTCTGAAGATGAATGGGTGGAAACTCCATCCTTTCCTGGGACAGGAAGGTGGTAAGCAGTCTGAAATAACTGCTTCCCTCTTATGGCAGGGGATATGTGACAGGAGATCCTGCCACTCTTGAGGAGCGACCTTTTCTTAAATCTGTTGCAACAGTTTTTCTATTTCTTAGCCTAATCTAGCCCTTATAATTTATAGACCATAAGGTTGGCCACCATGGGCACCCTCCCCTTTCTTGACTATGCTATAGTGTCCTCTTTAATTTTCCTTTTCCCTCTCAGGTCCTCGTACAGGAGTTTATTGTTGTGACCTCCGAGCTGATGTAAAACAACAGGCTGTGTTCCTTGTTGTACGATTTAGTATGCAATAGCACTATGCCATAAAATACCTTGATGTATATACCTTATGTGTATAAAACCTGTAAATGTTGAAAATACCATGGCACTAGGTGTTTTAATAAAGTTAAAAAGTACTAGGTGACTGTTTTATAGAAATTAAGTTACCGGGTAGAGATATCAGAAAACCTCCTGTTGTGTTGTTAAATGCGTGTAAATTGCAGATTGTTTGAGAGACCATTTTGGTACCATGCATTCCTGCTGTAAACTGAACCTGTCTGAAATTTAAGGGTGATTTGCATATACATCCCATGGTGCTTTGCATTATGAGGGTATGTGTGATGCGTTTCTTTGAAACTTGTCTTTATTGCCAATGTCCTTTGGGGTAACCCTTGCTTCAATGTCTCTGCACGGAGGTTCTTTGTCTTTTAGCTTGTTTTTTCTTTTATTTATTTGAGCCCCACCATCACCCAACCACACAAGACAAACATAGGAATGAAATGTGTTTCACTAAAAGTTAGATCAGTAGATGCTGACTAAGTGCAGAGGAAGGACATGCATAGTCTGTTGCTGCAAACTGATGTATTGAAGAAGGATACGCCATTGCTTAAGGTTATCCCACGTTTTAAATACACATCACACAGAGATTGTGTGTTGAACCTGAAGTTCTGCATCTGGTCCATCTGTTATCCCACAACCCTCCATAGGGTACACATACCATTTCAGAATTTACACAGAAAAGGATGCCACACGGGATGTTGCATGCCCCCAAATATCTGAACACAAATGAGAAAATTGTGTGGGACCTAATTCTTCCATTGTTAGACTCTGGCTACAACCTCTATGTAGATAACTTATATACTGGGATTCCTCTCTTTAATATACTGTATCAGTCTGATACAGAAACTTGTGCACTATCAGATCCAACAGGCAGGGATTTCCCAAAGAGTTGGTAACCAGAAAGCAAAAACATGGTGAGACCAGTGCACTCCAATGTTGTGAACTGCTGGCTGTAAAATTTACAGATAAAAAAGATGTGTACTTCCTGAGGACAATTCATGATGAATCTACAGCAGCTGTTCCAATTTGTGATCAGGACAAATTGATAAGCAAACCTCAGTGTGTCCTACATTATAACAAGCACATGGGAGGTGTGGACAAAACAGACCAGATGCTTCAGCCCTATGATGCCACTTGAAAACCATGTCTTGGTACAATAAATTAGTTGTTCACCTGTTTCAACTGGCTATGAACAATGCTTTTATTCTGTGCCAGGCAAAACAATCTGGCCATTTAAAATCCTTCCTAGATTTCCAAACTGATGTCATTTTCAAGTATCCTATTTGATTCAACAGAAATACCAGAAATAGAAAGAAATGAGGGTGTAGCCAAACTGCCTGAAAGACATTTCTGCAGAATGCTGCCACTTACTGAGAGGAAGGCTAGACCACAAAGGAGATGTAGAGTCTGCTACAAAAGGCTTCAGGAGAGACTCAAGATATTACTGTCCACAGTGTACCACAGTGCCAAGGCTGTGTGTCTGGAGGACTGTTTTGAGAAATACCACCAAGCTCATTTACTGGAATGACTAATTGATAGGTACAAAATTCATCCTGTATAGGACGAGAAGGCCAAAGCAGTCACTAGGTTAAAAACATTTTGGGAGAGGCTATTTTCTTATCTCAGCACCCACAGACCTTTGTTTGTATTCTTTTGATAACCAGGTAAGGCCTACTAGGCACAATGCCTGTTTGTAGGGGCAACCCTAGGAACCCAGGAAATTATGTGACTTGCTTAGGGACACACAGTATGCAAGTGAAGCTGGTGGGAATCAAACCCAAGGCTGTACCAAGCTCAATCATGGCTAATTACACTAACCTCTATACTATACTGTTAGCTTTTTATTCAAGGGCCTTTGACTATGGTATATAATTTTATTTTACATTCGTGGCAAACTCATCCTATTTCTGATTCATTTTATTTCATTTATTTGATTTACCAGGAAGGTGGACTGGATCAAAACCAATTTTTAGCCACGCTTGGGAAGGGTCATACATTTGGAGTACAGACAAAATATCTAAATTACAAAACTATTAATTTCAGATTCTGCCAGAATATTTTGGTAATGCAGGTGTGAAATACATGCAATCTCACCATGGCATTCTCTCCACCTGCCAATTACACTATGACTTTGTAGAACACTTTGTCATGCAGCCCCTCCCTGCCTGTATTTCCCACCTCCAGAAAACTTCAATGCATTGTGTTAACCAGGGAACAATATATATTGCTTTAAAGATTACAAAATAAAGACTTTACAGATGTCTGAAAAGTCTCCTTCCTAAATGTTTGCTATCCATAATCCTCCACTGAATGAAGCTCCACAGCTAGAAGTACTGAATAAAATGCAGTATTTTGGGCCTGTTTTACCTAATTATCTGACTGTCTTATTTTTCAAGTACAAACTCTTGTCATCTTGGGCTCCTTTGGGGAGTATTAACTGTGTCGGTACCACGAACTTGTACCTCCACCAAAGGACCCTCGGTACAAAATGCTCCAAACATGCTATCACTGTACAAACAAGGGATTTGAAATACAATTAACAACCTATGTGTTTTGGGCTTATTTCTGTGAGATTCTCGGTAAAGGAACATAAATTTGGTACTACTGTAAGCAGTACTCTCTTGAGAATAAAAAGTTTTCATATATTTGCATCCTACTTAACTTAGATAGCTGGTCGCTAAAATGTGAGAATTATGTAAACTGAACTATTTTCATAGTCTTACCAAACATAGAGGAAGATTATGTAGCACATACTTTGGTAGTGGGCAGTCTTACCCATGATTAAAACAAGTATTTTGCACAGTTTCAGAAAATGTATACTTTCTCTACGGTACCATGGTGTCCTGAGTGTCTACAGGCCAGAGATCAATACTGTGGATTTTCCATTGTGGGCCAACATTTTCCACTTTAAAATACTGTAGCACCCACCCTATAGATTTCTAACCTATTTCAACCAAAGCTTTGTAGTAAGAGTACATAAATGTTGCACCATTGTAATTGGTACTCTTAGCAGAACCTACAAATGTGTATCTGTGTACCTCCATCCTATGTTATGTAGACATTTGGTTTGCTAAATTGTGAAAACTATGTGAATTTCCACCATTTTGCATAGTTCTACCAAATGTAAAGGAGGATTATGGGTAGCAAACATTTGGACAGCAGCTAATGTCATACATTTTAAAAACAATATTTTGTGCAGTTTCAGAAAATATATACTTTTCTCTGATGACCATGGTATCCTGAATGTCTACAAGCCAGTGAATCAATGCTGTAGATTTTCTACTGTGGGCCTAAACTTTCCCTTTAAAATACTCATAGCACCCTATAGGTTTCAAGCCTATTTCAACCAAATCTTTGAAGTAAAGGTACATAAATGTGGCATCATTGTAACCAGTACTCTCAGCAGAATCCACAAATGTGGTGTTTGTGTATCTCCATCCTATGTTACATACACATTTGGTTTGTTAAATTGTGAAAACTATGCAAATTTCCATCATTTTGCATAGTTCTACCAAATGTAAAGGAGAATTATGGGTAGCAAACATTTGGATTATGGGCAATGTAATACATTTTAAAAACAGTATTTTGTGCAGTTTCAGAAAATATATACCTTTTTATGCTATTGTAACCACCCCTTCCCTTCTATCTGCACATCCACCCGCAAGTGGTGCTGCCTAAGGGATATGGAAGTTGGCGCATAATTGGCTTAGCAAGTGGCACGGTGCTTCCACCTATCGGGATCCTTATAGCAGCATACTGCCAGGGTGCTTCCCCACAGGAAATGAAATACAGCCCCTCCCCTTGGTAACAGGTAGGACAATATAACTCCCCTACCCTTGTCACTCTAAGCATGCAAATATTACACTACAAAATAATGTAAATAATTCAGCAATTGCAGTAAAACAAACAAGGGAGTTTATTTTGGGTCTGATAATGAGGTAAGGGACAAGGAAACAAGGGTACTAAAACATTCAACAAAACCTCATAATAAATACTGTATACAGTCAGAATAAAAAGGTACCACAGTACATTACAACCCAGTATTCCATGTTCTAGCCCCTCTCCCCACTGGTGCACTAGTTAACCCCACAGTCCCTGTGGAGCTCCCAAATACCTTGTGTGCACACTGACAAGCTGCAGGCCTGTGAATTGGACACTTGGTGCAGCACCGTTGTAATGGTTGGATGCTGCAGATGCAAGTACATACTACACCAGGGGTGTAGGAATACAGCTTATCCTGGCTGTAACTGTTGCCGTGGTGTAGCCAAGGCTGTGCAGGAAGCCCAGATGGAAAGTTAACTAGCTAATTAGCTGAACAGCAAGAAAAGTATTTGGGTAAAATCCAGTACTCACGGCCTTTTGGTGACTAGGAGATGCAGATGTTGGGGATGTCTCCTTGCAGGCAATTTTGGAAGAACAGGCACACTCTCATGGATGTGAGCGATGATCCTCTTCACCCCACCGAGGGACTGGTCTTCACCCACCTCGACAGGTAGTAGCCTGTCGTCTTCACCCCACAGAGGAACTGGTCTTCACCCACCTTAGCAGCAGGCCAGCTGTCATCATCACCCCACAGAGGGACTTGTCTTCACCCACCTTGGCAGTAGGTAGGCTGTCATCTTCACCCCACAGAGGACTTGTCTTCACCCACCTAGCAGGTAGGTCAGCAGCTGAACAGGCAGGCAGGACCTCAGAGCTTAGGTCCTCTGGCAGGAATTTCAGTCTCTTTTGTCAGGACAGTGAGACAGTGGATTTTGTCACCTCACCCAAGCACAGATAAAAGACATCTTTCAGCAGTCACTGATATCTGGATTGCCAAATATCAGCAGTTCAATCCAGGTTGAGGTAAATCCCTTGTCTCTGGAATTTACCAGACCAGTAGCAATAAATTCTGCAGTTCTCAGTTTGTTTGGCACAAACTACTACAGTTTTTCTGTGACAGCAGCAGAAGCTGTCAAAATCAGCAATTTCTTCTTCAAAACTCTCACACCGACTCATCAGGGTCAAACTGTCAACCCCAGAATGTTTAGTTTGAATCTTGACATCTAATTGATCCACCTTAGTCTCGAGCTTCACGTTCTGATTTGATGTACTGGAGCTACCAATAAGATTCCACGCTGTCTTCAAGCAACCTTGGCAAAGATGGCTGCCCCAGACAGTACTTGCTCTTCAAAATCAATTATAAATAAAAGTACATCATGTTGGCAGCATCTGGCTGCATGGCTAGGGACCCTCCTGGTCCCATCAGGTGGTCGCCTAGGTCCAAGGGCACTTTGGTGGGGGACAGAAGATCCATGGAAGCTCCGTTTTGTAGGCTCCCCTGGAGGACGTGTCTAAAATGGCAGTTCTGGGCCCAAGGAATCATGGGACTTATAGTCACAGCAGGCACCATGTTGTCCCTGACTCCCGACCCATCGGAGGCTTGGATCGGATCGGCAGTCACTTTTTAAAGTTTTTATTTTGCTTAATTTGTTCCCCAGCCCTCTTTGTTGTCCAATGGGGCGGAGGCGTTGCGACCCAAGCAGTACTTCCTGCCACATCATCTGGTGGTGCCAGAAACAAATTGTGGCCTTATCCTGTGCTCCTCACCCTGTGCAGCACCTGGAGAACACAAGTCAGTGGCTCACTGGCCGCTTTCATTATGGATGCTTTAGGCGCCAAACTTGTCTTTTGCATCCCAGGCCCTGGCAGCGTCCAGAATTGGGCCAGGGAAGCGAGGATGCAAGCGGCTCACCACAACACTGAAGAGGCGCTAGAAGGCACCGGAGCAAAGCCAGTGGCTCCCGGCCCTGTTGCAGTCCAGAAGCAAGTCGAGAGAGCTACATAAGTGAGAAGCTGCAGCAGGAGCTTCGTGAGGCAGGAGCTGTTAGGAGGCAGCAGGAGCCCAGGTGAGCTCCCGACTTGGGAGGGAGTTACATTACCATGGTGTCCTGACTGTCTACAGGCCAGAGAATCAATGCTGTGGATTTTCCACTATGGGCCTAAATTTTTCCCTTTAAAATACACGTAGCTCCCTATAGGTTTCAAGCCTATTTCAATCAAATCTTTGTGGTAAAGGTACATAAATGTGGCATCATTGTAACTTGTACTCTCGCAGAATTCACAAATTTGGTGTTTATGTACCACCATCCTATGTTACAAAGACATTTGGTTTGTTAAATTGTGAAAACTATGTGAATTTCCATCATTTTGCATAGTTCTACCAAATGTAAAGGAGGATTATGAGTAGTAAACATTTGGATAGCAAACAATGTCATACATTTTAAATACAGTATCTTGTGCAGTTTTAGAAAATATATACTTTTCTATGGTACCATGGTGTCCTGAATTTCTACAGGCCAGAGAAGTAATGCTGGACATTCACTGCTGCAGACCCACATTTTCCACTTTAAAATTCACTTAGCAACCTATGTGTTTAGGGCTTATTTCTGCTATACCTGTGAGGTAAAGACACATAAATGTGGTACCGTTGTCACCAGTGCTCTCGGTAGAATCCAAAATGGGATGTTTATACCTGCCTCTTATGTTACATTGGCACTTACTTTGTTAGAACATGAAAATTATGCAAATTTCAATTATTTTTCATATTTGCAAGAAATATAAAGAATAATAATGGGATTTACTCACCTGGTAAAGGTGATTATCTGAGTATCCTTTATAGTACTCCATGATCAACACCAGTGGGATATTCCTCGTCCATCCTATAGGTTGATGCACGATCCAATCAAATTAAAGGTGGGCGAGGACATCCTCTGTCCTCATCAGAATATCTCCAGTGTGAGTCTTCACAGCTATATAGTGAGGAGAAAGAAAAAATTAAAGAAAAGGTACAATCCAAAAACTATGTCCAGTCTAAGGTAGACCAATGGTAAATGAGCCCCAGAGAGCTGGATCCTTCGATTGTGAATCTATACTGTATTAATGATGAAACATTGTATCAAGGTTTCGTTGTTTTTACCCATCACCTTTAACTATGAGAAATTTGTTATATATAACCGTAACAGATGGCATTTGTTTTGGCATAAACAGTTGTCAGAGAGACACATTTTGCTCATCACCTTACTAGCAGAGAAGAAATTTGTTTTCTCAGTAATAGAGAGGGGACTTCAGGTTCAGCTGTCCCCTAAAATGGTAGCTTCGTACTGCTGACCCGGCCGAGGTAATCTGCCGTCAGGGTGGGCCTGCGGAGTACTATAAAGGGTACTCAGATAATCACCTTTACCAGGTGAGTAAATCCCATTATATATCGTACCTTTTATAGTACTCCGCAGTCAACACCAGTGGGACCTTAGTAGCAGTGTACTATTGAGTGAGTACTCTCGGGTGAGTGAGAAGAAAGGCAGATTGGTTCAGGTATCATGGCGATTGTTCCCTGCCTTGAGAACTGACTTGGCAAAGACAGTCCTTTCAGCAGACTCTATGTCTAACCTGTAGTGCTTAGTGAAGGTGTGTATGGATGACCAGGTAGCTGCTGAACAAATGTCTTGAGTAGACACATTTCCCCTTTCTGCTCAGGAAGTTGCTATTGCCCTGGTAGAGTGTGCCTTAAGACTTTCTGGAGGTGTCTGCCCCACTGCCCTATAGGCCTCGTTAGTGGTCTGCTTGATCCATCTGGCTATGGTATCTTTTGAGGCTGCCTGACCTACTCTATGAGCTCTGGTTAGAATGAACAACCTGTCTGACTTCTGAATCTCCTTAGTGATACTGAGGTATCTTTCTAGTTGGTGGTCCACATTGAGGGGATGGTGGGATGCTGTGTCTAGAGGATTAGTCAGGGCTAGGTAGGGCAGGAGGACGTCCTGCTCCTTGTGGTATTGTGATGCCACCTTAGGTAAAAAAGATGGTACCGTTCTTAGGATGACTCTATCGCTATGAAACGTGATGAAAGGTTTCCTGCATGATAGGGCCTGAATCTCGCCTATTCTTCTGGCCGAGCAAATCGCTACAAGGAAGGCTGTCTTAATGGTGCACCAGTGTAAGGAATCCTGCTGGAGGGCAGGTAACTGCAGGGCATCTAGTACTGTGTTAAGTTGCCATGGTGAGCACCTCTGCCTCGGCCTTGGAACTGCTAAAGTAACTGCCTTGAGCAGTTGGATGGTGTCTGGGTGGAAGCCAATGTGACCTATCCCAGAAGAGGGCCTTTAATTAAAGAAATAGCTGATGCCTGTACCTTGAGTGATGCTGGACTTAACCCTTGTTAGCCCCTTCGTTGAGAAAGTCCAGAACTTGTGGTAACCCCGCCACCTAGGGTGAGGTACCCATTTCCTGCACCATTCGTGGAATATTTGCCATTGTCTAAGATAAGTCTTATTTGTTGACTGTCTTCTAGATTGCAGCAGGCGATTTATGACCCTGGGGAGGTATCCTTGGCTTAACAGTCTTTCCCTTTCAAGAGCCATGCCATCAGACTCAGGCTGGCTGGATTGGGATGGTGAATTGGTCCCTGTGACAGTAGTTTGGGCTAAGTTGGAATGATCATCGGGTGGCCCACTGACATGTCTTGGATCAGTGAGTACCATGGTCGTCTTGGCCAGTTAGGGCCACCAGGACCACCGATGCTCCGTGCGTCGAATCTTGTGTAGCACCTTGGGTATCATTGGTAGCTGTGGAAAATGTAGGCTCATGTAAAGTTCCAAGGGCTGACAGCATGTCGATCTCCTGGGCTTGGGGATCTGAAAATCTGGAGTGGTAGTAGGGTAGCTGCGTGTTCGTCTGTGATGCCATCAGATCGACTTACAACAGTCCCCATTTGGACTGTATCCTCTGAAAACAGATCTGTGGAGTCTCCATTCAGACTGGCTGACAGTGACCCTGCTTAACCAGTCCACTTCCGTGTTGTCCTCTCCTGCAAGATATATTGCTGTTAGTGACAGTAGGTTTTGTTCTGCCCAGCGGAAAAGCTGCAGTGACTCATCATCGCTTTGCTCGTGTTCCCCTTGCTTGTTATATACTACCGTCACTTGATTGTCACACTTACAAGGACTGGTCTGCTGGCGATTAGGGGTGAAGAAGAGTAGGGCCAGGTGCACAGCTCTCATTTCTAGAATACTGATGGGTAGGCAGGATTCCTCCTGAGTCCACAGCCCCTGTGTGACAGGGTTGTTATAAGTTGCTCCCCAACCGGTCAGGCTGGCATCTGTGGTGATTATTTGTGGTGCTGCTTGCGTCAGTGTTATTCCTTGCAGTAAGTGAGGATGGGGGTGTGACCCTGAATTTAAAGTTCTAGGTTGTGTGGTCCCATAAGTCTATAGAAACCTTTGAAAAGTTTTCTTATGTGTACTCTGGACCACGGCACCATGTCGATCAGTGCTGCCGTGACTCCCAGTACCTGGAGGTAGTCCCAAACAGGTCTGTTCGGCCTGCTGATTAGGCCGACACTAGTGATTGGATGTTGTGGACTTTTCTGGTGGTGGGATCACCTTGTTGTACCTTGTCTGTATCACTGCGCCCAAGTGAGTGATGGACTGTGTGGGAGTTAGCAGGCTTTTGTCCTTGTTTATTATCCATCCGTGTTGCTGTAAGCAGTTGGTTGCTAACTGTATGCTTTTAGTGCTTGCTCTGCCATTCTTGCCTTATAAGCCAGTCATCCAGGTAAGGGATGACATGGACCCCTGTTTCCTGAGGTGGGCTGTGAGTACTACCAGGGTCTTGCTGAATACTCGGAAGCAGATGCCAGGCTGAATGGTAGACATGTGTATTGATAGTGTAGCCCTTGAAGTTGAATCAAAGATAACGGTGGTGTGAGGTTCGAATGGGAATGTGGAGATAGGCATCCTTGAGTTCTATTGACATCAAGTAGTCCCCTGGTTGAATGGATGCCAGAGTGGAGCGGAGGGTCTCCATTTTGAATTTTTGTAAGTCACTGTCTGGTTCAGGTATTTGAGGTCTAGTGCGGACATTCCCCATTTTCTTTGGGACGACAAAGAACAAGAATAGACCCTATGTCCTGCTCCTCTGCGGGACTTACGTGATAGCCCCAATGCTGAGTAATTCCTGTATTGCATTCCTTAATGCCTGCACCTTGAGTGGGTCTCTTGGTGTGGGTGATAGAAAGGTCTGCTTCTTATTGGCTTGCTGTTGAATTCGACTGCATAGCCTTTGGTAACAACTTCCAGCACCCATTTGTCTGATGTTGTGGGGGCCCACTGGTGTGCAAACCATCTCAGCCTCCTGCCAGTGGTAGTTTCTGTGGGCCCGCCCTTTCATTTTTGTTACCTTGAGTTTTGAAGTTAGGTTTGCAGCCTCCGTTGGGATACCGGGTTCCTGTATTGCCCCTTGATTTGTTGTTGTATGATTTGTGCTGGAAGCGTGGTCTTTGGGACCATTGCTTTGTGTTCTGAGGTTGGTATGATTGTGGTTTTCATTTGAAGAACTTACTTTTGGGTCGAAAAATTATGTCTGTGGGAAGACAGACATCCTTTTCTCCTGTGGCTGTGTTCCCCCTCTTTGTTTGAGGTATGGGTTAGTCCTTCTCCGAATAGGGCACCTTCTTTGAAGGGTAATTTGAGGAGGGTGGTTTTGGACTCATTGTCCGCCTGCCACAGTGTTAACCACAGTGTCCTTCTGGCTCTGTTGGCCAGGACTGAGGTTCGCTCCAAACCTGAAAATGTCTGAAGAAGTGTCCATTATATATTTGACAGTTTGAGTGGCACATTCAGCTCCGCCAGCTTAGGGGAATCCTCAGGAATATTTTCAGTGAGAATGTCCAGCCATCTGTGTAGGGCCCTGCAGGTGAACCACACAGCAGTATCCGCTGAGTGCCATGCTGGCCACCTCATGAATTTTCCAGAGGTGCTCAACTTTTTGTCCATGGGGTCCTTGAGGGCTGCCGTACTCTCACTTGGGATTGTAGTACGTTGGGATAGTTGGGAGACCGGCTGGTCTACTTTAGCGGTTTGCCCCAGTGATGGATCTTTTCCTGCTGATGGGATACCACCTGTTGACCATGCTCTTTTCCAACATTCTGGTCGGGTCAGGTGCCTTGTATTCTTTAGCGAGAAGTGAGTCAAGAGCCTGGCAGGATGGGAAATGAATTTTCTCCTCTGGTTCGCCCATGAGAGAAGGAGTCTACTGACGTGGATGGTTGGGTGGGCTGCTGTGATATTTTTAATGCTGCCCTTACCATTGTAATTAATTTGTCAATGTTTTCTCCATGGCACATTCGAGTTGATTTGTCTGAAGGGCCTTTGTCGGGTTGGAGGAGGTATCAGATGAGATGCTATCCGTATCCAGCCTGGGACGTTTCTTGGAGGGTCCTCGATCTGGAGTTTTCTGTGGTGCTGTGGCAATGGGGTCCTGCTTTCATGCGTTCCAGGAGCTGGAACAGCAATTGAGCCTGGTTAGCATCCAATGCAATCGGAGCGGTGGGGCGGGGGATTCTGTGCTGGAGTCCTCATCTTCCATCTGTGTTGTGCCCTATTCTACAGAAGAGACAAACTGAACATTGTTGGTCATCTTCCTCCAGGGCAAAAAGGTATTCCGCATTCCTGCATTTCCTCGTGGTGTGGATCTGGGGAGCTAAGAATAAACTGCATTAAGAAAGGATCTCCTAATGTGGCAGGCCAAAGTTAAACATTATTTTTTTTTTTTTGAGGGTCTGGTATAAAATGAAAATTAAATATCTAGGAGCTGGCCTTGAACCCACAAGTCTTGCACCCTGTGCACTGCAGGAGGCAGTAATCTGAAGAATTCGGAGGTAGGGAGAAAATAGAGGCTGCAGCTCTGTCTGAGCATATAAAGCACAATGGGTCTGATAAGGGAATGCAATAGCAGACCCAGGCAAGATGGCAGCCGTGATATCTCGTGGGGTCTCCCAAGGTTTGGGAGAGCTGCATGCTTAACATGGCTGCCTAGCATCCCATGAGACTTGGAGCGGGTTTGCAAAGGCTCATGGGGCTTGTGTCACCTAGCTAGAGGCAGCTGCGAGTCGAAAGTTGTCTCGGGGAAGGGATTTAATTTATGGTCCCCGAGAACAAAGGATTTCTGGACAAGTTGGAGTCCTGGGACAACGCCCAAACTGCAGGGAATGGAGTTCAAGGCCGAAATGGCCCTGTGGAACCTGGGACAACGCCTGAAAGTACAGGAACAGGTAGAGCAGACTACAAACGGGATATGGGTTGAGGTAGGTGGAAACCGATCGTCTCTGTCCGAAAAGGACTTTTCCCAGTTAAGCCCTGTTGTTGAGGGGCTAATACGGGTGGGAGGCTGCTGCTGGAGGCACCTCGTTTGTTTGTGTCGGTTGCAGGAGGGGTACAGGATGGAATTCCTGTGAGGGGAGTGCTGCAGCTCTGTGCAGTCGCCAGAGAAGTTGAGCCCTGAGTTTGTGGGTCAACGAGTGGGAGGCTGCTGCTGGAGGAGCCTCTCTCGTTAGCTGTGTTTGTTGCTGGCAGAAAGCTGCATGCTGCTCAGGTATTGCCCAGAGCAAGGGAAGCGTGATCTTGCCACAAGAATGCTGGGGTCACTACGTGAGGGACCCCAGGCATGTTTAAGCTGCATGACCAGTGCAGCTGAAGCCTCATGGTGAGGATTGATCTGGGCCGCTATGGAGGGGGCAGATCCTAGTAGAGTAATAGTAACGATTACAGTATCTATGCTGCCTCTTTATACCTTCCCGACTAAAAGACGTTTATTTAGCATCTGTGCAGTTAGAGCTAGCTTGCTATCTCCAGATTGTTAAAGATAGGAAAGAGATAAGGTAGAATATAATTATTTTGACGGTACCTGTACAGTTGTTAGTTGTTAATGCTGTTGGGAACAGCGGACATGACCAACCCATCTGGATGCACGATTTGAACTGGAGATATTCTGATGAGGACAAAGGGATGTCCTTGCCCACCTTTAATTTGGCTAGATCATGCATCAACCTATAGGATGGATGAGGAATACCCACTGGTGTTGACTCGGAGTACTATAAAAGGTACGATATATATTGAGTAGTATATATTTGGGTAGTGAGCTATGTTACCCATGTTTAAAACAGTGTTTGTGTAGTTTCAGAAAATATATACTTTTCCTAAGATAACATGAGGTTCTGGGTTTTTCAAGCAAGAGAAGCAATGCTGCATTAAATTAGAATTGCGTCACTTTAAGTAGAAATTAAATAGAGTACTACTGCTGTACTATGTTTCTGCTGATAAATTTGTGGTGTGTATATAGTACAGGCATTGAGAAGTTCAGCAACATATAGCTTTCCCTGATTCTCAGTTAAATAGTAAGCTTTTCTGGGATCTTTTCTGCAACTTTTTGAGTAAAATAGATTTTATTTACATTTCAGGCAGTGTTTCATGGTCACATGATATGATATCAACAAAACGTTACTACCTATAAAATGTAAGAGTCTACCAATTAAAAACATCTATGCTTTCCTTAAAGGGAACATAATGATATTTTAATTTTATACAATCTTTGCGAAAATAACAAAAATTGCCTGGCACAGGAGTGTAAAATACCCTGGCAGTGAAAGTGTTAAAATATTTTAGTTAAGGACATATTGCCAAATCAGGACTGTCCTAAGAAAATCAGGGCAAGTGGTAACTAGGGCTGTGCACTGGGCTGATTTTTGATATCTGTATTTGTGTCTCTGGTATTTTGTATTTGTTTGCTTATCAGTGTTCGCAAAATATTTTACAGTTTGGACTTGTTTCAGTTGTTAATGACAGAAAACCAAGGGTTTGAGAAGTTTCAATAAAATTTGCAGATTTATCAAGAAAATGTGCATCCGTATTGAACAGTAGCAACACAGGTGTTTCATGTCAGCCTAAACCAAGTAATACTTTCTGTGGTCTAACACAAATATTTAAGAGTGACATCTGTATTTGTAAAAGTGCAGTATTTGTTTGCACAGCCCTAGTGGTAACCCTACGCTGTAACATACCTCTCAAGTGTCCACAGATTTTCAGGGACGTCCCTGATTTTGCCTCAAAATTTTACTCTGTCCCTCCTAAAATTTGTGTTTTTGTGGCTAAACAGTGGGGACTGTAAGCACAAAACAATGTCAGGCATTAAATTTACAGACTTTTTCTTCTTTAGAAAATGTATTTTGCAATATGCCCCATATTCTACCAGCTTTCTGGGTGGATATCTCTAATTTTGAAGATGTGTCCCTGATTTAGGTCCTTTGTCCCTGATTTATGAGGCAGGGGTTGACAGGTATGCGCTGTAAACAAGCTGTGACACCTCCATGTGCCTTTTCTAGTCAGAACATTACCAATAAAATAAAAAAGCTAAATAAGCATATTAAAACTAGAAGCACAATTATGCAAACCACATCACACGTTTTAACTGACACCCGCTTGCTACCATCGTGTAGCCCCTGACTGCTGCTTTAAACAAAGGCTCCAGTTTTGTTGCCATGCTGCTTTAAATAGAAGTAAAAATCCCAGGAAAGCACATAAAATACTCCATAAAGCACACTCCTTTTCTCACCCCACATGGCCCAGAAAGATCTATCCATACCGAGTCTGAGCTGTCAGTGCTTTAGTGCCACCCACACAGTCCAGCAACGGAGTCAATCAACACTGGAAGGTGTGCTACGTCACCACCCAGAGACTAGAATAGTGGTACAGAGCTATAGGATCCTGGGCACGATCCTAGCAAGGGCGTTTTCGCTTGTGTTGGAAGCGTGTGTCGCCATCTAGCGACTCTCAAATAATTCGGTGGCGGCTCCAGCGCATTACTGTCGGTTTTCTTTTGGCTTTGCTTGTCCCCGTAGAGCTCTTACCGATCGATACCATCGTCTTTCGTTTCCTTTCCCTGGTCCTCTTTCCGGAAATGGCGGCCGTTGTTTAGTTACCTGACGCTTAGAAGTTGTCAAGATGGCGAAGAAAGTGAGGCGAAGCAGATGATGCTATTTGTATACTGTTTTAAATTTAACAGATTAACTAGCAGTCACCTGAATCGACAGCGCTATCTAGTTTTACTTGCGCAGTTCATTTGACTTGGGACCATGGCTGAAGAAAACGTAACAACTCTGTAAGGAAATAAATGTCAATATGTATTGCGGTTTTCCTCCAGTCATTCATTCCAGTTACTTTGCCCTTGTAATTTAGTGTCCCTTTACATCAAACAGAACACAATACTACTTATATTCATCCTTTATTTTTCTGAATCTGTGTTTTATTGTGGGTGGTTGCACATAGTCTGGTTTGGAAATTAATGAACTTTTATCAATTTGTATTTTCACGCTGTGCATTTCTCTTAGTTTGCAGAATACTGCATGGGGGGTACAGGATGAAGAATAGTGTGTCGTTTGTATTTAGGACAAGATGCTCTGCTAAGAAGACGTGTAACATTTTGTCTGGTGCAAAATAGATTAAGGGAGGCAGTTTAGCGCAGTGGTTTAAGGCTCTGAGCTGTAAATCTAGCGACATCCAGCAGACCAGACTTGGGTTGGAATCCTACAGCTTCCACTTGCAGACTGTGTGACCCTGAGCAAGTCACCTAACTTCCTGTGCCTCCCCAGGTCACACTCTATAAAAAGCTTTCAGCTTAGTGTGCTAGTCCTGATTAAACAACTAACAAAAGAAAAAAAAAAAAAGATTTGCAATAAGAGTTACCCACTGGAAGTACTACTGCTAGAGCTAGTCTTATATTTTTGGGCCCCAGGAGGGTTAGTCATTGGGTCCCTTGAATATAACTTTGAGTATTCCTATCACTTTGTGATGCATAGGTTCCCAGTCGATGTTTCTTTGTGATCTTTGAACAATACACAGGGAATAAACTGTATAAATCAAACAGTAATTTCAAAGACTGATAACCTGCCTATTAGTAGGAGCCCCAGCAACTGCTGTGACTGAAGGTGCCTAAGGCTGGCCCTGACTGACTGTGCACAATGCACATGGTATAGCATCCCGCTGGGTTTGTTGGTTTGCCAAAATGTTGCATGTGTTCCTGGATTTCAGCAGTTCAGGATTTCATCACTTGCAGGGTGGGGTAGAATCTGGAACAGAGCTGGGACACTTGGCCGAACTCACAGAAGGACCACTTCCACCAGAATAGCCACCCTTAAACACCCCTACAGGCCTGAATGACCTAAATAGTGGATACCTGTCCAGCTTAAGGACAGCAGTAGCTTTCCATATGGTCATGATGCCCACCTTGGGAGCCAGAATGCCCACCTGGTGTACGGAATGCTCACCCTGAGTGGCACAGTAGCCAAAGTATGTGCCAAAATGCCCACCCTGTAGGCTGGAATACCCACTGTAAAAGGTACCATACCCACCTAGTGTGCTAGAATTCCCAACAGGGGCAGAATTCCCACCCTAAGGACAGAATGTATATCTGGTGTGCCAGAGTGCCCACCTTGAGCTAGAATGCCCACTGTTGCCATAATTCCCACCCTGGGGGCTAGAATACCTACCCTAAAGCTGGAATGCATACCTTGTGTGCGGAATACCCAGAGTTCAGAATGTTCACTCTAGAACTGGAATGTTCACCCTGGGGCAGAATGCCCACCCTGGGGGCTGAAATGTGCCTCCTGTGTGCCAAAGTGCTCACTCTTGCGACCAATGTGCTCATTCTTGGGGGTCAGTATGCCCATTCCAATGGCCAGTGGGCCCAACCAGAGGACACTGTGCCCACCTAGTGGGCTGCAGTCTTCACCCAGGAGCGGAATGTTCACCTGTGTGTTTGTGTGGGGGTCGGTAGAGTGCTCACCCTGAGATATAGAATCCCACCCTGAGGGAAAAGTGCCCACACAGGTCTGGAGTGCGTGCCACATGTGCTGGAATGCACACCATGGGGCAAAATTTCCAACCAAGGGTCAGAATGCCTGGCCTAGAGTATGAATTCCCCTTGTGGCAGAATGCCCACTCTAGGGCCAGAATGTCCACCTAGAGGGTAAAAATGCCTGCCCCTAGGGCTGGAATGCTCTCCCAGTATGCTGAACTGACCACCCTATGGTCAGAATGCCGAGTGTATGAATGCCCCTGGTGATAGAATGCCCATTCTAGGACCAGAATGTCCACTCTGAGAGTTGGAATGTTCTCCTGGTGCGCTGGACAGACCACCCTCTAGTTTGAAATGCTCACCCTAGGGCTTGAATCCACCCTGAGGCAGAATGCCCACCCAAGAGCTGGTATGCCCATTAGGGTCCAAATGCTCACTGTGTGTGCCAGAATCTCCACACTGCAAGCAGGACTGCTCATCCTGTCAGAATACCAACTCTAGGGTTGCAATGCCTACCCTTGCAGCTGGAATGCCCACTCTGGGTATCAAAATGTTCACCTGTATGTTGGAATTCCCATTCTAGGGCTGGAATGCCCACATTTAGTATTATAATGCCTACCCTAGGGCTGGAAATCTTTCCCTATGTGCCAGAATTCCCTCTGGAGGTCAAAATGCCACCTCTAGGGCTGGAGTGTCCACCTTAAAGGACAGAGTGCATACCCTAGGGCCAGAATGCCCACATTAGAGGCAGAATGCCCACCCTGGCATGGAGGCGTAATGCCAAAACACACACACACACACACAAAACCCCAGAAAAGCCTTATATGGAGCTATGGCCTCAGTTTTAGCTATGGCGGGGTAAGCAGCAGATGTTCCCTGGTAGCTTAGTAAGGATAATGGGGGCTTTTTTTTTTCAATTGTTTAACCAGGTGAGACACTCTAAGCTGAAAGCTTGTTTACAGGTGCAACGGGAGCACAGGGAAGTTAGTGACTTGCTCAGGTTGCACAGTATGAAAGTGGGGGCTGTAAGATTCAAACCCAGGTCTCCAGATTTGCAGCTCAGAGCCTTAAACCACTCGCCTATACTGCCTCTCTATGCTTTTTCATGCAATCACAAAGAAACACCAAAAATTAAAACTCTGACTAGTATTTTATTTGTTTACAGTATGTGTGCAAAAGGGATCACAAGTGGAGGACAAAACATTTAATTTGATGTTTATTAAGTATTTCTGAATACACACAACATGTCCTCTCCTGTCACCTATAACAAAATAGGGAAGGGATGTTAAAAGCCAGCAGTGAACAATGTAAGTGTTCAATTTTACAGCCTATTAAAACAACGTGAAAAAGAACCAAACCATAGCACCATACTGATCAAATTCTCAGTTTCAGGTAAAGGAGCAGAGCAATGAATTTTTTTCCAACTAGCTAGTTTCAGCCAGAGTTAATACAAAATATTATCATACCTGTCAAATTTACTTTGCTAGAGTACCTCCAGTGCTCTCGTCATTATTTTTTTTTTTTGTTAAGATTTTTGATCCTAACTCTGTCCAGGTCTACTGGCGGTCATCTTGTTTTCTTTAGAAAATCCAAATTAAAATGTTTATCTAAAATTCAAATGTTGGTGCAACTAGACAGTGTCACCACCAAATGGAACTGGAAGATGCTGGGAATCTTTGTTTTAGTGAAAAAGGTAGGGTCACGTTTTGCCCAGTTTCAGTGCAGTGTTTCTGTAAATAACCATGTTGTATTTTTCTTTTGATACAGTCCTTCCTAGTACTCATTTTGAGCAGTTAATAGTCCTAAAGTGATTGCCCATCACCACCAGGTATTTGATTTGGGGTGGGTGGTGGTCAAGAATTTAGTAGTGTTTATGAGTGTCAAAAGTGGGGAGGCATTACCTGCTCAAATAAACATAAAAAAACAAGCAAGGATCAAGATGAGCTGTCTTCTCCAGAGGTGTCAGTCTAAGTGCCCCTGAAATATTTAAGTATCATATTTAGATCTCCAGAAATTGCTGTCTGTTCAATTGAAGATTAGCCATTATTCTTTCCATTTTTCATGCTCAGTGGCTTTCTGCTTCCATTGTTCCAAGGTAGTATTTTGGGGCTAACCATTTCAACGTAATACATTTTATTGCATTCACTCTTAAAAATATTACCTAGCTTCTGGTGTTGTTTAGGTCCCTGCAGTTTTTATTTTTAAATACAAAAGAGTTTTACTTTTATGGGTGTAGTTGCATGTTTTCTGTAGGTACGTTTGAGATGTCTCTTGGCAGATACACAGCGCTGACCTTCCACGAGCCCTGACTTGCCTCTCCTCCCTTCCACCACCTTGCAGTCAGTCAGGCACCCCGTTCCAGTGGAGATGGAGCATGGAAAAGCCCGCTGGAATTTGAACTTGCATCAGGACTTTTTTTCCAGCAGACAGAGCTGCAGTATCGCTGCCAGAGTATCACAGGGGCCGTGAGGACTGTATATTACATTTACAGCCCACCTCCTACCCTCCAGTTGCCACGTGAAGGGCGCTAACTTTCCTGGACCCGACTTGCTTTTCCTCCTCCCAGCACCTTGCAGCCAATCAGGTGTCCCAGTTCCCCTTAACTGTTACTGCTTACACGTGGTCCTTCTGTGATGTGGTCCTCATTCCAAGGGCTGTAGTGCAAAGGTCATCAAGAAGTCTGCCACAAAAGTCAACCAAAGGAGGCTGACGGCTGCTATCCATACTGCCCAGCAGCACAGAAACCAACCTAACACTGTAAGTTCGTTGCCTGTGGCTATTGGCTACATGTGGGACATTTCTGCATCTGGGGATACTGTAACTTTCATGCTTACTTGGAAGCTATAGTTATAAACTTTTCTTAGGTCTGTGATGATCTCTCCTATGCTTAGAGTTCGCTCAGCGTTTTGTAATGTATACTCATGTATAAGATTTATTTGGCTGTTTTATCTGACCTGTAGTAACTTGCCTAGCGGCAGCTATCTCAGTTACCTTTGACACCTGATTTTTTTTGTTCTGTTGTACTGTTTTGGTCTGACCTGTAGTTACCTGAGCCCACTACAGTATGCCTCAGTCTTAAGCTTATGCGTCTCAAGTACCTAATTAGGGGCTGCACTATAGTGTCACTGCCACGGTATAGTTTTGCTGTGTTGTACTCTGTACTGAAGTATAACCTGCCCCATCTTAGGGCTTGACTTTGACCGTGTGTATCATCATAGAAATTTCTGTCACCTTGACAGTGCTACACCACATTTGTTTGCCCCCACATCCACTGTCCTTACTAGCTCTTTCTCTGATACCTCATTTGTAGACTTCATCTTCTCAAACCTTATTGTTGTTAGTTTTTATTTATATACAGTATTTACTGAAATGTTTCACCAGGAAGATACACCGAACAATGATGTGCTCGTCTCCGGTACGAACTGGGGGTACAATTGGATGAAGAATTAAACATACAGTTTAACATTTAACATGATTAGAAATTAAACATTCAGTGACATTTGTAACAAAACATACAGTTAAAAATATCATAAATAATCTTTCAATCGCATTTGTGACATAACATACAGTTAAATATGTATCTACGGAATATGCATTTAATTACAAGTTGCTTATCTGAGGAACACAGTACAGAAATATAATGTAGCCTTGGAGCCAACTCCTTGCAGGAATGGATCACAGTTAAGAGGCAGATTATTTAGCAATTATTGAATAAATGAGGTGCAGTGAGGGGACATCAAGGAGGGTAGAGGGGTGAACAGGGAAACCAGCTGGGAGAGAGAGGATAAAGATGGGGGACATTATCGAGCAAAATGAGCAAAAAGAAGTTGCGAGGGCAAGTTAGCACAGGGCTAGTGCAATGTTGGAGCACCTCAGACAGAACACAAAGTGCAAGTTATTAGCTCAAGTGAACTACTTCCTTTGTTTAAGTGCAGGAGGGTAGAGATGGGGCAGGAGAGAGGTGGGGTAAGGGATAGGGTAGGGTAGGGAAGGGCCAGTCATACCTGGAACTGGCCCTTCAGATTGCTGAGATGGATGCCAGTGGCGGAATGAGGCGAGGACTTACAATAAGGGGCAGGAGTAGGCAAGGACAAGTTGGGTAGCGATAGTAGAGGGATGGTAAAGGGAAGGAGGAGAAGGGTGGGAGAAACTTGCTAAGATGAGGCCTCTTCAGAATGTTGAGAACCCTGCCAGAGGGCAGAGTCAGGCGAGGATGAGTTGGGTAGAAAGGATGGAGGGAAATAGGAGGAAGAAGAGTAATTTCCCAGTGCTGGACCTCTCAGGATGCTGAGAGCCCTGCCAGGGCAGAACTAGGTGAGGACAAGTTGGGAAGAGAGGAAAGAAAAGATGTAGGGAAAGGGGGAAGGAAGAAGCTTACTCAAGACTAGGCCACTCCAGGATGCTGAGAACCCTACAAGAGTGTAGAATCAGGTGAGGACTAGTTGGGTAGAAAGGATAGAGGGGCAGGGGAGTGAAGGAAGAGTAATTGCCCAGTGCTGAGCCCCTAGAGCATGCAGAGAACCCTGCCAGGGATAGAATTAGGTGAGGACAAGTTGGCAGAGGAAATGGGGGATAGAACAGAAAAGGAAAAAGGAGGGAGGGAAGAAACTTACCTTAGAGTAGACATCGCCAGGGGTGCTAAGAATCCTGACAGAGGGTAGATTTAGGTGAGGACAAGTTGGATGGGGGGCTTGCTCAGTGCTAGATCCTCCAGGATGCTGAGAACCCTGCCAGAGGTCAAAACTAAGCAGGGCAAGTTGGTAATGGAAGAAGGTTAGGGGTAGGAGTGAGGGGTAAGTGGTGAAGGGAGAGGAGAGCATGCTGGGAAGCAGGCTCGGGGAGAAAGGTTTAATAGGGAAGTGACTCATGGAGAGAAGCAGAGGTATAGGTATAGGAGGATGGTTAAGGAGGGTTAAAGCAGGAGCAGTTAGATGAGAGAAAGTTATGTAAGGCAGAGGCAAGAGAGGAATACCGTATTTTGGGGGGGTCCTGATTTGTGGGAAACAATGGGTGAAGCCTGACTGACCCGATGAGAGTGGTTCGATGGGGGACCAACAAAGTTCAAGTATCAGAGGATGTGAGGGAGTGGAAGGGGAAGAGGTGAGCATGAGAGGTAGGAAGGAAGTTCTCCTAACAAAATTTAGAAGTGAGTTTGGCACAGTGAGTGAAGCACCTGTTGGCAGGCAGGGGAAGGGACAGGGCATGGAAGAGATCACAGTGATGAGTGCGTGATGGAGCATCAAGGGCAAAACGACAGAAGGAGTTCGTGTCCATTCTGGTTAAGGAGGATTTGGGAGTGGCACTATAGACTACATCACAGTAGTCGAAAATGGGGAGGATCACCTTCTGGACTAGTTCACACGCCATGAGAGGATGCAACTGTGGTTCCTGAATAAGGCACCAAGTTTGGGGCACAGTTTTTCAGGATGGCGCAATGTGGCCAGAGAAGTTGAGGTGTTGGTTCAACCAAACCTCAAGGTATCTGAGTGAGGAGGTGCCTCTAGGATTTTTCCATCAAGGGTATGGAAAGAAGGTAAAGGGTGGAGCCTAGAGAGTCTCTGCCTAGTGCCAAAGGTCATGGAGATAGTCTTTGGCATTTAGGAATAGTTGATGTGAGGCAAACCATAGCTGAACCTGGTGGAAGTCATGTTGAAGGGTGGTTGCTACAGTGGCGGGCATTTGCCAGAGGTAAACAGGACTCATGAAAATGACTGCGCGCAGTAATGGGCCCCTGGAGCCAGGCCTCCTACTTTGTAATCAGGTCCTTTTATAACTTGGTGTATTTGTCAAGCAGTGACTCTGTCGCCCTAGGACCCTGACTAAATTTAGGGAGGCAGTATAGCGCAGTGGCTTAAGGCTCTGAGCTGCAAATCTGGTGACATGTAGCAGGTCAGACCTGGGTTTGAATCCCACAGCTTCCACTTGCATACTGTGTGACCCTGAGCAAGTCACTTAACTTCTCTGTGCTCCCAGGTTGCACCTGTAAAAAGCTTTTAGCTTAGTGTGCTACTCCTGGTTAAACAACTAAAATAAAATAAAAAAAATTGTGTTCCTAACACCACTGTTCCTAAAACCGCTGGTTTCAGAGCTATCTTTGTGACCACTCCGAGCAGGTTAGAATTGGAGAATCCTCTCAACCTCCCTTCCAGTCCAGTCTGAAGTTCCCCAAGGTTCTATCCTGGGCCTTACTATTTAGCATCTTTTGAACAACCTCCATGCCTCCTGCCATGACATAATTGTCCTATGTGCGGATGCACGCAGTCGTTTTCAAGCCACTCTGATCCTCTCTCTTCCACAGTTGCAGCTGCATAGAAGTTTTGCAGAAGTTGAAACCTAGTTCAAATCGCACAAGCTCATCCTAAATTACTCAAAATGAAAATAATGCTGTTCCACAGTAACCACAATAAAGCAAAGACCAACAACTTAATCAACAATAGCGGAGGCTCAGCTAGAACAGGTTGACCAGTTCAAATACTTGGGTGTGACCCTTCACTGCACTCTCTCATATGCCACTCATATTCATAACATTGCTAAAGCTGTGAATACCTGCATAGGGCTGATCTACAGGCATAGGCACTGTTTGACGAAGCCTTACATCTGCTAGTCAAAACTCCGTTACCTCATTAATTGACTATGATCTTATAGTGTACGGATCAGCCACCGACACTGCCCTCTGGCACATAGCCTAGCCCTTAACAAGGCATGTCGGCCCCTACCTCAGCTGCCCAACTCTCCCACACATGTGATATCTACAAACAGGCTAACTGGCTCCAGCTATCAGGCAGGCTAAAGTACCAGACCTGCATCCTTGCAAAAAGACCTCGTTGGGCCTCTTGCCCCTGGGGTTCAGTCTTTAATGACCACTCACTGTGCCACCTGCCTAACCAGGAGTTCTGAAAATCTAACCTTCACTGTTCCCCGCTGCTGGACCTCACAAGGACAAAACTCCTATGAAGTAGAGCCTCTAACTGGTTCAACTTTCTTCCAATGGATATCACCAACACTACTAATCTCAGCTCCTTTAAATACAATGCACGCCAGCATTTGGTGGCCAGTGCCTCAGCGACTGCTTCACTTAAATTGCTGTGTTAGGCTCTCCTGGCCTCCCTCCCACCATTGCACTCTCCCACACCCCTCTCACTCCTGATAGCTCTTTCCATATCCTCTACTGCCTTCCCTAGCCATTCCCTTGCCCTCTGTATCTTCCTGCTTCACACTGCTTCTCCTCACTCATAAGTCCCTACCCCAAACTCCTCGCCCATCCCAGATTTGTCCACTCCCACCACTCCCGCTTATTTGCCCTGTTCCCTCTCCTTTCCCTCCACTCGTTCTGTTGCTCTCCTCCCCTCTACCTCACACCTAACCCTTGCTCCCCCCTCCTTCTTCACCACCGACCTCCCTTTTCTCTCTTTTCCCCGGTCATTATTTTGTCTTCCTGCATCTCCTCCCCACTACTACATCCACACCTGAAGATACCTCTGCTCCTCTATGCACTTGCTACTTCTCTATCTCTCATGCAGCTGCCCCAGGCAGTATTGCGTACAATGCCTGGTATATTGTTCCAACTGCTTTTTATTTAATCGCATTTGATCTTTGACAAAGCCTTTGGTGGTTCCTTATATGTAACCATACTGTGATGTTTCTACTTTATTAATGCCCTGTTTAGTGTCTTAATTTGCCCTTTGTCCACGACGTGGAACCTTTGTAAAAGAGCCTGTAGCTCAGAGGTGTTTTCAAAAGCTTAATAAATAAATAAAATAAATAACATGGCTGTGGTAGTTAGCTCATCTTTTACTGTTCTGGCAGGAGATATTGAATTGAATCTTGGTCCCCAACCTCCCAGGATGTTAGCACTCCTGCATGGTCAGAGGTAAAAGACCTAAAACTAGTCCACCTAAATGTCAGGAGTCTCTTATCAAATTTTGATGTGTTTACTGCCTGGGCTGTTCACTATAATCTTGACACCCCTATGCACTAATGGGCGTAAGTCACACGCCAAAAGCGTGTAACCCACCCACACAGCTCTGCACCTGCGGACAAGTGCGCACTGGCTGTTATTCACTAAAAGCTGCCACCTGTCTGCGGGTCCGCTGCCCGGAGCGCAGGGCGGCAGCGGTGGAGTCGTGGACCCATCTGGGTGTCCAGTCGGATGCACGCATGGGTCCCATAGTAGATCCTTAGCGCGCCACAGCATGGGTCTGGGTGCATGAATGCCTACCACGCAGACACCTGGACCCACGCTGGCATTGCTCCCTGTCATCTTGTGGACCCCCACACCAGCCTTCTGCAAGGCGCTTCCCAGCCAGACAGATGGTCTCCCAGCAGTGGAACCCTGCCCTGGCCTACAGGCTGCCCCCAGCACAGTTGTGCCCGGACCCCGCAGTTGCACCCCTCGAAACCCAGACCTCGTGACCTGGCGCCTCCAAACCCCACTGTTTGTCATGTTCTCACACACACACACACAGGTGCACCAATCCTAAGAGTCCATGGGCCTCGTCACCCGTTCCCCACATTGGTGGCCAGTGTACCTCACACCCACCGTGGCACTGACAACCTTAGAAACATAGAAGTTGATGGCAGAAGGAGACTGCTAGGTCCATCTAGTCTGCCCATTTGTTTACTTGTTGTGACACCCTAATTGCCCTTTGTAGTCTGGGCTTCCTTGTGTCTATCCCATGCATTCTTGAATCCCCCACAGTGTTGACCCTCACAACCTCTTGGGGTAGGCTGTTCCAGGTGTACACCACTCCTTCTGTGAGAAAACTTCCTGATATTGGTAGAGAATCTCCTTGCAGCCTGAAGTCATGTCCCCTGGTCCTGGAGCCCTTTTTACAGTGAAAAGTTCCTGTGCCTGTAACCTTGTTAATGCCTTTTATGTACTTGAATGTTTCAATCATGTGTCCCCCTTCTCTCTTCTCTGCTCCAGGAGTACATATCCAGTTCCTTAAGTCTTTCCTCATAGGACATGTACTGCAGACCTTGAATCATTTTTGTTGCCTTTCTCTGCATTGTTTCCACCCAGTCAATGTCCTTCCTGAGGTGAGGCCTCCAGAATTGGACTCCGTATTCCAGGTGAGGCCTGACCAGCGATCTAGGCAGTGGTAGTACCACCTCTCTCCTCCTGATCATGATTCCCTCCCAATGCAGCCCAGCATTCTGTTGGCCTTCAGTGTTTCCTGCTCACACTGCTTACTAACCTTTAAGTCGTCTGAGATTATGATTCCCAGATCTTGTTCCTGGTTTGAGGCACAGTCTTTCGCCTCCTAGGTAGTGCTCCTTTCTTGGATTTTTCTTTCCTATGTGCATGACCTTGCAGTTTTGGCATTAAATCTCAGCTGCCACACTCCAGACCATTCTTCTAGTTTCTTGAAGTCAGCTTCCATCTTTCTTACTCCACCTTCCTTCCAATCCATCAGTGATGTCTGCTATAAAAACACTGAAGAGCAGAGGCCCCAGCACTGAGCCCTGGGGCACCCGCTGGTCACCCTGCTTAGCGTCGATTGCGTTCCATTAACCTGTATCCTCTGGATTCTGCCTTGTAACCAGTTTTGTATCCATCTGACTACTTCTGGACCAACCCCTGTGTGGTCAAGCTTCTTACCAGCCTTCTCGCGTGGAACCGGACGAAAGGCCTTACTAAAGTCTAGGTAGACCACTTCTGCCCACCGTGGTCCACTAGTTTTTGTAGTGTAGTCAAAAACTCCAGCAGATTTATCTGTCATGACCTACCTGCTTTGAAACCGTGCTGTTTAGGGTCTTGTTGTCCACTAGTTACGAGGAATGCTATGATCCTCTGTTTGAGTAGTGTCTCCATTAGTTTCGTACTATAGATGTGAGGCTCACCGGTCTGTAATAACTAGCCTCTTCACAACTGCCTGATTTGTGAAGTGGAGCCACTATTGCCTTGTTCCAGTCTTGGGTACCACACCGCTCTTCAAGGATTTCGTGAATAGAAGTGCCAGAGGGGTTGCTAATTCTGCCCCAGTTCCTTAATGATTCTGGGGTGCATCTTGTCTGGTTCCATGGCTTTGTCTGCTTTTAGTTTATTTAGCACCTCCTGTACTTCAGCTTCTGTAAAGGGACTCGTGTCTACCCTGGTCCTCGGGTGTTCTGTTTTGTTTTTTCCAGGGCTGGGCCATCCCTGGGTCCTCTTTGGTAAACACCGAGCAGAAGTATTTGTTGAGGATTTGGGCTTTCTCTGGGTCATATTTGTTGCATTTCCCTTTTCAGTAGCAGTCTTTACTATCCTCCACCCCTTTGCCTTCCTACATCCAATAATGTATCTAAAATTATTTGTCTCCTCTCTTTGCCCTTCATGCTGTTTTCCCTCTGTCTGGGCTTTTGCCTTTCTAATTTATTTGTTAGACTTTCTCATTTTTTCCTTGTCGATTCCCAGCCTTTCTCAGTTTGGTTTCCTGGTATGTGCTGTATGCCTTCTTTTTCCTTTGACTGTAGTAGCAACTTGGAAGACCATACAGAATTTCTTTTGCTTTTGCTTTGCTGACTCATCTGGCACATTGATTTGTGGCAGTCTTTATTGCTGTCTTGAGTCTCTCCACATGACCTCCACCTCCTCAACCTCTATTTCCATTAACTGGCTACTTAAGTTGTTCCTGATTTTTGAAGTCAACCTTTCTGAAATCTAACACCTTTATCTTTGAGTGGCTGGTGTCCTGTGTTATGTTTATCTTAAAGCTTACCATGCGATGGTCGCTGTTGCCATATGGCATCCCACTTGATGTCCTTGATCCTTTACAAATTTGTGAGGACAAGATCGAGAATGGCATCTCCCTTTGGAGTTTTAACACGGTGGCACAGTCTTGCGCCTTGTAGTGACAATAAAGTCCCTACTTTGGCTGGGTGCCTGCAGTGACTATGGGCACACACATCGCCCCAGGAGGTAGGTTGCACCTCCACCCATTCCAGCCCAAACACTGGTGTGTGTTGTTCCCTGGTGGTCCATTGGTCCCCTCCCGGTAGCATGCCGTACACTTCTGTGTTATAGAATGTGTGTTGAATCCCCCTCCATGCCCGAAACCACATAAGCATGTTGCACACTGCACAGCACACACTGCAAGCCATTGGTCAGCTGGATCCACCAGTGGGCTTTCAGATGTACAGTAGTTGTCATTCACAGACAGCTCTGTTGGTGGGCGGCCGTGGTGGCATGTGGTGGTTTGAACTGCCCACTAGCATTAGGACCATGCCAGGATGGGGGGCGGGGGTGGGATGGGGTGCCTGTGTGGGTGGGGGTCCACTGGACCACCAGGGTGCTTTGAGAGTCTGAGGACCTTGCGATCAGGTCAGGGGGTTAGGTCTGTGATGCTATACCACCGCGGTGTGCGGCATGCTATCATGGTTTCGGGCATAGAAGGGGATTCAGCACTACATTCTGTAATGCCGCAGTGTGCGGCATACACTTGGAGATCCAGGCAGGGAAGATCACTGGACTGCCAGGGTGGGCTGCTTGCTGCTGTGTGCAGTATGGCAGCCTGCCTGTGGTGGCCACCATTTAAGTCTACTTGACGTAGACATATCCCTTGAGCGCATCTCCAGACTTGCTCCAGGGATGTGCCTCCAGGATGGGTTGCTGAATGGGGCTACACACCATATGCATGGGCACGCCCCTACACAACCTCTCCAGATGCACCACATATCATTATGTGTGGTGCTGGCGCATCGGACCCTGACAGAATTGCGCCAGTCGCAAGTTGGGGATGCACCGACACATCTCGGTTGCACTGCGCACATCCTTTTGAGAATCCTGCCCAGTGTCTTTTTGTGTGTGTTAAGTGGCATTTAGACACAGTCCTTCATTGAATGCATTTAACACTTAAAGCATGCTGCTAATCACACATTTTGGTTCACAGTTGTGATAAGCACACATAAGTGTATGTTAATACAGTTTAATACCATTAATATATGATTCTGTTTTGTATTTTTTTAAATGAAAAGATTATGTTGAAGGTTATTGTGTTTGTACATTGTGTCACTTTCAATAAAAAGATCAGAAGTGCCCTTTTAAAATGCAGAGAAAATAGATTTAGCCATTTTATATCTAGCTTAATATCCACAGCATAACATACTGATATAAGTAATGTTTGTTTTAAAGAACTGCTTTGAATCTGTACATCATTTTCCCCAGTAAAACTGATTTTTAAATACTGGTGGCAGTTCCGCTACTGTTCCATCTCTACAGGATTTTTAGTTATCCTAGTAGGTGTTTCTGATTTATACACTGGTGGTAAGTACCATTTGGAACTGTATGATGTAGTTTATGTCCTTGCTCAGCTCTTCCATTGTTGGCTAACGCCCATGTTTTACTATAGAACTCTGTGATAGAGAGAGAGACATACCCTACATCACAGAGTTTCAAAATGGCACTGAACACCAGAGTCTAAATCAGAAACACCAACTGAGGTTTCAGATAGGCGGTAAAGATAGAACAATAACAGACCTGAGCCGCTATTTAAAAACTGTTATTACTGGAAAAATTACTTTCATGTTCAGCACAGTTCTCCTTTAACTTTATTTTCCATCTGAAATGTGATTTACTGTCCATGCAAAAGTACTGTTCATTCAATTTTCTGTTTTAAAATAAATTAGACTGCTCCATTGCTGATGTAATGGATATTCAAATATAGTGCAGAGGTAAAACAATGGGAGGTGTACAACTGGATTGCAGGAAATGGAGTTGAGAGGGTGAAGGAAACCAAAAACGAGATGTGTCCAACTTTGCTGAGAAATGTCACCCACGGTATAAATTGTACATAGCAGGGTGTTTCTTCTAGTGAACTGAATTTCTTTGTGTTTAACGTAGTTTCTGCAAAACATAACCTAGGACATTACTTATTTCTATGGTATTTACACTTATAATTTCCAGTTGTTTTTTCACACCTGAAATTGTTAGCTGTATGAATTCTTATTTTGCTTTTTATTAGATTGCTATAAACACCATATATGAAAACCCGAAATGCAGCTTTTGTTAGTTATTTACTAAAATGCAATATAAGTAAGTCATAATTACAACCAATAAAAAAAAAATTGAAATAAGGAACACAACAATCATTATGTATGTGACATAGACACTGTCCACAGTATATCATTCTTGTTTTGCATCATATTAACTGAAATAGTTCTTAACTGTAATGCAGTTTATTATGTTAATAATTTTATTGTATTTGTTTAAAATCTTGGTGTGACAAAATCTCTCACCATGGACTTCAAGGTCACTGCCACCTCCATGGTTTTTTTTACCAACAGGACCCAGGAACCTGTTTTTATCTCCGCCTTTGCTCAAAGTCAGGAAGGTCAAACACAATAACTGTGGGTAGAGTGCCCTTCAGAGATGGACTGCAAACAGAGTCCAGGAGAAATAGTAGAATTACGCCTTGAAATAAAACAAGAAGTCATTGATTTTATAAAATAGAAACTTTACTAAAAGATTGAATATTTACAAAAGGATGTATTTACAGGAAAACAAAGGATTGCACATTTACTAAGAAAAAGAAAATAAAACAAGGTTAAACAGACAGTGTACAGCAGAATTCTGAGCTATTGTCGCCTAAAACCTATGTCTTTACCTGCTGCTATCTAAAGAAAATACTTTTCCCTAAACTATCTTATCAAATTCTTGCTGCAGGGCTCTGGATTTCAGATATACCAGTCCAAGAGGATGTGCTTAACTTCCAGCACCACAATATATTTCTCCTCCCTGCAGGGAGGGGTCTCACTCACTTTGAGTAACAGTTCCATTCTGTACCAGCCCTCGGGAGAGGGAGAGAGAGGTGTGTGTGTGTGTGTGTGTGTGTCTGTTTCCACTCATCCTTCAGCACCTCCTTGCTAGTATTATGACATGCACCTGTGTCCTTTGTCCAACATGGGAACATATCCAGGAAGGACTCTGCTCTGGGGTTATTACTTTATTGCCTTCTCCCTGGCCTTCCTGTTAACTTTCCCATGAGAACCATCAGTCTATCTACCTTGCCTGACATAAGCTGTCACATAATACTTGATCATGTAATTTGGTAGCCATCTTATACCTGAAGCAGATGCATATTCAGAAAAGAATAAATTAATCAAAAGAATACATGATTCTGGTCCCCTTCCGTCACATCTCCCCCAAAGAAATGAAGGTGTGTCTCTTTTGGGCAACCCCAAGAGACACTGTCATTCATGTAGGGCCTGGGAGTGCCTAAAGAATATGCAATACACTTAGCCCTGCCCCAACAGTACATCTGCATTGGTATTCTGCACCCACTTCAGTGCTGAATTGATCATATTATATGACTGTAGTACCAAACTCCAGTGCAGTAACTTTGTGTTTTGCCCACTAGTCCTGTGGAGCCATGTCAAGGGGTTATGATCTGTGACCACAGTGAACTCTGTCCCGTACAGATATGGCTGCAGCTTCGAAGGGCCCACACTGTCGACATTCCTCTCCATTGTGGCATATGACTCTTCCCTGGGCAGAAGCTTCTGGCTTAGATACACAATGGTGTGCTCCTCCCCTGCAGTGTAACCTGGCACAGGGCGACACCCAGCCCATGGTCTGAGGCATCCATGTGTACTACAAACTTTAAGTCATAATTGGGGCTAGAAAGCATGGTACCCATAATGCCTCCTTCAATGATTGGAAGGCAGACTCTGAGTCCTCTGTCCAGAGAACTTTTCAGGCATTCTCTTTTTGTCAGGTCTGTTAGGGGCTTGGCGCATCACTGTAGTGAGGGACAAACCTCCTTTAATACCTGGCTGTTTTCAGAAATGCCTTACCTGTTTCTTTGTGGCGAGGGTTGGCCAGGCCTGGATTGCATCAACCTTCACTGGTTCTGGATGGATGCATCCACTGCCCACCCGGTGCCCAAGGTAGGACACTTTTGGCCATGCCTGCTTGGCATTTTCTGCCTTAACTGTCAGCCCTGTGGCTTTCAGTCTGCGGAACACCTCCCCTCATGTGCCTGATTTGATCCTCCCATGTTTGACTGTAAATAGTGATGTAATCCATATAAGCCAGTGTATATTCACCTCCCCAGCCAGGATGGGATCCACAAGCCTCTGGAAGGTTGCAGGTGCATTCTTCATCCCAAATGGCATTACTCTGAATTCTAATAAGCCATATATAGCAATCAGACCTCTCCTTGGCTGTGAGGTTAACAACACCTGCCAGTGGCCTCTTTGTCAGGTTTGTTGTGGTTAGGAACCGGCTCCCCAAGCCGCTCCAAGGTCTCATCCTTTCTGGACATGGGGTAGGCATCAGACTCCATACAGCTTTTGAGCCTCTGGTAGTCAACACAGAATCGGTAGTACCATCCTTCTTGGGGATCAGGACGCGGCGAAGCTCAGGGTCTACTGGACTCCTAGATCACTCCAAGGGCCAGCATCTCCTTAGTTCCTCCAGCATGGCCTCATAACCCCTCAAGTACCCTGTAGGGGACTGCCTCAGCGGAACTTGGGCTTCAGTATCCATGTGGTTTTAGCCATTGTGGTGTACCAGGATTCCCGTGAACATCTCCCCAAATTCTTGCAGCACACCCTCTTCTCCTTGGCCTGGGCCAGTGTCAGCTGCCCTGAGAAGGTGAAGTTATTCACTGAGGATCCCTCCGGGCTTCCCCAAGGAGGTCCACCAGGGAATCAGCCTCATTCCCTCCTTTGGCGCACTGCACACGCGAGATCATTTCCTTCCTATCATAGTAGGGCTTCATCATGTTCACATGATATACCCTCTGCCTCGCCTTCTGTCAGGCATCCCTACTATATAGTTAACATCACTCAACTTCCTGATTATGGAGCATGGACCCTCCCATGCTGCCTGCAGTTTATTGTGTTGGACTGGGACGAGTACCATCACTCGCTGCTCGACTTCATATTCCCAGGCTCTGGCCTCATGGTCATACCAGGCTTTCTGTTGCTGTTGTGCAGTGGCAAAGTGCTCTTGGGCAAGCCCCATGAGCTCCTTAAGCCTGGCCCTGAGATTTAGGACGTGCTCCACAACAGACTACCCTTGGGTGGCATGGTTACCTTCCCATTTATCCCTGACTAAATCTAAGGTCCCCCTCACCCTGTGACCAAACAGGACCTCGAATGTTGAGAACCCTGTGGACTCCTATGGGACTTTCCTGTATGCAAACAAGAGGTGGGGCAAATATTTGTCACTCTTTTGTGCTGGTCAGCAAATGCCCTGAGCATAGTTTAAGGGTCCTATTGAACCTCTCAGCCAGGCCATTTGTCTCGGGTGATAAGACGAAGCATGGAGCTGTTTCACCCGCACTTCTGCCACAAATTGATCATTAAGGATGACATGAAATTTGCCCCTGGTCTGACGAAATCTCCTGGGAAACCCTACTCAGCTAAAGATTCCCAGGAGCTCATCTGCCTCAATGGAGGACATGGCCACTGCCTCGAGATCTCTGGTTGCATAATCCTCAACAACCAGGGTGTATCATTTGCCCATGCAACTTGGGGTACTCGGGGACCCCACTATGTCCATGGCTACCCTCTTAAAGGGTTCATCAATAATAGGCAGGGGCACCAAAGCTGCCTTAGCCTTGTTTCCGACCTTTCCAACCCGCTGGTACACTGGACAAGTCCAACAGTAATTTGCCATGTCTGTGTATGCTTAGCCAAAATAATTGTTGACAAGCTGCTTTTTGTGTGGCTAATACCCAGGTGGCCTGAAAAGGAATGCCATGGGCCAGAAGCTGCTTTTGGTAGTCCCGGGACTACCAGCTGCTGGAGTACCTCTCTAGCTCCCTTTGTGGTGTACACTCCCTGTACAACAGCCCATTTTCCCAGTAAGCTGACTTTTCTCCTTTGGGAGGCCTCAGCACTATCTGCTATCTCTCTCAGTTTTGGAGAGTAGAATCAGCTCGCTGTGCCCTGCCCAGCTCCTCCCTTCTAACCTGCCCTAGTTCCCTTTTCAGGAGGAAAGTTGCCCCTGGTGGCAACCTTTCTGCTTGCAGCTGGGGCTCAGGGCTGCTACTCCTATCTGGTCCCTCACCCACACTAGCCACTTCCTCAGCTGCTGAGGGATGAGTCTACAGGCTGTGTCGCCCCTCCTTGCCCTCAGAAGTTTGCCCTTTTGCCTGGCTAGGAGTAGTAACACATACTAGGTTTTCCCTGTTGTCAAAATCATGCCCCATGATCACATCCACAGAGAATCAGGTGCAACTCCCAACTCCTGTACGCCATGGCCACCCTCCCAGTGCAGGAAGACCGAGCCATTGACATTAGACCACTGGACCTGTGACTTCCTGAATTTTGGAGAACTGCCCCAGCAAAATCTGCTGTGACTGGATCAGATCCTACCTCATCATGGAGATGAAGGCACCGTGTCCCTCAATCCCTGTGTTACTGTCTCACTGATTAGAATAGGGACATATGCTTGCTGGAGTTTGGTGGCACTACAGTGTGTGTGCAGTTTACCAGCTGCTGGTGTACTGTCTTAGTCACCGCCCCCAGCTTTTGCCCTTTACGCTGTTTTTAGGGCAGTCATAGGATAGATTCCCCACTTCCTGGCAAATCCAGCATTCCTTTGCCTCCAGTCCTTGTTCCTCTTAGAACCGGTGGGTTCTGTTTTGGGGCTTGGGTGCAGGCTGGTTTCCTTTAGGCTGCCTCCCTGGGTCCCTTAAAGCCATGTGCTGCCCCCACCCCATAGTTCTTCCTGCTACAAATGTGGTCTGCTGGCCACATACAAACCAGCACTTTCTGCTGCCTTCTTTTATGGAGTTGCATGCTCCTCCAGTAGCCAAATGTGCAGGTCATCAAGTACAATTTTTAAGAAACTGTTCCTCACAATTAAATCTTTAATTTGCTCTACAGTCCTTGCCTTAGCCCCATCTACCCAATGGTCTAAAGCACACATTTGGACATGCAGTTCTACATAGCTGTCTCCTGAGCCTTTCTTAACTCTCTAAATTTCCTTTTAAGCCTCAGGAGTCCGTTCAAAATGTTTTAATAACATTCTTTTGCCTTTATCATAGTCCATGCAATCATTATCGTCCATTCGAGCAAATGCATGCAAAGCACGGCCAGTAAGCAGTGAGGTCAGGTGGGTCATCCACAAGGCCTTATCTAATTTCAGTTGCCCGAAACCCCTCTCAAATGAGTTTAAAATCAAATCCAGATCATCCCTTCCTGGTATTGCGGGAATATTTTAAAATTAATTGTGGCTTCATGGGTTGAACCCTCTTGCCATTACTTACAGTTTGCCACGCTGTTTGTTGGCGCAGTTTCTCCATCTAAGTCTTGTGCTGTCGTTCTTTCTCTCTCTCTGTCTCTCTGTTCGTTCTCTCTTGCTCTGCTTGTTCCTTCTCTCTTTCCTCTGCATAAGGATCTCATGCTGGCAAATCTTCTCCCTTTCCTCTGTGACAAGGATCTTATGCTGGAGAATCTTTTCTTTCCTCTACCTCCTGCCTTATTTTATCCTTTTGGCCTCCAGCCTTGCCCTCTGCAGTTAGGCATCCTGCAGTGCAAGCTCTGCCTTCAGGATCTTAAGCTGAGGTTGATTGGGCTGCACAGCTCCCCAGCTTGTGCCACAAGGTGCCCTCTTGCTCAGCTGCTGTGACCTTAGTCTCGCTACCTGGGTCACTGTTCTCTGCAACCGCCTGCTGACCAGGTATTGGACCATGTCTGTCTGAGACTGTCTGCCCCTCCTGCAGCTGGTCATGTGCCAACAGGGCTTCCATAAGTGCACTGTTTGTCATACCTCCATAGACAGTCTCCTCTCTGCGAATAGCTCACCGGAGCTGCTGTACATGAAATTTGACATAGCCTGGAGTAGCTCATGTTCTCCAGCTCACGCTGCACTAAGCTGTCTAGAAATAAAAAAAAAAAAAAATAGTAAACAATGTAACCTTTTGAAATCCTGTGTCATGACTGTAAGCTATATTTTGCTGGCACTCGTCATCATTGATCTATCTGTCTCTCAGAATTCCTGCCTCACAGAAAAGCACACTGTCCACTGCTCTGCACTGGACTGGTGCCAGTTGTAACACTGATTCCACCACGCGCCAACCAGTGTGACACAGATCCCTCACCAGGGACTTCAAGTGTACTGCCACCACTGTGGGTTTTTTCACCTACAGGACCCAGGGAACCTGTTTTTACCTCCTCCTTGCTCAAGGTCGGAAGATCAAACACAATAACTGTGGGTAGAGTACCCTTCAGAGACAGACTGCAAACACAGGGCAGCAGAAATAGTAGAATTACCCTTTTAAATAAAACAAGCAGTCATTGAGTCTATAAAATAGAAGCTTTACTAAAAGATTATGAGTATTTACAACAGGATGTATTTACAGGAACACAAACGGGTTGCACATTTACAAGAAGAAGAAGAAAATAAAACCAAGTTGAACAGACAGATCATGTACAGCAGAATTCTGAGCTATTTTCACCCTAAAACCTATGGCCCAGATATTCAAACTGCACCCAAAAAGGCGCAATAGCAGGAGCAAGCGAAGTGTATGTCGCCCATGCGAAGAGACGATATTCAAAACGAGCAGGCCAATTGTGCCTACAGCCAACGACTGAATATTGCACCACCCTGCGCCTATAGCGCAATCCAGGGAGGGGAAGCTGAGCAGATCTGATGCGCCATAGCTAACAAGGGATGTTCAGCTGAGCAGTTCAGAGGCATCATAGCGCAACCAGGGAGCCCCCAGCTGCACAGCAATGTAACTGCACAATCAGGAGGTAGGGGCCCACCACCCATGCCACAGATGGGCACAGGAACACACAGCAGAACAGACATCGTCCCCACACCCCAAGCACAGCACAACTGGGGAGGACTGAATAACCACTGGCCCATGGAGACAAGCAACCAACCCACAGCCTGGCCATGGTGCCCCATCACACCTACCGCAAGCTGTGACTGGCACACGAGGGCAGACCACCCTGTGCCACACCTCCCCCAGTGCACAGCACACCCTGCACTGTGACCCCAGACACCCCATGAACAGTGACCACCACAGCAGGAAACCCCATGCATGCCACCACCCCACTGTGTCAATGCAACCCTGTGCACCACAGAACCATGCAAGCCAGCCCCACCATGAGCACCCATCAGCTGGTTGCAGCACACGGCAATGGAACAACGGCAGACACAGTGCCACCACGCACAGTCCCCGAGGTACTGCTAGAGACCGACTCATGCTAAGCACAAGAGGTACCCCACATGGGACAGTCGTGTTCCTGACACCACCACCAGTGGTACAGCGCCTGCACAGTATTCCAGTGACATACCACCCACCACTGGCCACAACAGCCAGCACAGACACCCACAGTGGTGCCTAGAGCATGCACCACACACCGGATGCCACACAGGGTATGGACAGACACCCACCCATACCCAAAGGCACAACAACACAGGGACGCAGTGGTGGGGCAACCAAGCCCCATTGTGGGCCCATGTAAGCTGTGTACACACAACCTGCAGTCGACCATGGCACTGGAGTGCCAGCCACCCTGCTGCAGGCACCGTGGACCCAGACACCACCAGTAGTCACCCGAGCACAAGCACAGACAGTGGGCACATCCCCTGCAACACACACAAGCCACAGCATGGAGGTGGGACAATGACCGTGTTGCCCACAGTGCCACCCAAGCCAGGTATGCACCACACCAGTGACATGGGCAACCCAGCAAAGTGATGGGTACAGTGTCCGCCTGCAGGGAATGCCACCACTGACATGCCAGTGGACCATGCAGGTCACAGACAGGCATGTGTGTGGCTGCACAGGTTATGGACGGGCGATGGTGCGCCATGGACACCGAGCATGCGCCATGGACCATTGCACACAGTCATCCAGTGCACAGGAACAACACACAACACAGACACTGACTGATATCACCCCACACCATAGTCACCTCCACACGGACACACACACATACCCATGACTGCACCACCCCTGATGCCATGCACACCACTGCAGCTGAGCACCTATAGCCCGCTGCAAATTAGAGACCACCACAGTATTCATATCAAATTCAAATGTATTGTAAATATAAAAGTGAACTATGTACAATAATAAAAACTATATACGAGCTTGGGTGGGGACACAAACAAGGTGGGGTGGGCAGGGGAAGGGTTGGACAAATGGGATGGGATAGGAGGGTGTGAGGTGTGTCCAGGGGTAGGAAGTCAGGGACCAAAGGACTGTCATCTTGACCACCGTTCCTGGCTCTGGCACCTCCTGCCTGTGTCCTCCACAGCACCCCTGTGCGAGCCTCCTCAATATGTCCGGACTCGCGGGCCCAGATGAAGGAGCTCCCATAAGGTGTCCCTAATTTCACGGAGATTTCGGCGTTACCTGGGACAAGGGCACAGTCAATAGGTGTGAATGCACAACCCACACAGCCCGCCCACTGTGCATGGCATACGGCCATGGAACGTACTCACTGTGATGGTGTGTGACCACCCACGGTGATCACGTCCACAGGACCTGCCCACCCAGGTGCATACAGCCATGCGGAACGCTGCACACACCCACCGGCCATGTCACGCACAGCACCACCGTGGCCATTTAGTGACATGGCTATGTGGTGCAAAGGCAGTGCACAGCCATGCACCTGGCACGCATGGACCACCAGTGACGCACACCCAGACATGCATTACCACTGGACAGTGTTGACTGTAACAGTGGCGTGCATGGCAGTGATGTCGATGAATGGTGGCCATGCCCGCTGCCCACCCTGTCACACAGCATGCAATACTAATCATGGATGTATGGCACTCACCCTCATCAGGCCGGTCAGGTGGGCGTTGATGGCCCTCGGCCGCCTGACTGTGTTGTCCTCCGCCCTCCGCTGCTCTGCCGCACTCTGCAGATTGCATCCGGGCCTGTGGGGAAAAAAAGGAGAGAACATCATCAGTACATTCCAAGCTAAAGTCCCCCTGCCCCAAGGTGTGTGCCCTCCCACCCAGCCAGACCCACCACCCCACACCCTGTGAACACTGCCACGGCCAACCCCATATGGTCCCTCCCTATGCTGGACACATACAACACTGTGACTCATATGGACGATAAAAGTGTGTTGACAGAACCCCTACCTGGACGTGGCACTGTGCCTCCTCAAGACGCCCGCAGTCGGGCCAGTAGCTCCGGCCCTCCTGCACAGGTCACCATAGCAGTGCCTGCACTGCTCAGCAGTACACCCCGTCCTGTAACCTCTTCCAGGGCAGTGGCCACCTCCTGCCACACCTGGGTCCTGGCCCTGTCAGGGCCTCCCGAAGAGAGGCCCATGGTGTGGCTCAACAATGGCCTGCAGATTGGCCAGCTCAATAGCCGCCCATTGTGCTTGCCCATCTCCGCGCCATTCTAGCAGTTATAGTAGGCAATATGGCGCTCTGCAGCATTGGCTCACGGGATGCTGCTGCTGACCTAGCGCTGCCATTCATCGCGCTGTTACAGAACAGCGGAGAGGCACCTATGCCTGACGCATGGCGCCAAGGGGGCAAAGGTCGGGCACAGGGTCAAGGGTCTCTAGGCGCAAGGCCACGCACAGCACCATCGGATGACAATGCGTAGCGCGATTGGCTGCCCTGGCTGGCAGCCATAGCGGACTACAAGGCGCAGTTGGGCCATTGCGCCTGATGATAACCCAGTGCCACAGTGCCATGTAGTGACCATCGCTATAGCGCCACGGGCACAATGGTGGCGTGCCGTGCATTGCCTACCGCAACATCGTGAACATCAGCGCAGCGACGCCGTCCAGCAACCCGGCATGTGCAGTGAGGTGTACCACGATGCCACAGAACCGCGCCATTGACTCAGCACGTTAACACACCGCGCAGCGCAACATCGCGATATTCAGCCGTCATATGCAGATCATCTAATCAGCCATTCAATGGAGCAGCACTACAGTTTTGCATCTACTTAAAGTTGCTCCTCTCCTCATTTGCATGGATTGCACTATAAAGGTGCGACAGTATGCTGCAGTGGCCATAGTCGGTTACTGCAGTTTATTGGTGAGTTGCATGCTATTTGGGAGTGTGAACTGTGGATTCAAGGGACATGCATGGGACTGCACAGTCACAGGTAACAACTGCCATTCTTACAGGCTACATAATGACCGAGCACATTGTTGGAGAGGAGGAACACAATGGTGGAAGGAGGAGGAGGCCGAATTTTACAAAGGCCGAAACCAAGGCCCTGTTCGAGGCCTACCTGACCAGGAGCCACTGCTCAGTGGACGCCGGGCGCCTCAAGCCCGCAAGTGCTGCTGCATGGGAGGTGGCATGTGCCGTGAACCTGCATGGCAGCACACCAGCACTCCGTGCAGGAGTGTAAGAAGAAGATGGGCACGGACAGGAGGAGGTAAGGAGAAGGTGGCTGCCATCAGGTGGTACGTGCTGCAACAGGTGGGGACAGCCGAGGTGGTACAACTCACCCAGCGGAGGACAGGCTTGCTGGAAGCATGCAGTGGAGTGCCAGTGAGGGTGTTGGTGGTGGCTTCCAGATGGGTGGTGGCCCATCACTGCATGGTAAGTCATGGTCTGTCTATTGGGGGCAAGGTAGGTCACACGCAGTATAGCGACTTTGCTTTCCCTTACAGATCCTGAGTGTCTGCATGGGTCAGCGTGGTGGGCCTGTCCACTGCGGACAGTCGCATGGAGTCGGAGGTGGGACCATCCACCTCCACAGGTATATGTGGATCATTGCGACAGTGGGGCGCCTGGCTGTCCACACTGATGTCGTTGTAACAGGTATGGAGGAAGCCCTGCCTGTGTCCCAGCATGCTGGTGTCACGGGATGCCAGCACGCTGTGGCCTGTGGCCGGGCAGAGTCCGCACCAGTGATGATGACACGACCGTCATGGCAGTGACACGGTGCCACAGGATGGACACATGACAGGGCAATTCAGCCCATGGCTGTGGGTGGTGCCGCCCGTGGAGGCCTGCATGTCAGCACAGTCCCGGCAGCCTGTTCAGCACCAGTGGGGCAGCACTGGTGTCTGTTTAGGACAGTGGAACTGTGCGGCCACTGTGGCGGCACCACTGAGCCCTGGGTGCGGCAGCCAGAGGGCAGCATCAGCAGTCGCCCACTGGGCTTGGGGTACAGGGTTCAGCGGCAGCGTCCTGTGCACGCGCCTGTGGACATGCCCAGATCTGGTTCTGGTGTGCACCCACCCTCAAAGGGTGCTGAACATCAGGGCCTTACACACCCTGAGGACAGGATGCCGAGGAGGCTGATGACCTCTTGGACGAGCACACCCGCCTCACTGCGAGCATCGGTCCAGCAGCAGATGCGACTTGCAACATCTGTGGATGCACTGTGTGGCTCTGGAGGGCAGAGGAGCTGCAGCAGGGACACTGAACAGATCCTGACACGGATGGACCGTTTGTGGGAGGATGTGACCACTGCCACTGACAGGCATTCATTGCTGTCATGGATACACAGTCCGGTGCCCATGTGCCGCAGACACCATGCAGTGCACTATCCACCCCCATTCCGGCGTGTGCGATTCCCACCCTGTCGACACCAGGTTCAGCTGTGGGCATCCCGAGCACTCCTGGTGCAGGCATGTTCGGTGTGCTGCAGACCCCTCGCGGGCACAGTCACGTTCATGCAGTGGAACCCTGGGGACCATCGGTGCCACCCATGAGGCCAGTGGTCAGCCTGCCAGTGCTGGCGGGTCTCGGTGGGGCCGCCCATGCATCCGTGGTGGCCATGGCACTGTCTCGCGGACTGACCTGTCTCCCAGCGTGGCTACTGTCTGGTGCTGCCCTGTGTGTATTGTGTGTCAGTGGGCAGTGCACGGGTGGGTACCCGGCCCTGCACGCGACACCCAGTCCACCTGCACACCCTCCCGGCTGCTGTCCGCAGTTGCATGTGCATGATGATGCCTGCATTGCGCTGTACACCAATGTGCAATGGTGCTCAGCCTCTGACACACGCACATGGACAGGCAGCGGGCGTGGTGGCCTGTGGACTTGTGTGTTGCTAGGGTGTGCATTCTGGGTGGTGTACCTTCTGCCCTCTGTGCACGTTTTTGCGTTGTGCGATGGTATGTGTCCTTCGACATGGCATGTTAATCCTCACCCATCCCTGGCTGTGTGTGTGCCTCTGTGCCCTGCCACTTCCCTTGACGCATGCACCCCGGTGTGTGTCCCTCGTGTTTGTGGGTTGTGCCTTGGCCACTGGTGGTTGCGCATGGCCCCATGACTTACCTGGGTTGGCTGAGTGCTCCTCCGTGATGGTGTCCCGGTGCAGCTGTGCCAGCCAGAGCAGTCAGGGGTCCCGTCGGCCGGGGGCTGCCCATCACCATTGTCCCCATCGCTGTCCCCTCTTTGACCTGTATGGCTATCCCACATTCGTTGGCCATGTTGTGCAGGATGCAACAGGCCAGGAATATCCATGAGCCTTTGAGGGGCTGTACTGTAGGCACCGCGGAGGGTGTCAGGCAGCGAAGCGTGCCTTCAGCATCCCAACACCCGGCTCAGTGACATTCTACGTGTGGTGTCGTGTGCCTCATTGTAGCGTTGCTGAGATTGGGTTCGGGCCGGTAGGGTGTGAGCAGCAAGGGATGGAGTGGGTATCCACTGTCACCTGTGTGTAGAGGGTGGAGGTTAGTTTGGTGATCAGCATCGCCTGCCCCAGGCCATGTAGGCCACTACCCATGCCACCTCTGGCCATGCCCCCAGGCCCTATGATTGTCCATGTGGTTTTCATACTCACCCACTAGGTGGCCAGTGGGATGTCCCACTCTCGAATCTGTGGCACAGTGCCGACTGGTTCCAGATGAAAGAATCGTGTGCCCCAGGGTGCGTGGCACAGACATTGATGATACGCCTGGCATCGCACACCACCTGGCAGTTGATGCTGGCATAGCCCTTGCGATTTATGTGTGCGGCACCCTCTGGGCCAGGTGGTGTGCGGATGGCCACATGGGTGCAGTCTATTGCCCCAAGTACGCCAGGCATACATGCTACCCTGTGGAACTCCTGTACGTTTGCTGTGTGCTCCACCATTGTGCTGGGAAATGGATGTACTCCTCAACATGTGGCAGCAGTGCGCTGAGGAATTGGGTGAGGTGGCGTGGCGTGGCTGACTGGGTTATGCCTGTGGTGTCCCCAGTTGGTCTCTGAAAGGTACCCGTGGTGCGAAAGCACATGCAGGCTGTTACCCTGGTCTCCACTGACAGGGCATGGTTCCGTCGTGTGGGTGCCTGCATCACATCACTGCACAGCTCACAGAGCCGCCTTAGAATTGCCCTGTTCAGGCGGTACTGGCCCACAATCTCAGTATCAGTGTACAGCTCAAAGCTGGTGCGGGCTCGTTACTGCCTGTTGGGGGCATACGCTGACCAGGAGGCCTTCCACGCCATGCCCCCTGCCACCCGCCTCCTCACCCCCCTCATTACGGCCTCCATGTGGAAGGTGGCACTGGCCATGTCCCTGGCTTGTGTTCACTCCCCTGGCAGCTGTTACTGTATTCCCCCGCTGTCCTGGCTGCTACCTCCCTTGCACCGGTACACTGCCTGTGCTGGCCTCTGTGCAGTGTGGCTCCCCACACCTTCCCTGTGCCTGACTGTTCAGTGTGACCTTTCCCTGGCCTGCCCTGTTTGTGCCTCCTGTCCTGTCTGTCTGCCTCTGACACATGTGGCTTCCCTGTAGCGTTCTTGCGCCTCTTCCTTGCTCCTTTTATTTTTTGGCTCATTTCGCTATGGCGCAACTTCCGTTGCTCCACTATTGCGCGTGCGCCAAGTCTTTGAATATCACACTGCACCATTTATGCATGGTTCCTCCTCTGGTTGCACATGCCTTCATTATCATTGCGCTGTTGCTCAGCATGATTTCGGGTGCAACTGCCTCCTGCTGAATATCGCAGAATGGCACAATTTCAGACTTGCGCAGGCGCAACCCTATTGTGCATGGCTCAACTCTTTTGAATATCTGGACCTATGTCTTTACCTGCTACTATCTGAAGAAAATACTTTTCCTAAGCTGTCTTTCTTACCAGACTTCTAGTTGCAGGGCTCTGGACTTCAAAGTACCAGGTCCAAGAGGATGTGCTTACCTCCAGCATCACAGTATATTTCTCCTCCCTGTGGGAGGTCTCGCTCACTTTGAGTGACAGTTTCATGTTGTCCCAGCTCTCTTTGAGAGAGTGTGTGTCTCTCTCACCCTTCAGCACCTCCTTGCTAACATTATGACATGTGCCTGGGTCCTTTGTCCAACATGGGAACATCACCCCAGGAAGGACTCCCTCTGGGGTTATTGCTTATTGCCTCCCCTAGCCTTCCTGTTAACTTTCCCATGAGAACCATCAGTCCCTCTACCCTGGTTGACATAAGCTGTCACATGCTACTTGATCATGTGATCTGGGAGCCATCTTGTACCTGAAGCAGATGTATATTCAGAAAGAATAAAAGAATCAAAGAATACATGGTTCTGGTCCCTTCCTGTCACACTTGGTTACTGGGATAGGCACTCTGAGCCAAGGCTCGTTTCCAGGTGTGACCAAGGGGCACAAGTGTAATAAGTGGTTATAAACACAACATTTTAGAACATAACATATGCAATAATACATGGGGGTGCATAACAAGAATGTAATGCACACCCAGGTGTGGATGCTACATAAACCGAGGGTTTATCAAAGCATCCCACACCAAGGGTGTGCATTAAATTCAAGTTTTGCACTACCCGTGTGTTATTTTATATACTTGCTGGGTGAGCGTCACCCCAATCATTGAAATGAATAAGAAAAATGTGTGGGTTGTACATGTTGCTGCTGTTTATAGCACTAAAGCAGCATTGATTTAAAATACATTGAAAACTCCCCAGCAGAAGTTCGTGATCACTAACAACCTTCCATCCCTCCCCCATCTTTCTCGCTCTCTTGTTGTGCTTTTAGCCTGTTGTGTTGCTAGGGGAGCTGAAGAGTACTGGTAGTTCAGCTGCAGTTGAGCTGAACTGTTGTTTTCGGTTTCACTGTTTTGTTGTTGAGCTACTGGAGCTAGTTACTGTCCATTTGAAGCAGGAGACCCAAATAACTTGGGTCACTAAATATGTTGCTGTGCCTTTTTTTTTTTTAGACTGCCGAGTTGCTAGCAGAGCTGAAGCAGTACGGTTCTAGTAGTTCTGCTGTGTTGGGTTGAACTACTGTTTTCTGTTTCACTTATTGTTTTTTTCTTTTTTGAGCTACTGGAGCCACTGACTGTCCGTTTGAAGTGGGAGAAACAGTACATTTACTGACAGTCCCTTTGAAGCGGGAGAAGTAGGAAGTTGTGTCCTCCAAATGGGTCTCTTGTGGCATGTGTGGCATGAGAGAGTCTCTACGTTAGCAGTTTTGCATGCACAGAGATATGGAAAGTTAGCGTTTCACTGTTATAACCTCGGGTTATAACAGCAAATTATAACCTGTTTCCTATGGGAGAAAACCATCCTCAGTTATTATAACAATACTATTAATATTCTGAATTAAGAGGAGGCTGCCGGAATAAAGGAGGTGGAGGGTGAGGGAGAGAAGAGATAGGGGTGTGGCGGAAGCAGGGCAGAAGCAGAGGTGAGCCTGGAGGTGGTGCTTAAAGAAAGGAAGGATGAGGAGTTATGGATTTACAGAGGGAGACGATTCCAGAGGAGGGAGCCTGTACAAAAAGCAGATTGACCTGTAGAAGTGTGAGGTGAGGAAGGGAAAAGAGTGAGGGTCCCTGGTGCAGAGATCATAGGAGGAGGGGGCAGCTGGTGACAACTTGGAGGAGAGGTAGAGAGGAAGTAGACCAAACCAGAATTTAGCAATGAAGGTTAGGGAATGGGTAGACCGCCTGAGGGGAGTGGGTGAAAGAAAGGAGGAGGAGTAGAGATTACAGTGATGGGTGCCGGGAGGGGACATTTGTGGCAAAGCAGCAAAATTAGTTCAGAAGCATGTCAAGCTTATAAAGAGAGGAAGTGGGAGCCGTTCTGTAGACTACATCACCGTGGTCGAATATTGGTAGAATAATTTTTGAGTCCAGTTCACGGCAAATAGGAAGGGAGGCAATCCTTGTTTCGTAAAAGTACTCCCTGTTTTAGGCGGAGTTTGGTGCAGTCAGTGTGGGCAGTGAGTCTAGATGGTTGTTAAGCCAGACCCGAGGTATTTGAAGTCAGACACGAATCAAGTGGGTACCATCCATGGTGGTTAACACTGGTGGTAACAGGGTTCTGGCTAACTTTTGTCGCGGTTCCAAAAAACACGGCAACTGTCTTTGTGTTGACCTTTAAGTGATTGGCTTGAAATCACGATGGCATAAATGTCTTGTTGGAGCGTGGCATGGATGGAGGCTGTTGATTATTATGCAATATAATTAGGCCTTCATAATTACAGTATTAAACATTTAAAAAAAAAAAAGATGAACACGTGATATTTTTAATGCATGACACTATCCACAGAATGGACACCTGTTTGCATTATATTAAGTGAAATATTTCTAACTGTAATGCAGTTTATTATGTTAAGGCATAAATTAGTCTTGAAAATGTGATTAGCAGTTTTGCTAATCAACAACATTTTGATTAGCATCCAGCCGGTTTGAGGAGCAGTTTCACTAAATGGTTATTATTATCTATAAGATGCAGTCCAGAAGAATGCAGTACCAGGGAACGCGTGGCAGCTGCAAAAAAAAAACTGCCCTAATTCTGTACTTTTACCATGATTACAGGAAAGAAATAACGTAATTTGAATTTTTTTCTAGATTGCAGCAAATCAATTGATTAGCAACTTCTGTAATCAAGGCTGCATGATTAGCAGATAAAACATTTTTGGTAACAGATTGCAGTGCATACCCGCTTATCTTATGTCTCATGTTAATGATGTTCTGTGTTATGTGCAATATAATTAAGCCTTCATAACCACAGTCATTAACATTTTAAAAGGTGACACATGAGTGACATCATTAACACATGTGATATTGACATTGTCCATTGTATGTTTAATGTTTAATCAAAGGAATTAAGAAGAGGAGAAGGTTTTTCGCTATATAGGTGAGAAAAGGGACATGAAGGAAGGGATTGTTAGGCTTAAGAAAGGGGTGGAGTGGGTGGAGGATAATGGAGGAAAGCAGAGATACTAAATTATTATTTCTGTTCCATCTTCACCAGGGAGAAGGATGGACCAGTGCCTGAGGACGGAAAGAGGAGCGGGGAGGGAACACAGATATAATGATAGAGGAGGATAGAGTGAGGAGGGTGCTGGCATTGAATGTGGACAGATCACCAGGCCGGATGGAGTACATCCAAGGGTACTAAAGGAACTGGCTGAGGAGCTGGCAGGGCCACTGGCAGACTTATTAAATAGTTCATTAGAAACACGCGTAGTATGGTAGGACTGGAGAACAGCACATGCAGTGCTCCTCCAAAAAGAGGTCCCAAAGATGACCCAGGTAATTACAGACCAGTCAGTCTGACCCCATTGTGGGCAAGCTCATGGAGACCATGCTAAAGGAAAGTTGGTGGAATATCTAGAGGAGCATGGTTTCCAGGATGCAAGGCAGCATGGGTTCATGGTGGGGGAGATCATGTCAAACAAACCTGATTTGACTTCTTTGACTGTATCACTAAGACAGTAGACGGCCAAGCGGTAGACATCCTCTATCTTGATCTCAGCAAGGCTTTTGACTCTGTGCCCCATAAAAGGTTGGTCAGGAAATTGGTGGATCTCAGTGTTAAGGAAAAGATGTCCAGATGGGTGGAAAACTGGCTGAAGGACAGAACCCAGAGGGTGGTTGTGGGGGAGAGTTATCTGTCACAAGACAGGTAACCAGTGGGGTCCCGAGGGCTCTGTGCTGTTCAATATCTTCCTCAGTGACATTGGAGTTGGCATTAAGGGCAAATGTGCCTATTCACGGATGACACCAAGCTCTGTGGGAGAGTAGACACAGCTGAAGGGATACAGGACCTACAGGAAGATCTGGAAAAGTTAGGGAGGTGGTTCAGGATTTGGCAGCTTGGCTTCAATGCCAAGAAATGCAAAGTTATGCATACTGGAGCCAAGAACCCTAGGACAGAGTACTACCTGGGTGGAGTCCGAGTATCTGAATCAGAGGAGGAGAAGGATCTGGGAGTGATAATCACTAGTGACCTGAAGCAGTCCACTCGAGTGCAAGAAAGCAGCAGCAAAGGCAAACAAGATGCTGGGATGCATATCTAGGGAATCGGGTGGTAGAGACGAGGCTGTACTGCCCTTGTACAGGTCACTGGTAAGGCCGCATCTAGAGTAGAGAATTCAGGTACTGGTGCCCACACCTCAGAAAGGACATTAACCTGCTGTGGACAGTCCAGAGGAGGGCTACAAAGATGACAGCTGGTCAGCAGGGTAAGGCATATGAGGAGAGGTTGAGGGCACTGAACATGTACTCCCTGGAAGACAGGATAGAGAGAGGGAAATAAATGGGACTTTCAAGTACTTGAAAGAGATAAGTAAGGCTGATAAGGAGAATCTCTTAAGCTGAGTGGCAATCATAACATGAGGGGCACAGTCTTAAGCTGGAGGGTGGGAGGTTTAGAGGGGGTTCAGGAAACACTTCTTCACAGAGAGAGTGGTGAACACTTGGAATGTGCTGCCAGAAGAGGTAATCTCGTTGAAGACAGTGGGCAGTTTTAAGAGAGGCTGGGACAGGTATAGGGGAGGGTAAGGGTCATGGGTAGGGAGGATGGGGGAGGGGAGAGGGGCAGGGACAGTAGCTCAAGCTGTGGACCCTGCAACACAAGCAGACTTGATGGACCAAATGGCTTTCTTCTGCTGGTTTCTTTGTATGTTCACATGAACTTCTATTTTGCATTTTATGATTAAGTTAGATCATTCTGAACCATAATGCAGTTTGTTAATGATTTTATTAATTAAAATGCAATATAAGTAAAAAGCTAAATTACAACAAGCATTAAAAACTTTCCAGCAAGATGAACACGAGACAGTACATTAACACATGTGACACTGACATGTTGGAAAAGGACTAATTGTGTATATCAAAATATATATTTTGTGAAGATTAACTAGCATCACAGGACAAACTGAAAAACTATTTTTAGACTGATTTTGTCATTAAGGATTTTGTTTTCTGTTGTACTAAATTGATGCACTGACACACTTGCATGTTGCTCATTTACATTAAAACAGCACACATTTCACTCTGAAAAACAGTTTGTACATTACATTGGTTTTGCCTAATGTAAGAAGGAATGCTGTCTCCAAACATGTCAGAAGTTATCACTGAAGTTTTCAAGATGTAGTATGCTTATATCAGTTAATTAAAATAGAACAGAATACATGAGTGATGAAATTTTTCTAAAACAATAATGTGCTTCTAAAGTTTGCATTGTGTTGGGAGTTATCATTACAAAAAATAACCTTTTCACAGTAAAATTAGTCCATGTTAAACAATGTCAGTGTCACATGTGAATTCATAAATTGTCAAGCGTGTTCATCATTGTAACAATTTTTAATGATTTAACTATGATTTTTAATTCTATAGCATTTTAATAAATAACATCATTATTGTAATAAGTTTCATGACAGTTCATTTCTTTGTTTTAATTTTGTAACCATCTAGGATAATAATAAGATACAAAATAGTGTTCCTACATTGGACAATTGTATGTGCAAATAGCCACAACTGAATGTTGTTGTGTAAAATACCACTGAGATAAATGTGCTAGGTTTTAGTTTTCAGAGGTAAAAATTGAACATAAAGGAAATAAGGTTCAAAGGAGATAAACACAATGAAAAGACATGTCACATGCATAACACAGAAGCCCATCATCAACTAAAGCACTATGGGCCCCATATTCGAGCTAGCCGGCAGTGTGCACACACGGGAGCACTGCATGAAAAATAGGGCAGCGGCTCTGGTGCCATATTCAAACAGATAGCCCAATCCAAATGACTACCCTATCTGTTTGAATATTGGCCATGGTAGCACGGCCAACAGCCGGTTCTTGCCATGCTTTGTGCTGCGCTGCCAGGATGCCAGGTGAAAGACCACCCATAGGGTGCAGCATGGCACACACTGACTAGCACCGCGACCTGTGATGCATGATATTCAGCCCAGATATGCAGATGAGCCCACTGGGCATGCAGGGCTAGTGGGCCATTTGCATGCCCATTATGGGCTCATCTGCATAACAGTCAGCAGCTGAGTGTGCTGGGCCAGGTCCCTGTCTAGCCCCAATCCCCATCCTGGTAACACAAAAGATATCCATGGTGGTCTAACGGTTCATCTGTAGCCCCAATTCCTGCCCATGGTATGAAATACAATACATTATTGGTCCAGTGGTCCCTCCCGCTCCTCAGTTGCCATCGTGTTTTATAAAACACATTCCTCAGTGGTCCCTCCCGATTGCTGTCCAATGAAACATACAAGACCCTGGTAGTCTACTGGCCCCCGTCCAGCGGTTCAGCTGTCCCTCCCTGCCCTCATTATAAAACATTCTCAATGGTGGTCACTAGTCCTCCTCTCCCTGTTCTCCAATCACTGTCCCTGTGTAAAATGAAAGCCCTGCTGGTCCTCCTCCTCCCCGTTCTCGATCGCCATCCCTGGTTAGAAAGCGTAAAAGCCATGGCAGTCTAGTGGCCTGCTCCCCTACCAACCTTCTGCCAGCAACTGGCACAGCCCTACTCACACTGCCACAGCCAGCCACCAACTGAACTGTCACTGAGCGTACAGTAGACAGTATGCGCTCATTGGGTGACTGATCAACCAGTGAGTGTGTACTGTCTACTGTACATGCTCAATGAAAGTTCAGTCGGCGGCTGGCCATGGCAGTGTGAGGAGGGCTGAGCCAGCGCCAGCACAGGTCGGGTTAGGAAAGGAGTGGTGGGTCACTACCTGCTGGTGTGGGGACCACTAGACTACCAGGGCTTTTATGTTTCTAACTGGGATGGTGATCAGAGAACGGGGAGAGAGGAGAGACCACTGGACACCAGGGACTTCTATTTACACAGGGACTGTGATTGGAGAACGGGAGGGGGAGTAAACCACAGGACCACCATTGGGAATATTTTTTATGGAGACAGGGATTGGGGCAGGGGAGGACCGCTGAGCCACCATTGAAATTGTATTAATATGTGGGGCAGAGGAGGGACTGCTGACCCACCATTGAGATTGTATTAATATGTGGGGACAAGGATGGGGGCAGGGGAGGGACTACGGTACCACGGGTACCCAGCCCTTGACAGTGTAGCAGATGGGTCTGCGCACTGTTAAGGGCAGGGTTTCAGACACGTTAAACTGCAGTGCTTCTGGTGGCGATTTAGCGCTTCTGAAGACTTTCAGTTTTGTGCTGTGCCGCATATGCATGAGGGAACATTCATTTGCATAGATGCAGCTTAATATTGTGTGCGATGGGCTGTCAGGGGTGTGGCGCATATGTGTCCTTGAATATGGGCATGCCCCGACAGCTGGCGTTAACCTGGTTTGTGCCACGCTAATATTTTGAAAATATAGCCCTGTGTATCTGAAAGAGAAAAAATATTATCCTTAGGCTGACATTTGATCATTACCTATAGTCCCTAAAATGATATACACATCGATGCTCTAATTTGGATCTGGCTTTTTTTTTTTTTAACTGAATGACTATCACACAAGTGGCCTCACAACAGCTGAGAATGACCCATAAATCATTTGTTTCTTGAAGAACCACACTATCAAATGCTTTGATTGAAGTGTTGCTGGTAATAAGACAGAACAGGGACCTAGGTTTGAACATTACCTTTCTCAAATTTTCAAAACTTTCCTGACACGTCATATATAGGATCATTTTCTGAAATCCATTCTCCAAGTCATGCATATCCAGTGGTTCACCAAATATTACAGCTTCAAATGGCTTGAGGTTTTCCTATTTTGTGAAGATATACATTCCAGTAATGTCTCATAACCTCTGTGTGGGAGGGGGTGCTGGGAGTGCACATTGGGTCATTGAAGCTGACCAATAGCTCTGCCTGCACACGATCATATTGTAAAGCACCACTAACATTGGTAACAGCATCTTCCCTCTGGGTGCATTCACATAGGCCCACAGTGTTCAGTTGTTTTTCTTAGAAAAGAATTCACGCAGACAGATTTGTCTGAAAAACTTAAATAGATCAACCTGAACTGAAAATTTGTCAGATTCAGTCTGTAGTGTGAAGCTTAACCCTTTCCTAAGAATAGAAGTCCGTGCAGGGCAAGAGTTACCTCTGAGAGATTTGTCACTTCCTTTGTGTCTTGAAATTCCTCCAGAGATTTTTTTCTCACTCTTCTTCACCTCAGTGTTTTCCTTTTTTTTCTGCCTCTGTTAGTCACTGTTTCCCTTCTTCAGCCTACCTCACATACCATTGTGAGCTCTATGACAGACTTAATTGGTTATCCACCCTGAAAAAGTCATAATGTTGTCTTGGCGTATTTTGTAAATAAGGTACTCCATACTGCCACCCCTCCCATCCTGGCTGAGAAGCTAAGTGCTACTAACCTTGGTTACCCCTGAGATCCAGTGACTTATCTCTGCTCACTGTTCTTAAAACTCTCTTGCCTTGGGAGAGCAGGTCTGCTGTGTTTGCTGCTTGACTGTGGAACTCCTGCTTTCTGTTCAATGTGTCAACTCTCACTGCCTTTTTAAAAGATCTTTATGGAATTGCTTGAAAGACTCCTCTGCCTTCACTTGCCCAGGGTGAGTGACCTTCCTTGATCCAATGCCTGTGGGCCTAAGTATTTTCTTCTGGGTTCTCTGTTGGACATGCTGTGCTCTCGTGCTATGTATATTTTGCTCTTACCCCAGGTCCTGTGCTGGTACTGAATTTAATTTTCATATCGCTGTTTTAACCATATAGATTCATATTGTGCACCTTGATCTTGCTTCATTTGTGTTACTATTATTCTGTTCCTGTTGTACTTACAGGTATGTACCTTAATATTGCTTCTGGGTACTCCTATTATTTGTTCTTGTGGTCTGGATACCTTATGTAATGTAACTCATCTGTTTGTATTACCCTATTGTATCTTCCCAGGTCGTACCTGGAAATAGGCATTTAACTGTCTAATGTGCATACCTGGCAATAAAAACTAATAATAATAAATCAAGGGTGTCATCACGAGACATCTTTGTGTTTGACAACTCTGAAGCAAAGATGTCTCAAGATGGCACTCTTGATTAGTCAAGGGCCCCCACCCCTTGTCATGACACACAGCCTCTGCCTGACTGAATTGTTTAAAGAGCAGGTTTCTACTTATGGGTGCTCCCTCTCCTTAGCTGATTAAGGCCCTGTCCACACTGCAGCCGAAACCCTTCTGTAGCGTTACCGAGGGTGTAAACCGCATCAGTAATGGCGTCGTTTACACTAGTAGCGTTACAGGCGTTCGTAACCGTGTAAACCACACGCGGTGGTTTCCACAGCGGTTATAAAGCAGGTCCCGCCCTGGTACCATTACCAGCGGTAAGCGTGGACTGCCGATAACGGTCCCTCAGGGCACAAAGCGCTGGCGCAGAGCTGCATTGTGGATCGGGCGCGCTGTAACGGTCACCGGATCCGACCGGCAGTGCCGGTCCTGTAACGGACACCGCCGAGGTGTGGACGCCATCGCACTGCTTCGCAGCCGCAACGGATTGCATCCGCTACTGGGCTAAGCTGTAGTGGACGGGCCTAGTAGCTTACTCGCTTAGTGACCCTTCTGAGGGTGTAATTTCTCAGCAGTATATTTATTGCATTTATACTTGTAAAAAACATCGCTCAACTAGCAAGGTCCTTGTTAGTTGAGCGTGGTTTCTTTATTAAAACTGGCACTAAGAAGTATTTAAAGATGAACGTAAAAAATTACAGTCTATGGAGGCACCCTGCGCAATTCCAGTACTGACATCATAAATGTGCCAGCATGGGTGCTTGCCTCCAGTATAGGAAGTCAGGGCATTTTGGCTGCTGGTCCGGGTCTTCGCTTTTTATGAGTCTAAATGCCATACATATACTGCTGAGAAAATTTCACCTCGGAAAGATCGCTAAACCAGAGGGTAAGCTACTTAATCAGTTAATGGGAGAGAGAGAGCATCCATAAGTAGAAACCTGCTCTTTAATCTGTATTCTCCTTAAGTTTGCACCTTATTTTGTCGACAATGCAGTGCATGCGCTGTTCACTTTATCTCTTCTGTAACTTAATATTTAACTGTGTCTATCTTTTACCTGACGTGGAACCTTTGTAAAAGAGCCTCTGGCTCAAATGTATTGTAATCCGAGAGATGAATTAAATAAATAAGTGTTGTCATGTCCATGTGGTGTGCATTCTAAACAGCTGATAAACTTTTTTTTCTTCACTGGTGATCTGAGAAGTGTTCTGTACGGTTACTTACTTGTCCCATACAGTAAAGGTGAAAGGAAGAAGCACTTTGGAAAGGAGACTGTTACAAGGACACAGATGTTAGTCATTATTTGCCAAAAATGAGACAGCTTACACACAAAATAATAGTAAAATCAAACACTGGAGATATTTCTCATGCTTACACTCAGTTGTCGGTGGCTGCAACCCCTGTTTGTTATGATGCATTAAGATCATTGGAAGCAAAATGCTTCCTGTGTGACCTGACTCTTCATTTTAACAAGCCAGTATTATATCTAAATTAGATGGCGTAGGGCATATAAAACCACCGGTACTGTGACTTGCAGCTGTGTAAATGAGCATTATTGAAGACTAGGCAATCGTATTTCTTCACAGTTGTCAGACCTAAGACTGAGACTTTTTAACCCCCCAAACAAATGAACTAAGAATGCGACTGTGCGCTGGGTCTATAGTGTGTGAAAACCTTTTGACTGTATGTTACGGTCTTCATGCCTTGTAGCCTCTTATGTTAATGTCTATGAACAAAAAGCTTTATATATAAGATAAAGTATGGGGTGATAGTTATAAATTTAACACACCTGAGTTGTTGATGGCACATAGGGGTTTATGATTGCCATCCAGCAACGAGGGTGTGTTAATTTGAGTGAAACACACTGCACCCCTATATTTTGTTTTATATAATTGAAGGTGCCATGTTTTCCTGTTGAGGTGTGAGTGTGTAGTCCGCGGTTTGAAATCTAGTCAGTTTTTTTTTTTTTTAATTGTACTCTGGTAATACAAGGGAAACGAGAAGGTTTAGTATGCAGCGAACAGCAGTGAGGAGGTCAGTGTTTATGGACAGTGCTTTGAGAGAAAAACGGATAGTGTGAAGCTTGAGCACATTTGAATGGGAAGGAACTGCATGAATGCCGTAATACCTACTCTGGTATTACGGTATTTAATCAACTTTTCCCCATTGAAAAAATGGAACCCAGTAATTATAAAGTATATAAAGAAGGCAGCTGTGTTCGTGATGCCAATCCGGATGAGTGAAGTGGCTCATGACTTGAGTGTGTGATTAATGTCTGAATTTCAAATCCCACTTTCTTAACTTGTGACTGTGCATTCGCTGAGATTAACAAATGGATTTTGGAAAGTACATGCACACTGCAGTCTGATTCAGACCTGTGCTATCAATGCAGAAGCCCTCAACTGAAAACTCATGTAAATTTATGTAGAGTCCGGTTTCTGTTTTGATTTGTATCAAATTCACATGGAGGCTAGTTTGAACATGGTGACTTTCAGCATGTAATCCTGATTAGAATTAATTCAGCTGTTTTCCTGTCCAAACTGCAGCAAAGGAATGTAGTCTGATTCGAAAAGAATGATGTATGTTTGCATGTTATGAGAATTAACCACTTTGTAATCAATTCAGTTGGTTCTCGCAACTCAAAACACAGCAAACTAGCAAATCGGATTCAAGTCAAAACAGGAACCCAAAGTGATTTCCATGTCAGGATGGCTGCATTGATACCACTAAAACAGGAGTTTAAATCTGATTCCAGTGTGCATGTTAACAAGGTATTAAGCACAGCAGCATATGTTTGGGGAGGTGATGCATAGTCTTAAAAGTTATTTCCCACTTTTGTCAAAGAAATTACAGGTGGCAGTGGGAAACACTGTCTCATAATATTCTCCCAAAAATTGAACTTCTGCACATTTCATTCTTTATTCCTAAAATAGTTGCATTAAAACAGACTGTCTGCCCTTGCTTTTCTGTCCTGAGTCATAGTCTTCTGCTTGTGACATCAGAATAATTTACATGGCAACATGTTATGTTTTAAGAAGATGATTGTTACTTCAAGGCTGGAACAGGCAGCAGGAACAGATGAAGTCGGACGGGCGGGGAGATCCTATTTCCATAAAAACTACTTCGTTAAAAAGAAATGCAAGATCCTGAAATTCAGTTTTGTAGCGTTTTGTGTAACTGAGTTCTGCTGTGGCAAACTGTGAATTGTTTGTTGAAAATCAGAACAGCTCTATAAATATGAAAAAAAAAAAAAAATTGAAAGCTATTTAAAGCAGCTGCTTTACACAACAGACTCTGTTTCTCTGTCCTTCAGCATAAGTGTAGTAAATTAATCATAGTACTATTGTTAGTATTTGCTACCCTTGCTCAGTAGTCAGTCTTTCCAGCAAGGGCTTAAAGGGAATTTTATGCAGATGATAAAAAGATTGTACATCGTAGAGTTGAAGTAAGTCAGCTATTTTGTTTACTGTGTCTATAACAGAGTCAAGTTAATATATATATATTTTTTGTAGTTTTATGCCCTGCTTCCCTGTCTGCCCCTTCTGACCCCCACCAGACCCATTACTCTGCTCCTCTGGGACTTACCTTAAGCCAAGTGTCTGCTGCCACAGGACTTGCCGTGTGCACCCAGCCACGGTGTGGAGTCTGTGAGGGTCGGTCCTCATTGTGCCACCGGGTTTTTCCACATTTTCTCCCTTAACCCTGAAGCCTTGGCCATACACAGATGTGCACGGAGGCAAGCATGTGCACTGGCAACAGAGATGGCCCTGATCCGCCCACCCGCCTAGCACCCAGCCACTACTCCCATGTCTGACGCTGCCATCGAGCCCCACTTGGTGGCAGCCAAGAGCCAGGAGAGGCCTACCACCCCTACACGGAGAGGAGTGCTGCCTGGTGACCCTCCATCCACTCCCAGCCCACCCCTGGCCGACCCCTGGCTTTCCCAACATTTGTCGCCTGCACGGTGAGAGGTAAGTCATCCAGCGCCTCAGTCCCCTGCACCACTGGGTTGGTGCAAGTTAATATTTTAATCTACATTAAAAAGCAGAAAGCCGCCCAGCCTCCCTTGGCTACTGTGTGGTTTGTCACATGAACAAAGTTACATCAGAAAGCAGGAAGGCAGACACAACAGCAGTTTCCTCAGTTCAGTATAGGAACATTTAATTAATCTCACATCATTGCTGGCACCATTTCCAGGCCTATGTTTTGTTGGTGCTCTGACAGCTTTTTCATGGTAGTGGTACTATATAAAACATATAATATCTTGTTTGCTTATTTACATGCTGTGACAAAATCCCTTCACCTGGGACTTCAAGTTCACTGCCACCACCATGGTTTTACCAACAGGAACTAGGAAACTTGTTTCTCACCTCCTCTTTTGCACAAGGTCAGGAAAGTCAAACACTGCTGTGAGTAAAGTGCCCCTTTAGTGACAGACTGCAAATTGAGTCCAGCAGAAATAGTAGAATTTCCTTTTAAATAAAACAAGCAAGTTACGTATTCTATAAAAATAGATGCTTTACTAAAAGACTACAAGTATTTACATCAGGATTTACGACAGTCAGACAAAAGGATTACAGTTTACTACAAGTGAAAATAAATGAAGTTACACCAGACAGGTTGCAGACAGAAAAATCTGAGCTATTCTTATTTTAAAATATGTTTATTTACCTGTAGCTATCTGAAGAAAACATTATTCCTAAGCTGTCTTTCTTACCAGACTTCTAGCTGCAGGGCTCTGGGTTTTCAGATGTTCCAGTCCAAGAGGAAGTGCTGGCTTTCAGCACTTCAATTAATTTCTTTGTGACTGTGGGAGGTGGTTTGCCCTTTGAGTGACAGTTTAAAAAGTGTGTGTGTGCGATGAAATAATTCAGGTCAGCTGGCTCACTCCACACCCACCCCTGCTCTGTCCACTTTTGATTCTTTTTTTTTTTTTTCTTACTGTTTATTGCCATTTTAAAATAACAATACAGGTGATACAAATCATTTGCAGGTACTCAATACAATGTATAGGTTATATAACCAAATTAGAATTTAGGGAGTAAGAAGAGTAAACCACGTCCTGCATACTGGTACAGAAGGAAATGGGGGATCCTTTAAATGTACTCATTCTCCAGATAATAGTACCAAAAATGCCAGCCACTTCAATGGCAAGAGTAAGGTTCTTTAGGGAAAAGCAAAGGAATTTTAAATGCACTACATACAGTGCTATATACTATATATATATATATATATATATATATATGTATAGAACAATCATACAAGGAAAAACATGCTATTACATTTCTCAATTTTAACACAACAATCCACCATTACCAACATTATATGTTATAGAAACTGAGTCCCAACTGTAGTAATCAGTTCCACCTATATCATTGTAACGCATAAGCTTAGGCTACATCAACCTGAGAACTAAGCCAGCCTGGTGGCGCTGAGGGTTGAGGCGCTGGACGCCACGCCAGCGACCCCGGGTTTGGGAACGAGTCCTGGGCACTGGGGGTCGGCAGGGGAGGGTAGGGATTGAGTGTCTGAGGACAGCTCTCCCTCCCTGGGGTGGGGGGATCTCGGCTCTCGTAGTCTAGTGTTCTATGGTGGTTCAGGCTCAGCAGTCAGAGCTGAGAAGAATGGGGATTGGCTGAGAGCGCCCTGTGGGCGGGCTCGAACGAGCATGCATCGTGCTGGAGTGCATTGCACTCTCAGCCAATAGGGGAAAATACAAGAAAAGTCCTCTACCACGGGTGAGGCAACAAGATCATCAGTTGCCCCGGCCACACATCCAATGTCGGCCGCATCTCCCAACTCTCCCTTGGGGACTCAAGGCCTATCCTTGGGGCTGGGAGAGCCTGGGGTCCCTGAACCCAATGTAGCGGGAGTGCGATTTAGACAGCCGTGGAGCCGTGAGGCAGAACATGGATCTCCAGAGATGCCCGGTTTGGTAGGTGCATAAAGAAACTATACAAAAACAAAAAAAAAAACAACCTGAGAACTAAGTCATTTAAGGCTCTGTTTTGCCCTGGACCAAATGCTAAACGTGTTTAATGTCCCAAAAGTTCAAATCTTGTCCAAATATAAATTATAAGGCCCTTTAAAGTAGTAGATCCATAGCCAAACATTCCCCCTAGCTTTGTTTTGATCCGAGTTATCAGCAAACCCCAGTTAACTTCAGTTATAAATTTTTTTTTTTATAATTTATTTTATTGTTATTGGCATGTATTTATACACAGTTGCAACCATATTTGAGACAACTCGTATATGTTAAATTTACCATAGAGAGCCAAGCTCATTAATCAAAGGATTATTATATCCCAAATATTATGATACCTCATTAGGAGAAAACTAAATATATGCTATAAGACATACACGTTATTAAACTGTTGAAAGCAGCCCATGAGCAGTATGAATAATATAATGTTCTAAAGGATTATATTTTATCCCAATACTGTTCCCATACTGGTTCGTGGCATCATACTTTTATCTAAAGAAAATACAGATCTTTCTAAAACATGAGTAAGGCAGTAAAACTTCTAGTCACTCTTGTTCCAATAATAATAGTCCCAAAAGAGAGACAAATAACATTAATAAGCTACTGGTGTTATTAAACGCGGTTGTCACCCTCTAGAGGCTGCAAAACTTAACTAACCAATTTAAGTCAAACTTACCCCCTTTATTTTCATAACTGTCCTGCTGATTGTGTCCTTGTAAAACATTTGTTGAAAAATTTTAGCTGAAGAGGATCTCTCTGGGAGCATTTCAAACAGGGATCCAAATTTCCAGAGTTACTTAGCAAAATTTTTATCAGGCAAGACAGTAAAGAGTGACAGATTACTTTAATTAGTTCACCTTCTTCTATTTGAGCCCGGTCCTCTTCTCCCACATCTGAATCCTGAGAACGACTCCTCTACGCCTTATAGCAAATCGTGAGGCCCATTTACCAGCCTCATTGGGATCGGAGAAAACCCAAACTTTCCGCCTTGCACTAATTCTAAGGACGGGCCAGAAAACCACATGGGTAATCGAGGCCTCTCGGAGTTGTTTCCTGACATTGTCAATTTCTTTCGGTGCATTCTTGTAGAATAACTAATGTCCGAAATAAATACACAGGGTGATCTTCTTGAAACAGAGGTCCCGCTTGTCTGGCCATCCTGAGTATTTTGTCTCTAGTACCTACTCCGTCGGTGACCAAGAGAAGTGTACGAGGAGTTTCCAGGTCCTCCCTATATCGGTAAGCCTTTGCAAGCAATTGTATATTTTTCCCTCTAGTACGATTTTGTCTTGTAGCCAGTCCTGAAAAACATGAGGGATCATCTCCTTGGACCCTCTGGTAACCCTAATATTCGAACATTAGAAGCTCTGGCCTGGTTCTCTAGGGTTTCCAGCCTCGCTCGTAGGTGGGCATTCTCCTTAATCACCATCAGCGGTTGCAGCGGAGGATGACTCACTTCCCTCTTTAAATCAGAGAATTCAGTTTGCATTCCCTCCACAGTTTTCTCTATTAGTGTTACTCTCGAGGCCGATCACGTCCATTTTGGTAGTTAGTTCAGATACCATGGAGATTAGTCGTTGTAACTTCAGACCTATGGAAGTCATATTTTCTTCAGGCTCTGAACTCGAGTGGCCTGGGCCTCAAAAGTCGGTCATGCGTGGTCTGCACAGTTCCTGATGATTTTCCTCCAGGAACCACCACCTTTATCTCGCCTTGGGTTACCCATCCTAAGTTTTCAATGCTTCTCTCCCGTGGTATCAAAATTAGCTTTCTCTGCAGGCTCTAAACTAGGTTTTTAAATGTCATTTATATGAAACTCTGAGAGCTGATTGAAGTTGCTGCCAACAAGCTCGGGCTCCACAGTGCCCCTCTCAGTTATAACTTTTTTAACTGCAACAAGAGAGACATAAATTCAGTTTGAACTTGTGATTAGACATATGGTAAGTCTCTCAGGTCTCCTCTTCTTCTGACTCCACGGTATCGCGTCGCGAGCATGAGCGGGCCTCAAATTAGCTTCTGTACATTCCATCCACCTTCCAGCATCTTTGGGATCCGCAAATCGCCATGATTTCCCTCCATAAGTAATGCGAGCCTGGCTGGCAGTAGAAAGGAATGAACAATGCCCAGTGACGGAGCCACTGCCGAACTGCATCAAATTATTTGCGACATGCTGTGGTCTGATAGGAAAGATCTGGAAAGCTTTTAACGTCCCGATCTTGTAGTATGAGAGGGTGGGCCACCCTCACGCCCGATTAGCAGGAGAGCTCTAATTTCCTGACCTGATGTACATCAGAGTACAGTCCTAGGGCCCTCGTTAGCAGAGGAATGAACTCGTGGGTTCACTCGATATGCTCTCACATCTACTCAGTCAAAATCTTCAGGTACTGCCAGTGAATTTGCCATCCAGTCCCTCAGGAAAGGCAACAAGGCTTAGCCCTCATCCCCCTCGGGGCCGCCAACCAGGTGCAAGTTGCCTGCCCTCAGTTCTGCTTTCGAGGTTCTCCATGCGGCTTCTCATAGCGAAATTTCTTTAGTTAAGCGCGTCACATTAGCTGAGTGGTGATACTTCATTCCGCCACAGTAGTTTGAATTTCTTTCAGCTACATCATGCATCTTCAATTTTGTAAGTGTTTTTCTATCTTCGCAGCCATTGCTTTGACAGATTCTAGTATCGCCTGCCAGGGAGCAGTTGAAGAAGACGTAGGTTGTGAACTCCTGCTAAGGCCTCCATTAGCGCCTCTGGGGTATGCTGCGATGTAGTGGATTCTTCTGCGACTCATAGCATTGTTTGGTATCCACCGATTCCTCAAGTTGTTAGGAGATGAAAGGTGGTTCTTTAGATGGTGTATTTTTAGCTTAAATTTGATTTTAATGCAATATGGGTATTGTGCTGGAGCTCTATAAAAACTTTGTCTCCAGAAGTTGGCTCTCTGCCCCCCTTTTATTATTCTGTTTTGAAGAATGTCCAAGTTGTGTAATCCCACGCTTCTGCCTTTTATGCTGACTGAGGCATTAAACTGGCACTCTCCCATCTGTCTTACAGAATCTGTGGCTGAATATTCCCTGAGCAACTTGGTCCAATGTTTCCATAAGACCTATTTGGTCATGTGACATCGGAAGCCATGTTTCGTGCCCATTTTGCAAATAGCACAACTTACAGCATGAGCATGACTAAATTTACAAAGGAGATTAACAAAAAATGAATACATTACTCTGGTCACATGTCCCCACATCCCCCTTGGGAAATGATAGCGTGTCTCTTGTGGGTGACCCCCAAGAGACACTACCGTTCATGTAGGGCCCAGGGAACGCCTAAAGGAACATGTCATGCACTCACCCCTGTCTCAACAGTCCATCTGCATTGGCATTCTGCGCCCCACTTCGGTGCTGAATGATCATATTATATGACTGTAGTACCAAACTCCTGCAGTAACTTTGTGTTTTGCCCACTAGTCCTATGGAGCCATGTCAAGGGGTTATGATTTGTGACCACAGTGAACTCCCTCCCGTCCAGGCATGGCTGCAGCTTCTGAAGGGTCCATACTATCCCTAGACATTCCCTCTCTACATTGGTATATGACTCTTCCCTGGCAGAAGCTTCTGCTCAGATGCACTATGGGTGCTCATTCCCCTGCAGTGTAACCTTGCTCAGGAGGGCACTCAGCCCATGGTCAGAGGCATCCACATGTACTCTGAACTTTAAGTCATAACTGGGCTAGTAAGCACGTATGACCCACATAATGCCTCCTTTAACTGTCGGACTGTAGACTCACAGTCCTCTGTCCAGAGACCTTTTCAGGCATTTTCTTTTTGTCAGGTCTGTCAGGGCTTCGCCATATCACTGAAGTGAGGACAAACCTCCTGTGGTACCTGGCTGTTCCCAGAAATGCCCTTACCTGTTTCTTTGTGTGGCAGGAGTGGGCCAGACCTGGAAGGCATCAACCTTCGCTGGCTCTGGACAGATGCATCCACTGCTCACCCGGTGCCCAGGTAGGACACTTCTGCCATGCCTGCTTGCATTTTCCACCTTAACTGTCAGCCCGGTGGCCTTCAGTCTGCAGAACACCTCTCACATGCTTGCTGTGATCCTCCCATGACTGGCTGTAAATTGCGATGTCACCCATGTAAGCTCAGTGCATATTCATCTGCCCCAGCCAGGATGCAATCCACAAGCCTCTGAAGGTTGTGGGCGATTCTTCCTCCCAAATGGCATTACTATGAATTCAAATAAGCCATGTGGGGTAATGAAAGCAGACTTCTCCTGGCTGCGGTTGTTAATGGTACCTGCTAGTAGCCCTTCATCATGTCTTTCATGATCAAGAACTGGGCCCCCCAGCTGTTCCAAGGTCTCATCCATTCTGGGCATGGGTAGGCATCAGACTCCATACAGCTGTTGAGCCTGTTGTAGTCAACACAGAATCATGTGGTACTCTCCTTCTTGGTGATCAGGATGACAGGCGAAGCCCAGGGCTGCTGGACTCCTGGATCACTCAAGGGCCAGCCTCTCCCGAGTTCCTCCAGCATGGTCATCTTTTTTTTTTTTTTTACTTTCTTTGGCCTCTGCCCGAATTAATTCCTCGGTTTTCAACTGGGATCTGACATAGTGCAGACCCCAGCGTCATTCCATGTGGGACCTGGAGATTTTTTGCCTTTAGTTTTCTTCCAGTTCGAACCCCTGTGGACGCTGCACACAGGACTTTGTCCAGACTTGATGGTATGCTGACACATGCTGTCGCCAAGTGCCCTCAGCGTCCTTCCCACCCCCCAGTTCCAAAGAGCCACCTGTGTGCCGGGTGTCCATGCTTCCACCAGCATGTGCATCGGGTGCCATTCAGCACCCCAGAAATCCCACCCCAGGAGGAGAGCATCCGCTGGGATGCTTGATCATCCTTCCCCAACTGACCCCTGGCAGCCCGAGTCCGTTCCCAAACCCAGGTCGTTGGCATAGTGCAGGGTGGCGCCCAGCACCTCAACCCTCAGTGCCACCGGCCAGCCAACATGGTCTTCTTAACCCCTCTGGTACCCTGTAGGGGACTGCCTCAGCAAAACTTGGGCCCCATGTCCACGTGGTATTTAGCCATTGTGGTACCCTGATTTCCTGTGAACATGTCCCCAAATTCTCGCACCACTGACTTTTACTCACCTGAGAGGCCTCAGCACTATCTGCTATCTCTCTCAGTTTTTGAGGGTAGGATCAGCTCACTGTGCCCTGCCCAGCTTCTCCTTCTGACCTTCCCCAGTTCCCCTTCAGGAGGAAAGCTGCCCCTAGCAGTGAACTCTGCCTGTAGCTAGGGCTCAGGGCTGCTACTCCTAGCTAGCCCCTCACCCACACTAGCCACTTCCTCAGCTGCTGAGGGATAGGTCTGCATGGGCTGTGTCGCCCCTCCTCCGCCCTCAGAAGCTTGCCCTTTGCCTGGCTGTGGGTAGTAACATACTAGGTTTTTCCTGTGATGAGAATCATTCCCCATGATCACATCCACAAGGAGATCAGGTACAACTCCACCTCCTGTACCCCATGGCCAGCCTCCCAGCTCAGGAAGACCCAAGCTATTGGCACTTGGATCACTGGACCCGTGACTCCCAGATCTTGGAGAATTGCCTTGTAGAACTGCTCCGCCTGGACCAAATCCTGCCTTACCATGGAGATGGAGGCACGGTGTCCCTCCATCCCTGTGTTACTGTCCCACTGACTAGAATAGGGTGCATGTGCTTGGTGAGTTTGGTGGCACACAGTGTGTGTCGCAGTTTACCAACTGTGATGTACTGTCTTGGTCTGAAAGGTCTGGTCGTCAAGTACCGCTCATCTAACTTTCTCCTGCGTGAAAAACCTTCAAATATATTTATTTATGTATCTTTTGTTTCATGTTTGCTTTCTACTAATTGTAGTTTGTTGTTTAAATCTTTAGTTTAGTTTAGTTGTTTTTCCGGTTCCTCTCGATTCGTATAACCATGGGGAACCAGATAAGTTTTGTTATTAGTCGGGTTTTCTGATTAAAAATCCTTAGTTCTCAAATTTAAATTGTTATTTTGTAACTGATAACTTTGGTTACCGAACTGCTAATCCGGTTTCTTTTTTCCTGTCAGCTCGGTTCCCTTGGTACCTTCTCGCAAACGCTTGTTGTATTTAAAAAAAAAACAAAAAAAAAAAAAAAACTTATTTTATTTAGTGGTTGCTATTTTTCTCCCTTTGGACATTGTGTCAGAGAAACCTAAAAGAGAACCAGTGAGCCGGTTTCAGATACTGTGTACACTGTGGGAAGTGTTTGCAAAGGCAGACAAGCCCAGTTTTGCAGTACCCGGCTTGGTTACTTACTATTTAAATGAGGAATGTGATATTTGTAAGACATTCCCAGAAAAAATTGAAAAACACTTTGAAAGGCTTAAAAGAAGCTTCCTCAGCCTAAGGGTCCCTCTGGCTCTGACCATCCGATACCTTTTATTACTGTGGTTGAAATCACATCTGTAGTTGCCTCTGCCCCTGAGATGGGTGAAAGGGCACAAAGAGGATCAGTGAACGGCTGACTCTCCACTTCCCTCAAAAGGCCAAAAAATTAAAGAACACTGAACCCCGCCTTCAAACTGTGGGACTTCTGTGTCTGGCCTGACTGTGCCTTCGGCTCAGGAGAGTGCCCAGGCTTTTAAAATTATCCAGGCCTTGCAAACCATTATGCCTCCTCAACAGTCTCCTGCCCCTTCTCCGGGTCCCCAGGCTGGCAATACTGCAAAACCTTCTTCCTTGAGGAGGAAGACTATGGTGATTTTGAGGAGGACGATGGGGAACCTGTAGAACCTGAAATGTCCCCTGAGCAGGACTTTGGTACTCCCCAAGGGCTTCTGAGGACTACTACTCCTCTCATTTTACATTTGTTTAGAAGATGGCTGTTACACTGGACATCACCACTACTGGACACATTGAGGACAAGGAAGAGGCGGAATAAATGGAGATGATGGGGTTGAACCCTCCATAAAACTCTTCTTCTCCTTCCTGTAAACAAATTTTTCAAGAAGGATGCTTTAAAACCCTTCAGACACCTAACTCCATTCCTCCTCTTGACAAGAGCATGGACAAAAAGCATCAAATGGATAGGGAGAAAGCAGACTTCCTCTTCTCCCATCCCAACCACTAGGGGTTTGTGCAGTCCAGATGAGGACTCTAGGAAACTTGACAGCATGGCCAGAAAGGTACCTGTCAGCCTCTCTGGCTATCCGCCAGCAATTTCAGTCCTGTGCTGCCCAGTAACAAAAATCACTGTGGCAGTCAGTTTTGGCCATGTTCCAGAAAGTCCCTCGCCCTTGTCAGATGACCAGGCTGAAACTGCCAGGTTTGGGTTAGAGGTGGCTAAGTATTAGTTCCAGATGGCTTCAGATACAAATGATACTGCAGCCAGATGCCTGGCTATACTGGTGTCACATAGGAGATTTGCTTGGCTCAGGGCCACAAATCTTACTCTGGACACTCGTCTAAGGCACTGGATTTCCCCTTAGAAGGTAATTCTCTTTTGGGGATCCACGGTTGCTTACATGAAGAAGGTGGGCGAGTGCAAAGCCACTTATAGAAGCAACTCTGCAAAGAGAGCTACTCCATCCACCAGGCCTTATGGAAGAGCAGGTCTATTCACACAGGCCCTTCTTTTAGCCAGTGGCAGTACCTCAGTACCAGTAGTATCCGCAACAGGGATACTTCAGGGCAGGGGTAGAGGGCTCTCTCAGGCAAGGTCCCAGCCCAGCCTCGCCCCAAACAAAGCAACCCCTGAGACACAGGCCACCTCCTCCCTTCTTTTCGGAGTCAGAGTGTCCCACTTTCTCCAGGATTGGCTGAACATCACCACAGACAAGTGGATCCTGGAGGTGGTGGGTCAGGATCTGTCTCTGGACTTCAAATCCTTCCTTCTCAAAAAAAAAAAAACAGGATCTTCAGCTCACCCTCTCTAGCAGAAAAGACACTGCTAGAGGCGGTTCGAAACCTGTTACTGCTAAAAGCAGTAGAGCCTGTTCCACCCCCGAGAGAAAAGGGTTTCTATTCCAGATACTTTCTTACCACAAAGAAGAGTGGGGAGTGGTGGCCTATAATGGATCTCAGAGATTTAAACAAGCATCTAAAGAAACCAAAGTTCAAAATGGTAACTTTGGCATTGATTCTGCCAACACTCCAAAAAGGAGATTGGTTGGCATCACTGGACTTAAAAGATTCCTATTTCCACATCCCCATAAGGAGTCCTACCAAAATATCTCAGGTTCAGCTCCCTTCAGGCCATTACCAGTTTTCAACCCTGCCTTTTGGCCTTCTTTGGCCCCAAGGGTGTTCTGCAGTGCCTAGCAGCAGTAGTGGCAGACCTTGAAGGCAGGGAGTCACAGTTTTCCTGTATCTGGATGACTGGCTGGGTAGGGAAATCACCAGACCAAGTCAGGCAGTATCTACAGATCACCAAAGTGTTCTTGGAGTCCCTGGGATTCCTAATCAGTCACAAGAAATGAGTCCTCATTCCTGCACAAATCCTGCAGTTCATAGGGTGCAAGATCAGTACCCTGCAAGGCAGGGCCTATCTGCCTCTGGACAGGGTCAGAAGTCTCCAGCTGATTGCAAATTCATTCAGCTTGCACAAACCCAAGACTGCAAGGCAGTTTTGCAGCTGCTGTGCCATATGGCTGCATCCACAGGCACAGTGTTCGGTTCCAGGCTCCAAATGAGAGACATCCAGTTCCACCTCAGGGCTCATTGGAGTCAAAGAAAAGATCCTTTCTCAAAGCCCATTCCAGTAACAAGGACTTTGTTGCAAGCTCTTAAGTGGTGGAAAGAAGAATCCAACCTAAGACAAGGGGTTCCTTTTTTTTTAGAGAGCATCTCCCTCAGTTGTTCTTATAACATATGTATCCCTCGGGCTGGGTTGCCTATCTAGGGAATCCCACAACCTAGGGCACCTGGCCAGCTGCAGAGTCCCTTCAGCACACATTTGCTAGAACTCAGAGCTGTGTTGCTGGCTAAAAAGCTTTTTCAGCAGTGATGCAAGGGGAAGGTGGTACAAGTCAGAACAGATAATACCACCACAATGTACATATATAAACAGGCAGGAGGCACCAGGTCAGGCCTCCTCTGCACAGAAGCCATGAAAATTTGGACCTTGGCTTACTTCTTGGGAGTATCCCTACAGGCAGTCCATCTGCCAGGAAAGGACAATACCCTGGCTGATGCCTTAAGTCTAATTAATCGGCCCATCACAAATGGACCCTGAACAGGCAAGTGGTGCAAGTGATTTTCAGGAGGTAGGGCACTCTGGAGATAGACTTGTTCGCATCCCACCAGAGACACCACCTGCCACAGTATTGTTGCAGACCACAGATCAGGGCACACTTCCTCTGGATGCCTTGGCACTGGATTGGTCAGGAAGGTACCTGTATGCCTTCCCTCCTTTCCCCTGGTGTTCAGGGTACTGCTCAAGCTCAAATCCCATTCAGCATCTCTAATCTTGATAGCTCCAGATTGGCCCAGGCAGCCATGGTACACTCTACTGCTGTCCATATCTGTAGCCAAACCAATATACCTCCCTCGGAGGCACAACCTGCTGACCTCCAGTCAGGGAACCCTGCTGTATCAGAACCTCAAGTCTCTCAATCTCAAGGCCTGGCTCTTGAGGAACTAGAATATGCTAATCTACACCTCTCTGAAGCAGTGTTAAAACATCCTGAGTGGTTACAGGAAACCCTCCACTAAGAAAACCTACTCTTTTAAATGGAAACGGTTTTCAATCTGGTGTTCAGCTAGAGGTTTGGTACCAGTACAAGCTGGAGTATCAGCTGTTCTCTGCTACCTCTCTCATTTACATTCCTGGGACTACAATCCAGTTCTTTAAAGTCCACCTTGCAGCTGTGTCTGCTTATCTTTCTGCTGGAGCAAAAGGTAACAATAGCCTCAGAGCCTATGTTTTAGGAGGTTCTTTAAGGACTGGCCCATTTGCATCCCCCTCACAGGAAACTGATGCCAGCGTGGGATCTGTGTGTGTATAGCTAAGTCCGTGGGCCCTCCTTTTGAACCCATTGCTACAGGTCACCTGAAATGTGTTACATGGAAAACAGTTTTCCTAGTGGCTATGACTTCTGCAAGAAGAATCAGTGAGCTCAGGCTCTCTATATTGATCAGGACTATGTCTCATTTCATAGAGATAAGGCAGTCCTTAGAACAAACAGAAAATTCCTCCCCAAGGTGATTTCAGATTTTCACCTTAACCATTCCATTATCCTACCTGTCTTTTCACTGAGCATTCCACCTCTGGTGAAGAAGACTTCACAGTCTGGATGTCAAGAGAGCTGTCGGCTACTACATGACAGCTACCAAGGACCAGAGGCAGGACAGAAAAAGCTGTTCTAGGAGCGTGGATATGTTGTTCATCCACACTCTTGGCATGTCCTTTTCCCTTTTAAGGATCACTGGAAGTCTTCAAGATGGCTCCTCCCACCCACCGAGGTGGTATATACCTTAGCTCTCGCCCATGGCGTAGATCTTCCTTTCCGCTGGAAGATTCAGGCTGCCTCCCTCATGCTCACGCATTTCATAGGCCCTGGCTTTCAAACCTTTGGTTATGCGAAACTTCAGTATCTTTAGAGTTAGTGATCGCCTTTTGCATCCTCGATTATGGAAGAAAAATCTTCCCCAGATTTCGCGGTGTTCGTGTGGCCAAAAGATGTTGCGTGCCGATCCCCACTCCGCGTCGTCTACTGCCTCAGTGTTGGCCATGACACCTCGTCCTGCAGTTTCTGCTTGGCCTTCCATCCCAAAGTCCTGGATGACTGTCTTGCAGCTTACAAGTGGGGAGACCGGAGAAGAGGAATCCTCCAGTGAAATCCAAAGAGGCTAGGTGGGTGGTTTCCGCAGCTGTGGGATCCACCGAGCAATTGGAGCACATGCAAGTGTTCAAGAAGCGGCTCATGCTGTGGGCTCTTCCGAGCTTCTTTGTTTAGCTCAACCCGGCTCCACCTTCTCAGGTTCCATCAGGAACTGTGCCAGTCTCTTCCACCAAGAGGGAGGGACTGCGGGCCCACCACTTGATCCTGTACTTGGGATAAGGATCCGGCAGTGCTTCATCTCGACAGAGGCGCTCTTGGGACCAGAGAGGTCTCAGTCCCAGGAGAACGCGGTCTTGACTTCAGTCGATCGCTTCCTCGGCTGCTGGCTTCTTGGACCTCCCATCGGGCCAGCCAACCGAGGATGTGGGTCAGCGAGGTTGAAATAGTTATCGACCTTCTCGATCCCTCGTCACTGGCTCGGGTCACCGACTCTTTAGAGAGGACTCGGTCCTGTTTTCCCGATGAGGAGACCCAGCTTGCTGGAGTCCCCATCGAGGATCCGTCCCAGACTTGAAGTCACTGCCCTGCCGGTATCTCCGACCGACCGAGTCGGCCTGCCCAATCTCGGTCAAGGTCTAGAACCCCTCGTCTGACAGGCCAAGGAAGTGCCACAATCGTTTCTAAGAAGAGGCAACGCATTGGTCGTCCTCGTCCCCTCCATGGATGAGGAGAGGCTTTGGCGGAAACTCCAGTGCTACAAGGACCTCATATGGCAGCAGCTGATTCTGTCCAGGCACAAGCCTACTATGGCTTCCTCTCCAGCCATTACTTGGCTTTCACCTCCCAGGCGAGCCGACTCCTTTGAGCCAACCAAATTGGTTCCCCGCCCGTGAGCTGGCAAGACCACCTGTTTGGCCCATAACGGTCTCTCCACCTATTGTAGTGGAACCACCGCCCAAGCAGTTTGTGGAGGGGCTCCTTCCAAGGAAGACAGACTGGACACCGGACTTCCCGGAGATTTTTGGTCATAGTCACCCCAGACTGCCTTCAAGAGTTGAAGGTGACATGGGCGGTAGGCCGTTGTATCCAGATTCTTCAGATTCGACTGCCACCGCCTTCACATCCAGGGGATGATGATTCGACCGCTGGCCTAGAGACAGAGGAAGGTCCCTCGTCCTTTGAAAGGATCCTCCACCTTATCTCTGAGTCTACAGGGATGTCCCTGGAGCCTATCCAGAAAAGGCAGAGTACCCTCTCACCGACATCCTCAAGAGGGGATACTCTGACAGAGGCCTTTCCTGTGGCCGAGGGCCATTGTTGGACCGGCCTTAGAACTTTGGCAATGTTGCCTCTTGTCCAGCTCCATCTGCCCGCATGGCCCTTCAGTACGTGGTGCCCATGGGGTCCCTTGGGAGTTCACAGAGCACCCTCGGCCGAGAGCCTGGTGACCGCCTCTGTGTTCAGGTGTACTAGCAGTTCTGCCGACACAGACCGATCTCCTGATAAAGAGTCCAAGCTCTTGGACCATTCAGCCAGGAAGGTCTATGCGGCTTCCTCCTTGGGCCTTTGTCAGGCAAGTTTGGCTGTCATCATGGCACACTTCTCTCACGCCTTCTTGGGTCATTGAGCGAGGTCCTCCCATCTCCCACGGACATGCAGACCACGGTCAAGCAGGTCCGGGATCAGGGCCGAGCTGTTGCAAAACAGCAGCTCCAGACGGCCATGGATCTTGGGATTCTTGTGCCCGTTCAATGGCTGCCGCGAGTTGCCTCTCATTGCAGGGCTTGGCTGAGGCTTTCCTCCTTCCAGCGGATACCCAGCATAAATTAGCTGATGTGCCTTCCTTGGGACAGACTTGTTCAGCCCGGAGTAGCTGGTCACCTTCAGCGCATTGAGCAGTCCAGTGCCACTTGGACGCTACCTCTGCCAAGAGTTCTTTGGACAAGAACCAGCAGAGAAAGAAAAAGCCTTTCGGCATTCTGCCCCTGCTCACTCAGCAGTCCTCCTTTCAAGGCGGACAGCAGAAACCAACAACAGCAGTAGGCTCAAGCTTGGCGCCTTGGCCCAAGCAGGGTCCCCAACAGGCCATTAAAGGAGGCAGAGGTTCAGGTCCTGGATCCTCCTCCTCCAAGCCTGCTCAGTGATGGGGGGGGCGGCCATCCACGCATCTGTCACGCCAGCTCTGGTCATCCCGTGGGAGCCAGTCTGCCATTTTCTTTCCACCTGGTCTGTTGTCACCATGGACAGGTGGGTTCTGGAAGTGGTCAGTCAGGGACTGCCTCTGGAATTCGATCAGTACCCTCCAAGCTGAGCCCACGCCCTTGGGAGGAATGAGTATCCACTCAGACCCAGTCGGTTCTCAGACACGCGACATGCTGAGTTCCTCCTCAAGGAGGCAATAAGCTCAGTGGCGGATTCTCCAGCAGACCCAGGCTTTGTCTCCAGGTACTTCCTGGTGCCTAAGGGACAGGGGCTGGCACTCATTCTAGATCTGCATGACCTGAATCAAAATCTCTGGTCACGCACCTTTTGGATGGTCAGTCTGTCCCAGATAATACCATCTTTGGGCCTAGAACATGTGGTTCTGTTCACTGGATCTGCAGGACTCATTCTTTCACATCCCAATCGTCCGTCCCATCAGCAGTTCCTCCCTTCAGGGTCGAAGGGACCCTGCAAGTTCGAAGCCATACCTTGACCTGTCATCGGCCTCACAGGTCTTCACCAAATGCATTGCAGTGACGGGGCGGCCTATCTCCAACGTCTCCTGGGGGTCAGAATTTACCCCTATGTTTGACGATTGGCTTTCTAGCAGGTTTCACCCTGCAGAAGGTGGAGAGGTCCAGGATGTGGGCCTCCAGACCTGCTCTCAACTCGGCCTCCTGATCAACGAGGCCAAGTCGAAACTCATGCCTTCTCCAGGTGATGGGTTTATCGGGCAGAGCTCGACCCTTGTCAAGCCAGAGCTTGGCTCCCGGTGAGGCGGTGGTTCTTTCCTCCTTTGCCCAATCATTTCGGGTTGGGCACTTGTCCTGCCCAGGTTTTCTGTGCCTTCTGGGTCACATGGTGGCGTGCACCTCAGTGGTCCTGTTGGGTCCAGCTGCACATGCACCCCCTTCAGTGGGAGCTGCTGGCCCAGTGGACTCAGCACCATGGTAATTTCACCAGCTGGTCACTGTAACCCAGAAGATGTGGGCGCTGTCCAATGGTGGACCATCCCAGACCGTGTTGTAGGAAGGATCCCATTTGTCCGCCCGAGCCAACGGTCGTCCCTCATGACCGATGCCTCTCATGGGCTGGGAGCCCACATGGGGACGAAGGGCCCATGGGCTCTGGACTCCCGGAGGTCTTGATGCCACATCAACCTGTTGGAGCTCAGAGCAATCAGACTGGCACTGTCAGCTTTCGCCCCCAGCTCCGGGTCAAGTGGTTCAAATCCAGATGGACAATACCACGCACCATGTACTACCTCAGCAAACAGGGCGGCACACATCTGGACCCTCGTGAGCCAGTTGGAGGCAGATCTCCTAGCCATCCATGCGGCAGGAGCCTCAAACCATCTGGCGAATGCTTTCAGCCACCTAGGCCAGACCTCCCTACAGTGGTGTCTCCATCCAGAGGTAGCTTACAGCCTGTTCTCCTGTTGGGGCAAACCAGTAGTGGACCTGTTTGCCTCCAGAGAAAACACCAAGCTGAGGCTGTTTCATGCCCACCCCTCAGCAGGACTCACTGAAGGGGATGCCTTCTTTGGCTTTGGACGCCTTCCCTCCATTTCCCTTGATCCACAAGGTGCTTCTCAAGGTGAGGATGGATAAGGCGAAGGTGATCCTGGTAGCCCCAGACTGGCGTGCAAGTTCTGGTATCTAGATCTCCTCGGCCTCAGCTGCAGGCACCCGGAGCGACTTTGCACATGCCCGGCCTGATATCACTCAATCAGGGAAGGTATTCCATCCGGACCTTGTTCCTGCACCTCACAGCCTGGTACCTGATAGGCTAGAGTTCCAGGCTTTGTCTTTCTGAGGATGTCTACACTGTGGTGGAGGCATCCAGAGAAGAATCAACCAGGAAATATTATGCCTTCAAATGAAAAAGGTTTTCCATTTGGTGTCAGGGTTAGGGCCTGGACCCTTTATCCTGTTCAGTGGCTAACATTCTGACTACCTTGGTCTCTCTCCAAAGGAGGTCTCTGGTCATCGACCATTAGGGTGCACCAGGCAGCCATCTCTGCTTACCAGGCACAGGCCGGTCAGCTGACATTAGTGCAGAGACAGTGGTTGGGTGCTTTTTCAAGGTCTGGATCGCATATCCTCCAGTGCATGAACCTCCACCTCTGTGGGATCTACTGCTGGTACTGGCAAAGCTCATGTGGCAGGCCATTCGAACCTGTGCACAAGTGTGAGTTGTCACACTTGTGGAAGACGGCCTTCCTGGTGGCTATCATGTCTGCCAGAAGGACAGGGAGCTCCAGGTGCTTTCAGTGGACTTCTCTTATCTGGTCTTTCACAGGGACAAGGCTGTCCTGTGCCCCCTGGAAATTCCTTCCGAAGGTGGTGTCAATTTCTTGTAACCAGGTGATAAGCGGTTTACTGCCTACTTGCACCTTGGAGGCAGAGTGCGACTCCATACTTTGGACATGAGACGGCTCTTTCCTATTATAAGGAGAGGACATGAAATTCAGGAGAGGTTTGCCAGCTGTTTGTCACCTATGCTGAAGCCACTCTGGCAGACCTGCATGGCGGACTAGTTGCAAGATGGATTACATCATGCATAGGTCTATGCTGTGAGTTGGCAGGCAAGGAGCCTCCCAGAGGATAAGAGCTCACTTACATGCCATACTGTTGCATCGGTGGCTGCTTCCAGGGACATCCCTATCCAGGAAATCTGTTGGCTGCTACGTGAAGTCAGCAAACACCTTCATCACCCACTACCACATCAACCTTGAGTCACGCCGGATGCTGGTTTTGGGGCCTCAGTTCTCCAATCTCTGTTCTCTAAGTAGGGGTGCTGCTTTGCCCTCCTCCCGGAGAACTGCTAGGAGTTCGCCAAAGAGTGTGGATGAGCAAATATATCCATACCCTAGAAGAACAGGTTACTCACCTGTAACAGTAGTTCAAACAACATGAAGTCTTGCTGTATTCTGACTATTGCAGGTAGGTCTTGCCTTTCAACTGCCCCGAGAACAAAGGTTAACTTTTCTATGCCTTGCATAGAATGTTCATCATGCACCGGCTGAAGCTTCTGCCTGTTGGTATTATTCAACTGCAAACCGCCAGATTTTTATCTGCCTCACTGAACAGTCGCCTGGAGATTTCTCCTGCTGCTTGGTCTCAAAAATCTGCTGTAGTGTCGGCCGGGTCGGTTTCTTCTGGAATTGTTGTTTCCACATTGTCGGTTCAAGTCTCTGTCTGTGGTACCATGAGTACTAGTAGTTTTTATTCTGTTTTCTGTGGAACTTGTAATCTGTGGATCTGTTCGGCTGAACCGATCATTTTGAGGTAAAACTTGTACTTTACTTTAGCGATGGTTACCGTCCAGTATCGGTTCTAAAAAAAAAAAACGGTTTTAAGTACGGTTTTTCCAAGACCAGTGACACGGTTGGAACTGATAGGGGAGTCTTGCCTGGCAGATTGCCAAAAAAGGGTAAGTTTGGTTAGGTTGGCCAAGTGTCTGAGAAACCCAAGAAAAAACTGGGCCCACTGGGTTTCAACACTTGCAGTGTGTGTGTGGAGGTCTTTGCTAAGGCTGATCCCACACCACCTGTGTTTATTGTCTGGGGTTTGACCACCTCGATTCAGACTGCCAAATTTGCAAGAATTTTCCAAATCTACCCTTGAAAAGAGATTAGGTAGACTGAGGGGAAAGGGAGGCTGAGAAGTCTGCTGACCTAGATGGCTAGCCAATTTCGGTTCCAACCGAATTATAAGGAGTGCCCTCTGACAGGCGATGGCTATATCGGGCAAAGGGAGGCCGATTCTGAGGAATCGGTTCCTACAAAAAGAAAAGAAAGACAAATCGACTCGTTCGGATCCAGAATCTCATACTCCGATCCACGATGGGATAGCCAAAGCGATTAGGATTATGGAATTATTTTGATACGGTTCCCGACTTAACCGGCACCATCTGGCAGGGGCTCGGTTCGGTCGGTTCCCCCAGTTCCGGATTATAGCTTGGAAGAATTTTATGAACCGGAGTTTGAGGAGGAGGGAGAGTATGAGGATGATTATGGTGATGGTGAAAGTCTGGATGTGCCTATTGACCTGGACATCTCCCCAGACAGACCTTTCAGGTGCTTTCTCCTCCTAGGCTTTCTGGAGTCCCCTTCACACTACATGTTCTACAGAAAGGTGGCTGATACCTCCAGCTTCCTGTGGAGGCAGTAGAGGATCAGAAGAGCCTGATTATGTTGAGATGATGGACATCCCAGAGTCCAGGAGACTGCCTATTCCCCATCACAAATCTTTTGGGGAAACAGACAAAAAAATTCTGAAGTTTCCCAATTCCATACCTCTTGTGGACAGAAGAATGGAAAAGAGGTACACTCTTTCAGGCTCAGACAGGGAGTTCCTTTTCAGCAATGCAGCCATGTTGGAGTTGTACAGGCTGCCTATGTGATAAGGCAAACATTCCCTTGGCATCATACCCCGCCTCAGACAAGGACTCCAGGAAGATTGATGCCATGGCAAAGAAGCAGTACATGGCAGCATCTTTGGGACTCAGGCAGGCTAAATATGGCCTATGCAGCCAGGTACCAGAAGTCCAGGTGGGACACTGTACTGGCACTGGCTCAACGGGCTCCTACCCAGCTTGGTAAGGAGCTGGAGCAGGTGGCTGCAGATGGGATTGAGGCATCGAAGGTAGAGTTTCATGCTGCTGTAGACTCCAAATGATGTATCATCAAGAGTCATGGCTACATGTGTGGCTCTTTCGAGAATGGCTTGGCTTCAGATGTACTAGCCTCTCACAGGATACCCAGGCTAAGGCCATGGATTTTCCTGTAGTGGTGTATTCTCTGTTTGGGGAGCAGACAGAGAATTACATGAAGAAATGGACAAATACAGGACTACTTACAGGAGTGCTCAGGCCAAAGAAAAGGAAGCAACTCCTCAAAAGGCAGCAGTCCGGGGCAGGGCAGGCCTTTCCAAAGGCCTTTTACCAAGTTCAGGCCTCTTCTTTTTTCGCAGAGGGGTTCTTTAGAGGAGAAGCAGAAGGGGATGAGTAGGCCTGCATCCACCCCTCAGCCTAAAGCCCCTGCCAGCGGGATGATGGGTCTGCCCGGTCAATTCTCCTATACCAGTAGGGGGCAGGCTGGCTTACTTTGTCCAGGACTGGATGTCTCTTCCATCAGACAAGTGGGTCCTGGAAGTAGTAAGTCAGGACTGGTTCTCAGCTTCAAAAAATTTCCCAAGATGAGAGCCAGGTCTTTTCCACCTGCAAATCTCTGAGACCCTTGCCCTAGAGGCAAAGGTTTCTTCTCTCTAGCTCTCAGAGCTATAGAGAGTTTCCACCCTACACTGGGGCAAAGGTTTGTACTCCAGGTACTTCCTAACCCCAAAAAAAGACAGGAGGTTGGCGACCCATCCTTAAGATATCTGAACAAACATCTTTAAAATCAAAGTTAAAATGGTAACTCTGGGAATTATCCTTCCCTTCTAAGGCCAGGGGACTGGCTAGTCTCCTGGACCCCAAAGATGCCTACTCTCTCACATTCCCATCAGGTGCTCCCACAAGAAAGTGCCCTCAGGTCTGAAAGTTGCCCCAGGCTGGCCACTATCAGTTCAGAGCAATGCCCTTTGTCCTAATATCAGCCCCAAGGGTCTTCACAAAGTGCCTGGCAGTAGTTGTTGCCTTCCTGAGAAGACAAAAGATTTCCATTTTTCCGTTACTTGGATGACTGGCTCATAGTAGGTCTGTCTCCAGACCAAGTCAAGTCACACCTGCAAGTGACCCAGTAAGTGCTCACTTTTGAGATTCCTTCTCAACCTACCAAAGTCAGTTCTCGAACTGGTGCAGAACTGGATACGGTAAAAGCAAGAGCCTTCCTTCCCCTGGAAAGGGCAAGGACCCTCATGGAACTGGCCTCTTCATTCAGCCTTCAGGTGTCTCGACCAGCAAGGCATTTCTTCAGCTACTGGGCACATGGCAGCTTCACAGCAGTGGTCCAGGGGCAGATTCCAAATGAGGGGCATTCAGTTCCACTTAAGAGCTTTTGGTCCCAAAGAAAGGTTTCCTTACCAAATTGATTCCAGTGACTCGAACCCTGATTCAAGCCTTGCAATGGTGGCAGGATCAGGACAGTTTGAGACAAGGGGTTCCATTTGTCACTCAGTCTCATTCAGTGATCCTCACCACAGATGCTTCCTGCTGGGCTGGGGAGCCCATTTGAGGATCTTACCACCCAGGGACTGTGGTGCGCCTCAGGAATCTCTGCTTCACATCAATCTCTTGGAACTCATAGCAGTGTTTCTGGCACTATAAGCTTTTTCCAAATCTGTACAGAACAAGGTGGTTCAGGTCAGAACAGACAATACCACCACCATGTGGTACATCAACAAGCAAGGAGGCACTCAGTCTACAGCCTTGCATGAAAGAGCAATGAAGTTGTGGTCCCTGGCCTATTCCTGCAAACCTCTCTGATAGCAGTTCACCTCCCAGGGAAGGACAATGTCCTAGCAGATGCACTGAGCAGAATATCCCGGCCATCACGGAATGAGCCCTAGATCCTCTAGTTTTAAAAAGTGATTTTCTCGAGATGGGGCACTCCAGAGAGAGATCTTTTGCAGCCCAGACAATCACCAACTTTCTCTCTTTTGTTGCAGACCCCCAGTCTTGGGCTCAGTGCCCCTGGATATGCTCTGATTCTGAACTGGGAAGGAAATTTCTGTTTGCTTCCTTCCTTCTCCTGTTCAAAGTGTTAGTCAAGATAAGGTCACAACCATGCAAAGTGATTCTGATTGCTCCAGACTGGGCCAGACAGCCATGGTATCCCTTGTTGCTGTCCCTAGTAGTCCATCTTCCCTGTCTCTTCCCAGGAATTACAACCTGTTAACATCCTCTCAGGGAAGGATTTGGTACCTGAATCTTCAGTCTCTCAATCTCAAGGCTTGGCTCTTGAAGAGTTAGTTTGCTGATCTGCATGTTTCCCAAGGGGTTCTGGATATCCTTAAGGCTTCGAGAAGCCTTCCACCAGAAAGACTTACAATTCCAAATGGAAAAGATTCAGCATTTGGTGTTCTAAGAAGAATATTTCTCCAGACTCTGCTGAATTGCCTTTGGTTCTGGATTTTATGGTCCATCTTAATGGTCTAGGTCTCAGACCAGCTACCCTTAAGGTACACCTGGCAGCTGTTTCTGCTTTCCTGTCTGTAGGCAAGTCTTCCTCTCTCTCATCCCGTCCTGTATTCTGTAAGTTTTTCAAGGGATTGCTTCACACCAATCCCGTTTAGGGATCCTGCTCCTGTTTGGGATCTTAATGTTTGCATTGCTCAGCTTATGCAACCCCCTTTTGAGACTTTGTCTCAGCAGAGCTTAAGTACTTGGCTTGGAAAACTGTGTTTTTGGTAGCCATTACTTCTGCCAGACGATATCAGTGAATTGCAAGCCCTGTCAGTGGAATCTGATTTCATCTCTTTTCACAGAGATAAAGTGGTCTTAGAACTAACAGAAAGTTCTTGCCTAAAGTGGTTTCAGATTTCCACCTCAACCAGTCTATATCTCCCTGTTTTCTTCACTGATCATTCTTCCTCGGAGAGAGGAGGCTACACAGTTTGATGTTAAAGCCCTTAGCTACTACATAGAGCGCATCAAGGGTCTGAGGTTTGAATCCCTCCGTTGTTCCTCACTTATGGAGAAGTTGGTAAGGCAAATCTGCCACTAAGAGATCTATTGCCAGGAGGATTGTTTCTTGTATACAATTCTGCTATGAAAAACTGGGTAGAACTCAACCCTCAGGCCTGAGGGCTCATTCCACAAGAGGTACATCTGCTTCCTGGCTGCTGCCAGGATATTCCTCTTAAAAATTTGTCAAGCAGCCACCTGGAAAACAGTCCATACTTTTCACCAAGCATTACTCTCTGGATATCCAGGCTAGGAGTGATGCTCGGGTTTATCAACAGTACTTCAGAGCCTATTTCCAAAGTAGGTTCTGTCCCTCCTCCATGGAGGGTACTGCTTAGTAGTCTGCAATAGTCAGAATACAGCAAGACTTCCGTTGTTTGAAGAAAAAAATTACTCACCTTAGTAATTATGTTTCTTCTAGTGGAGTCTTGCTGGTCCTGACCTCCCCACCTTCCCTCTCAGAACCTAGTTTTGGGATGTGGGTGGGCAGGAGCAGTGTTGGCACCCTAGGGATGTCCTTTTACACCTCTTTTTTCTTTGGGTGGAATGTTGTTTTTTGGATGTGTTTTTGGTTTTGGGTTTCCTGACTTGAGTCTTTCTTTGAGAACCAAAACATATATTTGCCAGTTGGCTAGTAAAATGTTACAGTTTCCACACAGAGCACCTAGTGAGTTTTGCTTGTAAAGATCTGACGGTTGCAGTTCGAATAACAACAGGCAGAGGCTTCAACTGAATTCATGATGAACATTCTATGCAAGGCATAGAAAAGTTTACCCTTGTTCTCTGGGGCAGTTGAAAGGCAGGACCTAACTGCAATAGTCAGAATACAGCAAGACTCCACTAGAAGAAACATAATTGCTAAGGTGAGTAATTTTTTCTTGTAGGAGTGGTATATGTTGTTTATCCACATGGACCCACCGACCTCCCGGCTGTGGACACACACAACCTAGCTTCAGCGGGCTAAGATCTGGCGTCATGGGGGGAGCGGGGTATATGCCACCGGGTGGGTGGGAGGAGCTAGCTTGATGACTTCCGTGATCCTTAAAGGGGAAAGGGACATGCCAAAGAGTGTGGATGAACAACATATACCACTCCTAGATCTATTGTTACAGGTGAGTAACCTGTTCTTCCTGACTCATGGGAATGTGGGAAAGTAATCCAGCATCAAAAGATCCATTTCTCAATGGATAGTCTAGTGTATCAATTATGTTAATCTGAGGCTGGTAGGGGCCCTAACAGGGTTGAGGGCTCACTCCACGAGAGGGACAGCTGCTACCTTAGCAGCTGCCAAAGATGTTCCACTAGTAGATATCTGTAAAGCAGCTACCTGGAAAACAGTACACACTTTACAAAGCACCACAACCTAGATATTCTGTCTAGGAGTGTTACGTGGTTTGGCACAGCAGTTCTGCAAAGTCTGTTTCCAAAATAAGTTCTGTGCCCACCTCCAGTGGTACTGCTTTAGTCTGCAGAAAGTTATGAATACCTGAGTATTACTGGGGTTAGAAGAAAAATTACTTACCATAGTAATCTTGTTTCTTCCCAGTGATACTCAGGGTAGTCATAACTTCCCACCCTACCTCCCTTCCAGAACTTCAGCCTCTGCACTCCGCATGCTGGTGCCACCAGAACACAGTATACCCCTTTGAATGCATTTTCTGCATCTAGTTATGGTTTTAGTAAACAAGGTTCATTTGTACCTCTTTTGGGTATTTCTGGCATTTTCCTGGTGTTTCCTAATTTTGTTGTTTCCTTCAGTTGGAGGTTTGTGGTTTACCAGTTTTGGATTTTTCAAATCCTAATCATAGTAGTCATTATAATTATAGCTTTTTGCCCTCTTGGGCTTGCCTTTCAGGCTCCTACAAAATCTGAGCAGGTTTAGAACACTGGCAGTTAGTAGAGGCAGCGTTTGGAAAGTTCTCCACGTGCAAAGATTTCCATCATTTGCATGTATTCTATTCTCTCTGGGCAGTCCTACCTAGAAGGCTTACTGCAGAAAGTTAAGAATACTTGAGTATCACTGGGAAGAAACAAGATTACTAGTAGTTCTTTTTTCTTCCCTTGCCTCACTCCTTGTTCCCCTTAGAACCAGTGGGTTCTGTTTTGGGCTTGGGTGCAGGCTGGTTCCTTTGCTGCACTCCTGGGTCCCTTAAAACCATATGCTGCCTCACCCCATAGTTCTTACAATGCGAATGTGGTCTGCTGGCTACATATAAATCAGCACATTTTGCTGCCTCCTTTGCAGAGTTGCATGCCTGGTCCAGTAGTCAAATGACATGTCAACAGGTACAATTTTAAGAAACTGTTCCTTACAATTAAATCTTTAATTTGCTTTACAGTCCTTGCCTTAGCCCCATCTACCAAATGGTCTAAATAAGCACATATTTGGACATGCAGTCCTACATAGCTGTCTCCTGGGCCTTTCTTAACTCTCTAAATTTCCGTCCTGTAAGCCTCAGGAGTCCGTTCAAAACATTTAATAACATTCTTTTAACTTCATTACAGTCCATGCAATCATTCAAACAACGAGAAGTCTTGCTGTATTCTTACAATATGCAGTTAGCCCAGCACTTGAACAGCCCGAGAGGGAAGAGTTAACTCTATGCAGAAGCATAGAGCGTTGAGCTCGAGCTTGGTTTTCAAACCTCTGTCTCTGGTACTTACCAGTGTAACCGTCAGATTCTTTACTCCGCTAACAGTGAAGTCGCTCTGGAGATTTCCTCTGCTCGGTGTGGTAAAAAAAGCGTTTGATTGAAAACGCATTTGTTTAATATTTTTCGATTTCAAGCTTCGGTCACGGTACAGGTAGTGTGGTAGATAGGTGGTGTCCTGTGTTTTATTTAAATTTGTGGAAATTGTTTTATCTCTATTTCATCGGGTCGGTCTGGTTAGGAACCAACCTTTCTCATTGTTTTATTATTTTTGTGACTTAGTGGTAGTTCCGTGTCGATCGGTTTCAAAAGAACCAGACTTTTTCTGGTTCTTTTACAGAACCCATGACACGGTTCAGAACTGATCGGTTGTTTATTACGTGGCTTGAAAGCTTTTTAAGGGTAATTGGTTAGGTTGGCCATGTTCTGAGAAACCCAAGAAAAATTGGTCCCACTGGGTTTCAACACTGTACTGAGTGGGGAGGCCTTTGCCAAGGCCGACCTCACCTCATCTGTGTTTGTCTGGGGTTTGCCACCTCAAAACAGACTGCTGGATTTGCAAAAACTTCCCTAAAGCCACTCTAGAAAAAGGTTGAGTAGGCTGAAGGAAAGGAGGCCGGGCAGTCTGTGGATCGGATGGCCAGCCCAGTTCAGTTGCGGCCGAACCTGAGGAGGTGCCTAATGACTTGGGCGATACCTTTTCGCAAAAGGAGGTCTGACTCTGAGGCATCGGTTCTGCAAAAAGAAAGCGTGAAGCCAGCTGGTTCGGATCTAGCACTGCATACTACAACCGCTGACGAGATTGCCAAAGCGATTAGCATAGTTCAGTCGCTTGTCCGATTCCGCTCGAACCAGTACTGCCGGTTAGGTGGTCGGTTCAGTCGGATCAGACTCCATCGGATTACGATCCAGATGCTTTCTATGAGGAGTGAGAGGGAGATAAGACTATCCCGTCGAGTGAGGACGAAGGTAACGACCTTGAGAGTCTGGATGTGCCCATTGAACCAGATATCTCTTCAGACAGGCCCTCCAATGTCTCCCTTCCAGGCTTTCTGAGTCCCTTCACACTTCTTTGTTTTACAAGAAGGTGGCTGGAAACCCTCCCGCTCCCTATGGTTGAAGCTGCTGAGGAGGAGGAAGAACCTGATTTTTGGAAATGATGGACATCCAGAGTCCAAAAGATTGTCTGTCTATCCCTCTTCACAAGTCTTTAGGGAAACACACAAAAATTTTACAAACACCTAACTCCTTACCTCTTGTGGATAAGAGAATGGACAGAAGGTATATGTTATCAGGCTGAGGTGGGGTTCTTATACCTCATTGCAGCCATGTTGGGAGTAGTGCAGGCTGCAGCCTGTGGCAGGGCTAACATTCCTTTGTCTTCACCCCGGACAAGGACTCCAGGAAAGTTGATGCCATGGCCAAAACAATATTTGGCATCCTCTTTGGGATTCAGGCAGGCAAATTATATGGCCTACACAGCCAGGTACCAGACGTCCAGGTGGGATACGGTTCTGGAACTGGCTAAACAGGCCTCCACCCAGCTAGCCAAAGAGCTGGAGGAGATGGCTGCTGATGGAATTGAGGCATCCAAAGTGCAATTTCACACTGCTGTGGACTCCAGTGATGTGGCATCAAGAGTCATGGCTACATCTGTGTCTCTCAGAAGACATATCTGGCTCAGATGTACTAGCCTTTCATGGGATACCCAGGCCAAGGCTATGGATTTCCTGTAGTGGGTAACTCTCTGTTTGGGGAGCATACAAAGGCTTACATGAAAAAAAATGGACGGTACAGGACCACCTACAGGAGTACACAGACCAAAGAGAAGCAAGCCACTCCTCAGAAGCAGCAGTCTAGAGGCAGGCCTTTCTGCAGGCCTTTTACCAAGCCCAGGCTTCCCTTTCCTTCCCACAGAGGGGTTCTTTTGAGGAGAGGCAGGAGGGGAAGAGCAGGGCTGCATCCTCTTCCTAGTCCAAGGCTCCTGCCAAGCAGACACCCTGATGTGTCAGCCTGGGTCGACTTCCCCATTCCAGTAGGAGGCAGGCTGGCTTACTACTTCCAGGCCTGGAAGTCTGTTACCTTAGACAAGTGGGTCCTGGAAGTAGTAAGTCAGGGACTGGCCCCTCAGCTTCAGTAGGTTTCCAAAACTGAGGGCCAGGTCTTTTCCACCTGCATCCATCTCAGAGACCTTGCCCTAGAGGCAGAGGTTTTCTCTCTTCTGGCTCTCAGAGCTGTAGAAGGTTCCCGCTCAGCACAGGAGCAAAGGCCTGTACTCCAGGTACTTCCTTACCCCAAAAAGACAGGGGAGTGGCGACCCATCCTAGACCTAAGGTATTTGAACAAACATATCTCAAAACCAAAATTCAAAATGGTGACTCTGGGAATAATTCTTCCCTCTCTAAGGCCAGGGATTGGCTTGCATCCCTGGACCTCAAGGATGCCTACTTCCATATTCCTATCAGGTGCTCCCACAGAAAGTACCCCAGTTCGAGTTGCCTTCAGGCCACTGTCAGTTCAGAGCCATGCCATTTGGCCTAACATCAGCTCCAAGGGTGTTCACAAAGTGGCTTGCAGTAGTAGTTGCTTCACCTCAGAAGGCAGGGTATTTCCATTTTCCCAATCTGGACGATGGCTAATTGTAGGTCAGTCATCAGACCAGGTCAAGTCAGCTCTGCAAACCACTCAAGACTTGCTCAGTTCTCTGGGGTTTCTCCTCAGTCTCCCAAAGTCTGTCCTCAAACCAGTACAACTTCTTACTTTCATAGGAATAGAACTGGATACTTTCCAAGCAGAGGCCTTCCTCCCTGGCAAGGTTAAAGACCTTAACAGATCTTGCTTTCTGTTTTCGACCTCTGGTCTCTCACCCAGCAAGACAGTTTCTTCAACTCCTGGGCCACATGGCAGCGCCCACTGCGGTGGTGCAGGGAGCCAGATTTCAGCTGAGGGACATTCAGTTACACCTAAGGTCCTTCTGGACTCAGAAAGGGACTCTCCACCAAATTGATTCCAGTGACTCAGACTCTGGTCCAGGCTTTCCAATGGTGGCTGGACCAGGACAACCTCAGACAAGGAGTTCCATTCCTCTCTCAAGTCCCTCAGTTGTCCTAACTACAGATGCCTCTCTTCTAGGTTGGGAAGCCCATTTGGGAGCCCTTACGGCTCAAGGGTCTGGTCTCCACAAGAGTCTCTCCTTCATACCAATCTCTTGAGACTCAATGCAGTTTTTCTAGCCCTCCAGTTCTTCTCAGAGTCAGTCAGGGCAAGGTGGTTCATCAGCTAGCAGGGGTACTCGGTCCATGGCCTTGTGCACAGAAACCATGAAACTGTGGTCTCTAGCCTATTTTCTTCAGACTTCCTGATAGCAGTTCACCTTCAGGGAAAGACAACATACTAGCAGATGCCCTGAGCAGAATATCCCAGGGCATCACTGAATGGTCCCTGTACCCTCCTATATTACAGGTCATTTTTCCCAGATGGGGCACCCAGAGATAGATCTCTTTGCAGCCCCGGATAATCTCCAACTTCCTCTGTTCTGTTGCAGACCTCCAGTCCTGGGGACTGTTCTCTGGATTCTCTCATTCTGGATTGGAAGGACAAGTTTCTCTATGCCTTACCTCCCTTCCTTTTGTTGTTCAGAGTCCTGATAAAAATCAGGTCTCAACCCTAAACAGTGATACTGGTAACTCTAGATTGGGCCAGGCAGCCTTGGTATCCTCTGCTGCTGTCTCTGGCAGTGTCATGCCACCTTTCTTTCCCAGGATATACAATTTCCTAACCTCCTCTGAGAGGAGGATCTGGTACCCAATCTCGGTCTCTCAATCTCAAGGCCTGCTCTTGAAGAGTTAGAATATACCAGCCTGCATCTTTCTCAGGCAGTCCTGGATATCTTGAAGGTTCCAGAAACCTTCCACTAGAAAACTTATAATTCCAAATGGAAAAGATTCAGCATTTGGTGTGCTCGGAAGGGCATTTTGCCTGACTCTGCAGACATTGCTACAGCCTTAGATTATCTGGTTAATCTTAATGATCTTGGCCTTAGGCATGCAACTCTGAAGGTTCACTTAGCAGCTGTTTCTGCATTCCTTTCAGCGGGAAGAGCTGTTCCTGGCATCTCATCCTGTTTTCCCAAAAATTTTCAATGGTCTGTTCATATAACTCCCTTCGAGAGCCTACTCGGCTTGGGATCTTAATGTCTGCATTGCCTCAGCTTATGCAGCCACCCTTGGAAAGTCCAGAGGGGGTATAGCTAAGCTCAGAGGAGAAAGGGGGCATGTGAGGAGGAGGAGGACCCTGTAAAGGCACCTATCCTAAATAGATACTTTGCTTAGTATTTACTGAAGAGAAGGTAGGGCAGGGCCCACAGCTCAGCACCATGGATACAGGGGAGGAGGTGAGCACTACTCCCTTGACAAAAGAAAGGGTCCTACAAGAGCTCGCTAAGCTCAGGGTGGACAAGGCAATGGGACCTGATGGCATACATCCCAGGGTACTTAAGGAGCTAAGGGTGGAACTAGCAGAGCCATTAGCAGAACTGTTTAGTGAGTCTCTGAGCACAGGAGAGGTCCCAGAAGACTGGAAGGGCTCATGTGATCCCGCCCACAAGAGTGGTAGCAGGGAGGAGGCAGGGAACTACAGAACAGTCAGTCTTACCTCAGTAGTGGGCAAGAACTAGAGGCATTCCTTAAGGAAAGGATAGTGCAATACCTGGAATCCATATGGGCACAGGATCCAAGACAGTATGGGTTTACAAAGGAAGGTCCTGTCAAACTAATCTCATAGATTTCTTTGACTGGGTAACCAGAGTGGTGGACCAAGGGGAGCAGTTGATGTCACCTACCTTGACTTCAGCAAAGCTTTCGACACTGTTCCACATAGAAGATTGATAAATAAGCTGGGTAGGCTCGGGTGGGTCAGAAGTTGGTCAACTGGGTGGCAAACTGGTTGTGCGGGCAGAAAACAGAGAGTGGTGGTAAATGGTATACAGTCAGAAGAGAGGCAAGTCACAAGTGGGGTACCTCAGGGATCAGTCTTGGGGCAGTCCTCTTCAATATCTTCATTAGTGACATTGCAGATGGACTAGAGGGTAAGGCTCGTCTGTTTGGAGATGACACCAAGATCTGCAACAGAGTAGATGATCCAGATGGGGTGGGCAGAATGAGAAGAGATCTGGATAAACTAGCAAAATGGTCAGAAGAGTGGCAACTGGGATATAATGCAAAGAAGTGCAAGATCATGCATATAGGAAGAGAAATCCTGAAGCCACCTATAGGCTGGGAGGGAGTTGCTGGCAGTCACAAAGGAAGAAAGAGACTTTGGCATCATCATCATTGATGACCTGAAATCATCAAGCAGATCTCTAAAGCAGTAGGTAAGGCTGAGGGGATGTTAGGGTGTATTAGTAGGGGTATCACAAGTCGTAGAGGTAATAATCCCTCTTTACAAGACACTGGTTGAGGCACCATCTGGAGTACTAGTGCAGTGCCTGAGGCCACACCTTCACAAGGATATTAACAAAATTGAGGCAGTCCAGAGAAGGGCAACCAAATGGTGCAGGGACTGCATCAGAAGACATATAAGGACAGATTAATGGAGCTCAACATGTATACCCTTGAGCAAAGAAGGAGAGAGGTGATATGATCGAAACATTCAAACACCTTTAAGGGCATTAACAGGGTGAAAGAGTCTAACATGTTTCAGTACAAGAAAATAGTAGGACAAGAGGACACAGCATGAGATTAGAGGAGGCCGATTAAGGGGGAATGTGAGGAAATTTTTTCACAGAAAGAGTGGTGGATGCATGGAACGGCCTACCTCAGGAAGTGGTGGCTATGAATACAGTGCAGGGCTTCAAACAGGAATGGGATAGGCATAAGGGAGCAATACAGATGAATATGAATAGATAGGCCACTGACAGAGCAAAGGCGATGGCACATTTATAAGGTAGAAAAGAAATGGGCAGACTGGATGTGCCTTGTGGTCCTTATCTGCCGTCAACCTCTATGTTTCTGTGTTTGAACCTCTGACTTCAGCCGTGCTGAAGTATTTGACCTGTAAAACGATGTTCCTGGTAGCTGTTACTTCTGCCAGACGGATTAGTGAGTTACAGGCCCTGTCAGTTGAACCTGACTTCATCTCTTTCCATCGGGATAAGGTGGTCCTAAGAACCAATAGGAGGTTCCTACCCAAAGTGGTATCAGATTTTTATCTGAACCGGACTATGTCTCTGCCTGTGTTTTCACTGACCATTCTTCCTCAGGGAAAGAACATTACACAGTTGGATGTTAAAGGGATCTTAGTTACTACATAGAGCATACTAAGGCGCACAGAAATGTTTCTCTTCAACTGTTTATCACTTATGGTGAAGTGGAAAGGGTAAGCCTGCTACTAAAGGACTATTGCCAGGTGGATTGTCTCTTGTATACAATTCTGCTATGACAAATTGGGCAAAACACCTCCTCCAGGCCTGAGGGCTCACTTTCGACTAGGGTATAGCTGCTGCTCTGGCTGTGGCCAGAGACATACCTTGCTAGAAATCTGTAAAGCAGCCACCTGGAAAATAGTCCATACATTCACCGAGCATTACTCTCTGGACAGCCAGGCTAGGAGTGATGCTAGGTTTAACACAACAGTACTGCAGATCCTGTTCCTAAAGTACGTTCTGCATTCCTTCCTTCTGGGGAATTGCTTGTAGTTCAGCATATTGTCAGATTACAGCAAGACTTCCTGTTGTTTGAAGAAACAATTACTCACCATAGTAATGCTGTTTCTTCTAATGGAGTCTGGCTGTATCTGACCTTCCTCCCTGCCTCCCATCTCAGAACCTAATTTTTGGGAGTGATCTGGCAGGTACAGTGTTGCACCTCAGGGTGTACTTTGTACCCTCCCCTTTTAGGGTGGGTTAGTTGTTTTTGGTTACTATTGTTCTGTTTAATATATATATTTTATATTGTCACTACTTTTTGGGGGTTCTCGACTTGAGTCTTTTGGAACCCAAATTGTTGGCTATATTATAAGCAACTTTCATAGTTGGTACTTAGTTTGCTCATAAGAATCTGACGTTATACTGGTGAGTACCAGAGACAGAGGTTTGAAAACCGAGCTTGAGCTCAACGTTCTATGCTTCTGTATAGAGTTAACTCTTTCCTCTCCAGGGCAGTTCAAGTGCTGGGGCTAACTGCATATTGTCAAAATACAGCAAGACTCCATTAGAAGAAACAACATTACTATGGTGAGTAATTTTTCTTATCGTCCATTTGAGCAAATGCATGCAATGCACGGCCAGTAAGCAGTGGGGTCAGGTGGATCATCCAAGAACCTTGTCTAATTTATTTTTTATAATATCTTTATTGCATTTTGAATGAACATACAAACAGATATATAGAAGCGAACCAGGTTTGGGTGCCCACCCAACAACTGGTAGGCAAACTATACAGAGACTATATACAATCACAGCTGCGAAACCCCACCCCTATCCAAACACTAAAACCAGCTCACCACTACCCAAATTGAGGGAAAATGAACACGAGGCTACCTAGTTTGAAACTAGATTTTAGAAGAAAAAAAAAAAAAGACCTCAAGGCATAAAGGCTGGGATTAATCCACAAGTCCTGCAATTCCCAGAACCCTCTAATCAAGGGGAGATGTTCCCAGCTGTGTCCCGAGAAAGAGAGAGTCCCCCAAAAAAAAAAACCCTTTGTTTGGCAGCCCAGGTCCTATCTACTTAATGTACACACACAAAAGAAGAAGAGTTAATCCTGATACATACAGATCTCCAAACCTAAAATAAAAACAAAGATAATCCAAATATAGATATTCAAGCATAGATAATTTAATTACCCACCATGTCGAAGACTACACTTAGACAGACAGACCGATGACAGGGAAGCTTAAGTTGGGTCGAATAGATTTCCTCTAAGATTTGCCACCTCTTATCATATGTTCCTTTTTCCCTGCTCCGAGACATTTGGTGCTTAATCCTGCCTAGTGCCCTCAGCAGATCCGCTAACCAATGTTCATATGAATAAATACATTCACTTTTCCAATGCCTCAAAACATAAGCTTTGACTAGGGCAGACATCAGGGCAATATGATACTTGATCTGCGATCTCGGATTTGAGACATATCCCCACAATACAAACCTTGGGTGAAATATAGTCCACATAATTTAAAAGGGGTCCATATACTGCTTAATCTGAGCCCAAATTGGTATATCCTAGGACAGTCCCAAAATATATGCAACGTATCCCCGGACTCAGTCCACACCTAAAACATATATCTGTCTGTCCAAGCTTCCTAGCACAAAGTTTGACAGGGGTATAGTACAAATTGGAAAAGATGAAGAATTGCATAGTTCTATATTTAGGTATAGGTATGTAAGCCACACTTTTCCAAGTTGCCTCCCAGTCCGACCTCAGGAGGATATCCTTCTTTTTCCCAATAGGCCACCTTCAGTGAAACCTCCTTACTAAAGAAGTCGAGAAGCGCCTATACACCATTGACAGGGGTTTACGAGCACAATTAATTCCTTAAGATTGTCCCAGGTAAATGGAGTCCCTGGCGGACATATATTATCCCTCTGCATTCTCTGCAACATTTTAGTAACCTGAATCTTCTTAAAAAATTGATACCACTACATTGAGGTGGAAACACTACTTTATCGTCTAGAATTAAGTCTGACCAAACATATTTAGCTAACTACGAGCCAATAACCCCTAATTAATCGGCCACCAATAGTCATGTTAGGATTACCTAAAATAGGTTGATCTCTACAGCCTTCTGGAGTTTTTTACTAAGTGGGGACAGGAGAGCCCACCAGGCCAGGACTGTCTTAAATATTGGGGAATCATTACCCACCGGGAAGAATTCCCGGATTAGTAAAGAGCAATGAATCGGGAGATACCATTGTCTCTCAAGATTTGCTGTTCAATATGTAACCAAGTTGGAGTGTAGCCCTCTCCTTCCTGGGAACTATTCCACGGGTCATTATAGATAATTGCCGGCTACATAATATAAATAAAGATCTGGAATTTTAAGACCCCTAAACTAAAAGGAAGTCTAAAACCACATGTTTCCTCCTCGGAGGTTTGGAATTCCATAGAAAATCAGAAAAAGTTTTTGTATTCTAGTAAACCAGGACTTAGGAATATTATACGGGACAAATATATGGGATACAAAAATCTAGGCAATAGATTCATTTTAATTAATCCCATTCTAGCTGTCAAATTTAGGAAGCTTGTTCCACCTATCCAAGTCAGCCCTAGCTGCTACTAATACTTTATTCAGATTTGCCTCTACACCTTGCTGAAAATTAGGAGTAACCCAAATACCTAGATAATCAATACCATCTGGAGCCCATTTCAGCTGGAGATGGTCAAAGTCTGCCTTATATACATGTGGGGTAAGAGGGAGGACCTGTGTCTTGGTCAAGTTTAGCTTATAATTCGAGACCACCAAGAATCTCTTTATAACCTCCAAAACCCTGTCAAAACTCTTCACAGGGTCAAAAGATGCAGTAGATGTCATCTGCAAAACCGAAAACTTCAGTTCCCTCCCTGAACCACAATCCCCGTATTTCAGGGTCCGATTGAATTGCCCGCAGTAAGGGCTCCAGATAAATATTAAATAAAATTACGAGAGGGACAACCCTGCCTGGTCCCATTATCAAGTTGGAATTCCTTTGACAAAAACCATTGCAAAGGACCCTGGCCGTAGGTATAGCATAGAGATTCCTAATGCCCCTGAGAAGACCCCTCCGGGAAACCCATCCTCTCCATGGTGGCAAATAGAAAGGAATGGGAGACCCGGTCAAAGGCCTTCTCAGCATCCAAGGAGAAAAGCGCCATATCTGAGCAAGAGCTGGAGGCCTCAAAAGGACATGGTGAAGCTTACAGGGCATCATGAGCCCTGCCCGGCATAAAACTAACCTGGTCTTGGCTAATAATCCGAGAGCTATCCTTAAAATTCTATTAGCCAATATTTTAGATAATAATTTAATGTCCTGATTCAAGAGGGCAATAGGCCTATAACTCTCTGGCATTTCTGGGTTTATCTGGTTTGAGAATAAGTGTAATATAAGCCTGGTATAGCGGTAAATGGGGAACTCCATCAGACAGAATACAAGAAAAAGCTTGAGGAGTAAGGTATGAGAGTCTTCAAATGAGCTTTATAAAACCCAGCTGAAAGACCATCTGGACCTGGAGTCTTGCCCCTAGGTAAAGTATTAATTGCATCACTTATTTCAGCCTCTGATATAGGAATTACCAAGGCCTGGGCTTGTTCTTGCTCCAGTCTTGGTAAATTGATACCTCCAGAAACCCCACACACTCTCCTCAGTGCTACCTGATGCCCTTGATATAATTCTGTGAAGTAATCCCAAAGACATCTGCCATAGCCTGTGGGTCTGTAACCAATTCCCCATGGTATTCCAAAATGGGATTGTCAGGCGCCTCCCACTCTCTTACCCTACTTGCAAGAAGCCTACTGGGCAGATCCCCTTGCAAGAGTATTCAGCTTGGAGCCTTCCGGTCCAAGCCTCCAATTTATAGTACATAATGTCCGCTATTTCGCCCCTCAGTTCCCTGTCTACCTCCTCGCCAGATCCCTCCAAGGGAGCAAGTGAATTAATAGCACCCCAAATGAATTCCTCCTTGCTTTCTTCATCCTGTTTCTCCTAATGGAGAGGGTCTGAGCTATACTGGTATATAGAACTTTACAAGTAGGCCAGGCTAAATTCTTATTGACGAGGTAGGGATCTGGGTCGAAATAATATCCCTAAGAGCTTCCTCCAGATGAGATAACATATTGTCTTCTAAGAAGAGAGATTCATCTAGCCTCCATCTGAAAGGTTTTGTCCGAACAGACCCATTATCCAAGATATCTGAACTGGAGAATGGTCAGACAAAACTCTACTGTGAGTAAATATTTTCTTAACCCCATTGCAGGGCCTCCTGATTAACCAAGAAAAGTCAATAAGTGTTTGAGTTTTATGCACCCAATAAAAGGTCATATTACAATCCCCTTGTTTAAACTTCAAAAGGGGTCTGTCAACGCTGCCACCTCTAGAAATCTAGCCAAAGATACCTGCGCTCTAGAAGGAGGCTTTTTAGAAGGGGCTCCTATCCACCAGGTTACTAAAGCAGAGATTCCAATCCCTGCTATAATTAGGGGTGAGATGAGAAGCTAGTTAAATATAATTCCAGGGAGGAAAAAATCAGGGTTAGGAGGAGTTGGCCCATATACAGAGGTAATTGTTATTAAACTCCCCATAATAGTGCCCGTGATTGAAGACTTCGCACGTCGTCTCCTGCACTTTATATTGCAAGGGGACAAACGGGCAACTCTTTGCAATCAAAATCGCACCTTCTGAAGCTTTGGCGTGCCCTCTCCAAACACTTGACCCACCCAGAGCCTTCTCAAGAGCGTTAACCTTCCTTTAACAGGTGGGTTTCTGCAATAAAGCAATTTGAGCCCCTATCTGTGAAATATACTTTAGGGTCACTAGCCTCTTTTTCCTCCGCCTGAGGCCTTTAACATTCCAAGATACTATGTTGACCATAAACATAATAGTATACTACACCCCCATCTTGACCTCCCAGCCCGGCTGCCAGCAAAAGAAAAATTAAGGATCTGCACTTTGAACTCTCTCTCTCTCCTCCCCTCCCTCCCAACCCTCACCCTTTTGACACAACCCCCGATCCTCTGATCGTCCCTTCCTAACCACCGTCGAAAACTAGATGAGCCAGCCACTGAGCACTCTCTCAGCCCCTCCAACCCCAAATTAACTCAAATCAGGCTTCTACTCCCCTTTACCAGGATATCAATATTTGAAAGCCCTTCCCCCCTTATTAAATTTCTTCTATAGCCCCAACACATAGCCCCTCCCTCATAGGGCTTTAAAGCAAAAGTCACAAAGTCTTCAAAATCCTCAGGGGATTGCACAACAGTACTACTGAATGGCTTTATTCCAAGGTAAAAAATGGGAAAAGCAGTCCTCAGCTGCATCCAATAACTTCTCCCATCATAGAATTTCAGGTTGCCGCCTGAACAGATCCGGAAGTTCAACTTTCAGACCCTCTGCAGCATCCTCCTGTCAAAACCTCCGTCTCCGACTGCAATTTGACCACCAAAGTAGCTGGATGTTGCATCCAAACTTCACGCCTGCTAAATATAGTTTTCCTTAATGTCAATATATTCTTTCTGCTTTTCACGGATGGCAGGTGTCTGATCCTGGAAAAGCCAGATTGCAGCTCCATTCCAATGCAGGTTTTAAGGACTTTCGCTCTCATAAGGACGTAGGTCTTCTCCTAAAATTCAGGAAACACATTATAATAACCCTGGGGTAAGCCCCTGGGGAGGGATCTCTCTCAGAGATCGTTGTGCCTCTCGATGTTATATGCCTCTCCGTAAGGTGTAGGGCCCAAGATCTTTAAAAGCAACCCCTGGATGAAGGCAATACAATCCCAACCTTCAGACCGCCTGGTAAACCTGCCAAAATCAAGTTATTCCTTCTACTACGAGATTCTTGGTCATCTACTCTCTCCTCGAGTTTTTTCACCTGTCTCCTTAAAGCCACAAGCTCCTGTTCATGTGCCGACATTTTCCTGTCTCAAGCAGCTCTAGCTTCAAGATCCCTACTCTCTGTGCCAGAGCATCAACGAGGTTTAATTGTAGCAAAGTCAGCTACCAACCCCTCAAGGAGCATTTGATTTCCATTATATCATCCGGGGAATCTGGCCTTTCTCCTCTGCACCCAAACATGCCTTCTGGTCTTCTGGCACTGGTGAGGGGCTGGGCGCTTGGAAGGCGGCGCCGTGCGGCCGGAGAGTTCGGGGCTTCTGGACTCCATAATCGGTGCTGCACCACAGGGAAGTACACTCCGGTCCAAAACAGATTACGGATCCAACAAACTTCTCCGGTATGCGGCGATCAGTTGCCGATTTTAATAACAGGTGTCAGTCCGCTTACGCTAATCGGATGTTTAAATTACTTTTGGGGTTGAATCAGCCCGGAGCAGCGCCAGCACGCCTTCACCGAACTAGCACATCACGTGATCTCCTAGTCTTGTCTAATTTAAACAGCCCACAAACACTTCAAATGATTTATAAAACAAATCCAGATCATCTCCCTCCTGGTACTGCGGAACATTTTAGAATTATTTGTGGGTTGAACCCTCTTGCCATTACTTACGATTTGCTGCGGTGTTTGCTGGCACAGTTTCTCCATCTCGATCTCGTGTTGTCGTTCTTCTCTCACTCTGCTCGCTCTCTTTCCTCTTTCATCAGAATCTCATGCTGGTGAATCTTTTCCTTTCCTCTCACATAAGGATCTCATGCTGGCAAATCTTTCTCTTTTCTCTGCCTCTAGCCTTGCTCTCTCTTCCTGCATCTAGATTCATGCTGCCGAGCCTCTCTCTATCCTCAGCCTTCAGCCTTGCTCCCTGCAGTTTGGCATCCCTCTGTGCAAGCTGTGCTTTCAGGATCACCAGCTGGAGTTGATTAGGCTGCACTGCTCCCCAGCTTGTGCCACAAGGTGCCCCTTGCTGAACTGCTGGGACCTCAGTCTCGCTACCAGGATCACTGTCCTCAGTGACCACCTGCTGACCAGGTATTGGGCCATGCCCATGTGAGACCATCTGCCCTCCTGCAGCTGATCATGCGCCAGCAGGGCTTCCATGAGTGCACTGTTTGTCATGCCCTCATAGCCAATCCCCTCTCTGCGTACAGCTCACAAAGCTGATGTACCTGAAATTTTGACATAGCCTGAGGAGCCTATATTTTCTAGCTATGCTGCACTAAGCTGTCTAGAAATAAAAATCAGTAGTTAACAAAGCAACCTTTTGAAATCCTGTTTTGTGACTGTTAAGGTATATTTCTGACGGACTCAGTCACCATTGAGCTCTCTCTCTCTCTGCCTCTCTCTCTCTCTCTCTCAGAGTTCCTGCCTCACAGGAAGCACACTGTATGCTGCTCTGCACTGCACTGGTACCTGTTGCAACACTGATCTCACCATGCTGCCACCAATGTGACAAAATCCCTTCACCAGGGACTTCAAGTTCACTGCCACCACCGTGGTTTTTACCAACAGGAACCAGGAAACCTGTTTTACCTCCTCCTTTGCACAAGGTCATGAAGGTCAAACACAGTTGTGGGTAGAGTGCCCTTCTGAGAAGGACTGCAAACAGAGTCCAGCAGATATAGTAGAATTACCCTTTTAAATAAAACAAGCAGTCACTGATTCTGTAAAAACAGATGCTTTACTAAAAGACTACAAATATTTACAACAGGATTTATGTACAGTCAGGCAAAAGGATTGCAGTTTACTAGAAAGTAAAATAAATGAAGTTACACCAGATAGGTTGCAGATAGAAGAATCTGAGCTATTCTCACTTTAAAACCTATTTATTTACCTGCTGCTGTCTGAAGAAAAGACTATTCCCTAAGTTGTCTTTCTTACCACACTTCTAGCTGTAGGGATCTGGGTTTTCAGATGTTCCAAGTCCAAGAGGAAGTGCTGGCTTTCAGCACTCAGTTTATTTCTTTTCTGACTATGGGAGGTGGTTTTGCCCCTTTGAGTGACATTTTACCACTGCCCCCAATGTGTGCCTGTGTGTGTGTGTGTGTGTGTATGTATGTATGGATGACATCATTCAGGCCAGCTGGTTCACTCCACACCCACCCCGGCTCTGTCCACTTTTATGATTCTGTTTTGAAGAGTGTCCAAGGTGTGTAATCCCACACTTCTGCCTTTTAAGCTGACTGAGGTATTCAGAGTGGCACTCTCCTCTGCCTTACAAAATCTGTGGCTGAATGTTCTCAAGGGAATATTTCCCTGAGCAGCTTGGGCCAGTGTTTCCGTGAAGACCTATTTGGTCATGTGACATCGGAAATCAAAGCATGACTATACAAAGGAGATTATCAAAAGAAATTAATACATCATTCTGGTCACATGTCCGTTACACATACTCAACACTAAGAATAGAGGAACTACGTGGAGGAGGCGGCAGGCGTAGAAGAGAAGTACACAGGTCTACGCTGTACCAACAGGTTGTGATGTTTTACAAGAAGCAATTGGATACCTGGTTAAACCTTTCAAATGTAGATCCCATGATTTCATCCTTGACCCAAGCGACCAACATTTCAGTGGACATTGGCACAAGGCTCCAGGATATGGTGGATCGAAGTGGATACCTTGTAAAGGCATTCCATAAGGATATATGCCAACAAGTATAGGGAGAGTACACACCATTGATCAGCTACCAGAGCATGCCCTTTATTTATCCACCGTCAGTGTGTGTTATGTATTGTGTAAAATTTGAAAGCTCAATAAACTTAAAAAAAAAAAGGCATTCCAAGCATCTGCAGCATCTATGAAGATGGCTATGTTTGCCCAATCTTGCGCATTGACATGGTTTACCAGCTGGCCAAGAATTCTGATAAGAACAAGGATCTTCATCAGTTAAAATTTAAAGGCCTGGCTTCAGGTTACTCTGTGAATGTCTCCAAGTCTCAGTTTGCTGCACAGCCTGGACCATGTTCTACCAAACCTCGCAAGTTGGAACCTGTGGCTGAGGGCCTGGCAAACATAATTCTGCTCACAAATTCACTTGATAAATGTCCTAAAGGAGGTCTCCTGTTCAGTAAAACACTTAAGGATGGAGTGCAGGATTTAGAGAGACGTCCAAAATCTGCATGTCACAATCTAAATCCAGGGAAGTAATTGGTTTAGACAATCCTGAAGACCTTTTCGTGACCAGACCTACAATAGGTCAGGAAACCAGTGCAGAAGCTCCTACAACAGTCGACCCTGTTTATCTCTCAGAACCAGTGTAACAACTCTGGCAGAGGCTGCAGCAACTGTGATGCGGGAAGTTCCTCCAGAAAATCTTCGCAATGAGACAGTCTGGAGATTCACAATCCTGTTGGACTTAAAATTCCTGAATCAGTTTGTTTGCAGCAAGTCCATCAAGATAGACACTCTCATCCATCATCGGGAAGTAAATGGAAAGATTACCTGGTCCCCAGAAACTTACAAGACGCCTACCTGCACGCTCCCATCTGGGAGTCTGTCCAACAGTATGTGATGTTCGAGTCCAGGAATGTCATTATTATATATTTTTTCTTACATATTTATGCCACCTTGAGGACTCAGGCTTCCGCTCTCTTTGGGATTTCCAGTGGTACAGGCTGCACCTCTGCAGCAAATGCAGTTCTATGGGTTTTACTATGCTTGCCACTATAAGTTTTATCTGAAAACAGAGTGGTTTATGTAGCAGAAACTTTTCTTTGAAAAGTCAAGCTTTGAAGTCGGGTATGCGTATCAGCGTCCAACACTGATGTGCATGCCTGGAATCATGCTTGCCTGTTTCAAATAAAAGTTTCTTTAGACATACTGCTGCTTTTGAGATTAAACTTGTAGTGGCAAGCTCAGTGAATGCCATAGAATTGCATTTGCCACTAAACTATCGATCACATTAACAGAGTATGTTAAACTGAGAAGGATGTCATGTGGCCTAAGAGTATTAGTGGAGCCTAATTTGAGTTTAATTGTGGAAAGGTTTATGGAAAACATAATAATATTAGGTCTAAATCTATTGATTTTATGTTGTTAGTTATTGAAATAGTTGTGAAAGAACAACAGAAAGTACAACAGAAAATTGAGACAATAGAAAGAAGTATGAAGTCTAATATGAATGTAAACACATTTAAAAACTTGGTTTCTAAAGTAGAGAGGGTCTGGTGGAGTTTAATGAGAATTTAAGACAATTGAAATTAAACAAAAAATGTAATAGAGATGTTATTGACCACAAAGAAGACAGAGTATGTAACTGAAAAAAGATTCCAAAGACAGACAGGTTTATGACCTAGATGGCAGTTTGTATTATACAGATAGTCAAGAACATATGAATTTTTGTCCCATGCCCTATAATTATAGAGATCGGGAAGACCCAGATACAGATCACAACAAGGGGATATTATTAACCCTATGGCATGCAGTCCTATATGGATTTTCAGAGGACTCTGCCAAACATGGGAGGGAGGGAGGGAAGAGATGCAGAGAGGAGGACAGGCATGAGCAGGCACTTCCACAGCAGAACCAAAACAGTCGGGAACAATGGATGTTACAAAGAAAATACACACAAACCAGATTACAAATGGGGAAGAATCTGTAGTTTTCAATATATCCAGTAGGGCGTTGACTGAACTGGAGGAGAACATCCTAAAGTCTTGGCTTTTGCCTAAATAAAAATTGAATTCTTTTGAGTTAAAACTTGAGTTAGAACTTTTTTCCCAAAAACTTAGGATTAAAGATTTTTATAATACTGTCCCACCACCAGAAGTTAATAAGTCACCAACACAAATAGAAAGAGATAGAGAGTTGATGGAGGGTTTAAAGGTTAATTCTACTTTTGTACCTCCAGGACCTATACCTCAAACATAGATACATATATAAAAATGGTCAAGAAAGATATGGAGGTAATTATGAAAAAGTGAAACACAACAGAGACATTTTAACTTGGCAAATCCAGAATTTAACTCTTTGAACGCTCTACAAAATTATGAAACCATTGTCATAAAGGAAGCAGACAAGGGGAGGAACAGTTATTTTGGATAAAATAGAATATCAAAATGAATGTTACAGTCAGTTGGGTGATGTTACAAGCTACTCTAGTCAGCTCAATACCATTTGAAACATTACAATACAACATTAGAAACATGGTAAAAGAGACCAAAGAAAAGAATTAGCCCTTAAGGCCCTAAAGAAGGACAAATCTCCTGGGCGGATGGCATTCATCCGAGAGTACTATGGAAATTGGCGGACATACTGACTGCACCCTGGTGGAGCTCTTCAACAGGTGACTTGAGACAGGGAGGGTACCTAGGGATTGGTGAGAGGCACATGTGGTGCCAATCCATAAGGGGAGTGAGAAGTACCAGGTAACTATAGACCCATCAGTTTGACCTCGGTGGTGGGAAGATTAATGGAGAGTATACTAAAGGAACGAATTGGAGGTGTACTTGGAGGAGGTGGGAGGTCTGGATAGTCGGAATATGGGTTTGTGCCAGGTAGATCATGTCAAACCAATCTTGTGGAGTTCTACGAATGGGTAACATCAGAACTGGACAGGGAAAGCCTGTGGATGATTATTCTTGGACTTCAGCAAGGCATTTGACTCTGTCCCCACAATGGTCTGGTGGAGAAACTGATGAGGTTGGGAGTAGGCCCTTTGTTGGTCAGATGGATTGAAAACTGGCTAGCTGGACGCACCCAGAGAGTAGTGGTCTGTGGAGCCTCGAACCCTAAAGAGGTTGGTAGTGGGGTACACAGGAGCTCGGTCCTGGGTCCGATCCTATTTAATGCATACATATCGGACATCAGGGAGGGTATAGGGTGTGAAATGAGTCTCTTCATGATGACTTCAAGGTGGGAGCAGTAGTTGAGGGAGAAGAGAGGAGGTTGGCCCTGCAAGGGACCTGACACCCTGGAAAGCTAGGCTCACACATGGAAATTAAATTTCAATATCACCAAGTGCAAGGTGTTACATCTTAGGCGGGAAACCCTAAACACAGGTACACCCTGGTAGGGGAGGCGCTGGAGGCCCTAATAGGGGAAAAGACCTAGGGGTCATGGTGGATGCATGTATGAATAACTATGAGCAGTGCAGGAGAGCAGCAAAGGAAACAGGATGTTGGGATGCATCAAGGGGGATCACCTCTAGGAGCAAGGAAGTGATTCTGCCGCTGTACAATGGACTGGTTAGACCACACCTTGAGTACTGTGTACAGTACTGGAGACCACACTTGAAGAGGGACATACAGCTCCTGGAGAGGGTACAGAGGAGGGCAACTAAGGTGTCACGAGGGCTAGGGATTTGACGATGAGGACAGACTTGAGGAGCTCTGCCTGTTTTCATTAGAGGAGAGGAGAGACAGGGGGACATGATTGAGGTCTTCAAGTACCTCAAGGGAATAAATAGGATAAACATGGAGGGATCTTTAGACTAAAGCAGGGAGGTATCACTAGAGGGCATGGTTTGAAGTTGGAAGGTGGAAGGGTGGGGGGAAAGAGGAGGAGGTTTTCACTGAGAGGTGGTGGACCCTTGGAATGCATTGCCTGGCTGAGCTGGTTCAGAGATCCACAGTGGAGGGCTTCAAGAGAGGTGGGACAGACACAGAAAGTGGATGTATCAGATGATGGCCTGTCCCGGGGGTGGGGATGGATGATAGGGGTTTCTGGAACACAAGGGGGCCTCGGCACCCAACTAGGATCTGGGTTCTGAGCAGACTCGATAGACCATAAGGCCTAATCTGCTGGCAAATAGTATGTTAGTATGTTAATTGGCTAGAAGGATGGATGGATGGCAAAGTCAGTAGTTTAGAACATCCTAAGATTCCTCTTTTTTCATGTTATTCCAAAATACATAAAGATCCAGTTAAACCACGGAGACCCATTATCTCTGAGCACGATTCAGTTACAGAACCTTTATCAATTTCTGTAGACTCTCATTGTAAATCTTTGGAACAGTCGAGTCTGGTTTTTTTTGAAGGATTGAGGCACTTGATTACCATTGTAGAGGAATTTAATACACAAAATCTGAATATAGAACGACAGGTTTTGGTTACAATTGATGTACGTAATTTGTACAGTTCAAACAACATGAAGTCTTGCTGTATTCAGACATAATGCAGTTAGCCCCAGCACTTGAACTGCCCCGGAGAGGAAAGAGTTAACTCTGTGCAGAAGCATAGAACGTTGAGCTCAAGCTCGATTTTCAAGCCTCTGTCTGTGGTACTTCTCAGTGTAAACGCTAGATTCTTTACTCCGCCTAACAGTGAAGTCGCCCAGAGATTTCCTCTGCTTGGGTCGGTAAAAGTAAAGCGCTCGGTTTAAACAGTATAATTTTTTGTTATTTTTGGATTTCCAGCCTCTTTCACGGTACAGGTAGTGTGTAGATAGTAGTGACTGTGTTTTATTCTGTGAAAAGTTGGAAATTGTTCTTTTCTTCAGTTTCTTTCTGGTCGGTCCGGTTTGGAACTGACCCATTCTGTTTAAATTTATTTCTGGGATTAGAGTGGTGTTCTGGTACCAATCGATTTCAAAAGAACTGAGTTTTTTGACGGTTCGCTTAAAAGCCTGTGACATGGTTTGTAACCGATCGGTTATTGCATTACCTGGCTTGAAAGCTGCAATAAGGTAATTTGTTAGGTTGGCCATGTCTGAGAAACCCAAGAAGAAAACCGTCCCACTGGGTTTCAACACTGTACTGAGTGTGGGAGGCCTTTGCTAGAGGCTGACCCCACCTTATCTGTGTTTATTGTCTGGGGTTTGACCACCTCAAGTCAGACTGCCAAATCTGTAAAACTTTCCTAAATCCACTCTAGATAAAAAGACCGAGTAGGCTGAAGGAAAGGGAGCCGAGAAGTCCATAGATCCGGATGGCCAGCCGGTTTGGTTGCAGCTGAACCTGAGGAGGTGCCTACTGACCTAGCCAATACCTCCTCAGGCAAGGAGAGCTGATCCCAAGGTGGGTTCCATCAAAAAAGCGTAAGTCTGCCGGTTCGGATCCAGTATCAAACTCTCAAACCACAGACTAAATAGCCAAAGCGAGTTAGCATTGTTCAGTCGCTTAGACCGTTCCGTCTGAACTCGGGTACTGCCGTTAGGCGTTGGTTTGGTCAGATCCGTCTCCTCTGGATTATGATCCAGACGCTTTTATGAGGAGTGGGAGAGAGAAGACTATCCGAGGATGATGATGACGACGATGACCAGGGGTCTGGATGTGCCCATTGAACTGGACATCTTCCCAGACAGGCCCTCAGTTGTCTCTCCTCCCAGGCTCTCTGAGTCCCGTTCACATTTTTGTTCTACAAATAGGTGGAGAAACCCTGCAGCTCCCTTGGTTGAAGCTGCAGAGGAGGATGAAGAGCCTGATTTTGTGGAAATGATGGACATCCCAGAGTCCAAAAGACTGTCTATCCTCTTCATAAATCCTTGGGAAACAGACACACAAGATTTTACAAACTCCTAGTTCAGTACCTCCTATGGATAAGAAAATGGACAGGAGGTATTTATCAGGCTCAGCTATGGAGTTCCTTTATAGTCATTGCAGCCATGTTGGGGTAGTGCAGGCTGCAACCTGTGACAGAGCTAACATTCCTTGGCTTCACACCCTCGGATAAGGACTCCAGGAAAGTGGATGCCATGGCCAAAAACAGTATTTGGTATCCTCTTTGGGACTCGGGCAGGCTACTTATATGGCCTACATAGCCAGGTACCAAAATCCAGATGGATATGGTTCTGAACTGGCTAAACAGACCTCTCCCCACTAGCCAAGGAGCTGGAGGAGGTGGCTGCTGATGGAATTAGGCATCCAAAATGCAATGTCATGCTGCTGTGGACTCCAGCGATGTGGCATCTAGAGTCATGGCTACATTTGTGTCTCTTAGAAGACATGCTTGGCTCAGATGTACTAGCCTTTCACGATACCCAGACTAAGGCTATGGATTTTCCTGTAGTAGGGTAACTCTCTGTTTGAGAGCAGACAGAGGCTTGCATGAAGAAATGGATGAATACAGGACCACGTACAGGAGTGCACAGGCCAAAGAAAGGCAAGCCACTCCACACTCTAGGGCAGGCCCTTTCAAAGCCTTTTACCAAGCCCAGGTCTCCTCTCCTTCCCACAGAGGGTTCTTCAGAGGGAGGGGGATGAGCAGAGCTGCTCTGTCGTCCTCTCAGTCTAAGGCTTCTGCCAAGCAGACCCCTGATGTGTCAGCCCGGTCAACTCCTCATTTCAGTAGGAGGCAGGCTGGCTTACTGCTTCCAGGCCTATAAGTCTGTGACCTCAGACAAGTGGGTCCTGGAAGTAGTAAGCCAGGACTAGCCCTCAGCTTCAACAAATTTCCAAAAAGAGGGCCAAGTCTTTTCCACCTGCATCACTCTCAGAAACCATTGCCCTAGAGGCAGAGATTTCTCTTCTAGCTCTCAGAGCTATAGAGAAGATTCCTACTCAGCACAGGGAAAAAGGACTGACTCCAGGTACTTCCTTACCCCAAAGAAAACAGGGAGTGGCGTCCCATCCTAGACCTAAGGTATTTGAACAAACACATTTCAAAGCCCAAATTCAGAATTGTAACTCTGGGAATAAACCTTCCTCTCTAAGGCCAGGGGATTGGCTAGCATCTCTGGACCTCAAGGATGCCTACTTCCATATTCCTATCGGGTGCTCCCACAGAAAATACCTCAGGTTCTAGTTGCCTTCAGGCCATTACCAATTCAGACCTATGTCATTCGCTAACATCAGCTCCAAGGGTGTTCAAAAGTACCTTGCAGTAGTGGTGGCTTACTTCAGAAGACAGGGTATCACCATCTTCCTGTATCTGGATGACTGGCTCTTAGTGGGTCAGTCACCTTTACAGGTCAAGTCAGCTCTTCAAACTACCCAGGACCTACTCAGCTCCTTGGGGTTTCTTCTCAATCTTCGAAGTCTGTCCTCGAGACCAGTTCAACTTCTCACCTTTATAGGCAAATAGTTGGACACTGTACAAGCAAAAGCCGGCCCTTCCTCTGGCAAGGGTGAAGGCCCCAGTGGCTCTCGCTTCCTCCTTTCGACCTCAGGTCTCCCGCCCAGCACACTGTTCCTTCAGCCCTGGGCCACATGGCAGCTTCCACGGCAGTGGTGCAGGGAGCAAGGTTCCAGATGAGGGACATTCAGTTTCATCTAAGGTCTTTTGGTCTCAAAAGAAGGATTCCTTACCAAACTGATCCCAGTGACTCAGATTCTGGTCCAAGCTCTCCAGTGGTGGCTGGACCAGGACAACCTCGGACAAGGGTGTTCCATTTCTCCATCAAGTCCCATCAGTAATTCTAACTACAGATGCTTCTCTCCTAGGGTGGGGAGCCCACCTGGGAGCCCTGACAGCTCAAGGAGTCTGGTCCCCACAAAGTCTCTCCCTTTATTTCAATCTCCTGGAACTCAGGGCAGTTTCCTAGCCCCCGCAGAGCTTCTGGATTCAGTCCAAGGGCAAGGTGGTCCAAGTCAGAACGGACAACACCATCACAATGTGGTACATCAACAAGCAGGAGGCACTCTGTCCTCGGCCTTGTGCACAGAAGCCATGAAGCTGTGGTCTCTGGCCTATTCTCTTCAGACTTCTCTGGTAGCAGTTCACCTTCCTGGGAAGGACAACATACTAACAGATGCTCTGAACAGAATATCACAGGGACACCACAGAATGTCTCTGGATCCTCACATACTGAAGGTCATCTTCTCCAGGTGGGGCACTCCAGAGATAGATCTCTTTGCAGCACCGGACAGTCATCAACTTCCTCTGTTTTGTTGCAGACCTCCAGTCCTGGGGACGGTTCCCCAGGATGCTCTCATTTGGACTGGAAGGGCAGGTTTCTCTATGCCTTCCTCCCTTCCTCTGCTGTTCAGAGTTCTGATCAAGATCAGGACTCAACCCTGCACAGTGATACTGATGGCTCCAGATTGGGCCAGACAGCCGTGGTATCCTCACTGCTGTTCTTGTCAGTGTCACGTCCCCTGTCTCTGCCCAGGACATACAATCTCCTGTCCTCCTCCCAGGGGCGGATCTGGTACCCCAATCTCCAGTCTCTCAATCTCAAGGCCTGGCCCTTGAAGAGTTAGAATATGCAGCACTACATCTTTCTCAGGAGTTCTGGATATTCTGAAGGTCTCTAGGAACCTTCCACTAGAAAAACTACAACTCCAAATGGAAAAGGTTCAGTATTTGGTGCTCTTCAGAAAGGCATTCTGCCTGATTCTGCAGACATTTCCACAACCTTAGACTATCTAGTTCATCTGAATGGTCTTGGCCTTAGACCTGCCTCTCTGAAGGTTCATCTAGCAGCTGTCTCTGCATTCCTCTCAGCAGGGAAGGGCTCTTCCCTGGCATCTCATCCTGTTTTCTGAAAGTTTTCAAAGGATTGGTTCCCAGTAACCCTCCTTTTAGGGAGCCCACGCCGCCTTGGGATCTTAATGTCTGCATACCTCAGCTTATGCAGCCACCCTTTGAACCTCTGGCTTCGCTGAATTGAGTACTTGACCTGAAAACTGTGTTCCTGGTAGCTATTACTTCTGCCAGGCGGATGAGTGAGTTACAGGCTCTGTCAGTTGAACCTGACTTCATCTCCTTCCATAGGGACAAAGTGGTCCTAAGAACCAATAGAAGATTCTTGCCCAAAGTGGTATTGATTTTCATCTGAACCAGTCTATACCTCTCCCTGTGTTTTTCACTGATCATTCTTCTTCTTCAGGTGAAAAAGGTTACACAGTCTGGACATTAAGAGGGCCCTTAGCTACTACATTGAGCATACTAAGGCACATAGAAATGACTGTCTTCAATTGTTTCTCACTTATGGTGAAGTGGGAAAGGTAAGCCTGCCATTAAAAGAACTATTGCCAGGTGGATTGTTTCTTGCATACAATTCTGTTATGACAAGTTAGGTAGAACGCCTCCTTCAGGCCTGAGGGCTCATTTGACTGGGGTACAGCTGCTCTCTAGCTGCAGCTAGAGATATACCTTGTTAGATATCTGTAAAGCAGCCACCTGGAAAACAGTACATACTTTTACCAAGCATTACTCCCTGGACATCCAGGCTAGGAGTGATGATAGGTTTGGCATAGCAGTACTTCAGAGCCTCTTCCAAAAGTAGGTTCTGCATTCCCTCCTCCATAGGGAACTGCTTGGTAGTCTGCATTATGTCTGAATACAGCAAGACTTCATGTAGTTTGAAGAAAAATTACTCACCATAGTAATGTTGTTTCTTCTAATGGAGTCTTGCTGTATTCAGACCTCCCCCCCGCCTCCCCTCTCAGAACCTGGGTTTTGGGAAGTGGGATGGCAGGTACAGTGTTGCACCCCAGGGTGTACCTTGTACCCTCCCTCTTGGGTGGGGTGGATGTTGTTATTATTATTTTCTGGTGTTTTATACTTAAATATTGTCACTACCTTTCCTTCTTGGGTTCTCGACTTGTCTTTTGGGCCCAAAATAATTTTGCCCTTTGGCTATGTGTTGAACAATTTCCATACTATAGTATGTTAGTGTCCTTGTAAGAATCTGACGGTTACACTGAGAAGTACCACAGACAGAGGTTTGAAAACCGAGCTCAAGCTCAACATTCTATGCTTCTGCATAGAGCTAACTCTTAACTCTTTCCTCTCCGGGCAGTTTAAGTGCTGGGGCTAACTGCATTATGTCTGAATACAGCAAGACTCCATTAGAAGAAAAACACTACTATGGTGAGTAATTTTTCTTCCATGTTAAGCAGGCCTGAATGCCATGTCAACCTATATGGCAGATACCCAGCACAAGCTGGAGGATGTCCCTTTCCTGGACGCCAAATGGTTTTGGCCTGGAGTTGAGGCCATCTCACCCGTATGAGAAGTCCAGTGCCACCTTGGACTCTGTGACATCTGCTCTGAGGAACCCAAGGGTTCCAAGCAGCAGAAAAGAAACCCATTTGGTCCACCTCCACTCCTGCTGCCAAACCAGCCCAGTCCCAAACTGGGCAGTAGGCTCAGACCTGGCGACTCGGCCCAAGTCGGTTGCTTTGGTCGATCCACAAGCCTGGAGGGAGGCCCCAGTGATGCCTCAGCTGGGCACTCCTCCTCCAAGCCTGCCCAGTGATGGGATGAGGGGTGCTTCCGTCATGCCCATCACACCTCCCTGGGTCCTCCCTTGGGGCCGGCTCTGCCACTTCCTTTCCACCTGGTCCACTGTCACCACAGACAGGTGGATTCTCGAGTGGTCTGTCAGGGTCTGCCTCTGGAGTTTGAGCAGCACCCTCATTGCCAAGCCCACTCCCCACAGGAGGACTTTGTATCTGCAGACATTCTGTCGGCTGTTCAGGATGACATTGCCCAGCTCCTCTGCAAGGAAGTCATGGTTCCTGTTGCAGATCCTCCGAACACCTAGGGTTTGTCTCCAGGTACTTCCTGGTGCCAAAACTGATGGGGCTGGTGCCTCATTCTAGATCTAGTGACCTGAACAAGTTTCTCAAGTCGTGCATTTTCAGGATGGTAACTCTGTCTCAGATCATACCATCTCTAGAGCAAAACCATGTGGTTTTGCTCCTAGATCTTCAGGATGTGTTCTTTCACGCCTGATCCGCCTGTCCTACAGAATGTTCCTCTGTTTCTGTGTAGAGAGCGCCTCTACAAGTTCCAGGCCATGCCATTTGGCCTGTCCTCTGCCCTAAGGGTCTTCACCAAGTGCATTGCAGTGGTGGCAGCTTACCTGAGGCACCAAGGTGTCCAGGTTTACCCTTACCTGGATGACTGGCTGCTTGCTGGTACTTCCAGGAGGAGGTGGAGCAATCCAGGGACCTGGCCTTCCAGACCTGCATCTCCTTTGGCCTCCTAGTCACACGAGGCCAAGTCAGAACTCATGCCTTCGCAGATGATCACCTTCATTGGGGCAGAGCTCAACTCTTGAACCAGAGCCTGGCTCCTGGCGGACTGGGTGGAGGCTCTCTACCCCTTTGCCTGATTATTTTGGGTTGGGCAATTGCACCTGCATGGGACTTCCTGCACCTGCTGGGTTACATGGCAGCCTGCACCAGCGTGGACCATTGGGCCCGCTGGAGAATGCGCTGTCTGCAGTGGGAGCTGGCCAGCCAGTGGTCTCCGCACAGGGGTCTCTTTGACCAGCTGGTCACTGTGACCCAGCAGATGTGGGACGCTGTCCGGTGATGGTTAGTCTCAGAACATCTGCAAGAGGGATCTCATATGTCTGGCCAGAGCCGATGACTCATGGGCTGGAGTGCCCACCTGGGGAACACAGGTTCCACAGGCTGTGGACACCTGGGGTATACCAATGCCACATCAACCTGCTGGAGCTCTGTGCAGTTCGGCTGGTGCTGACTGCCTTTGCTCCTCACATTTGGGATCAGATGGTCCAGGTCCAGACAGACAACACCACAACCATGTGCCACCTCAACAAACAGGGTGGGGCACTCCTGCCTCTGTGCAAGGAAGCTCTCCATGTATGGACCCAACGTGTGCAGCCTGGGGGCTGATCAGCCAGCCATCCACGTGGCAGGGGCCTCCAACTTGCTGGCAGACTCTCTGTCAGCCATGTGGCAGCATGGCTTTCATGAGCGATCTCTCCACCCAGAGGTAGTACATAATTTGTTCTCCCAGTAGGGCACCCCTCAAGTGGACCTATTTGCTGCCATGGAGAACACAAAGCTGAGGCTGTTTTGTGCTCACCCCCTCAGCAGGAATGCTGCAGGGGATGCCTTCTCCAGGCCCTGGACTCCAGGCCTTATCTATGCCTTCCCTCCACTTCCTTTGATCCACAAGGTGCTCCTCAAGGCCAGAAGGGATGAGGCACAGGTTATACTGGTGGCTACGGGCTGGCTGTGACAGTTTTGGTACCCGATCTCCTCAGCCTCAGCAGCAGGCTCCAGGCGCCTTCCTCTCCACCCAGACCTACTCTTCATTAATCAGGGAAGGTACTCCATCTGAACCCTCATTCCTGCATCTGACAGCCTGGTACCTGAGGGCTAGAGTTCCAGGCTTTGGGTCTCTCTGAAGATGTCCTCACTGTTGTGGAGGCATCTCGGAAGAGTCGACCAGTAAATGTCATGCCATTAAATGGAAGATGTTCTCCATTTGGTGTCAGGGCAGGGGTTGGACCCTTTATTCTGTCCAGTGGCTAGCATTCATGACCACCTTTGGTCCCTCTCTGTCGGGCCTTCAGTGAAGACCCTCAAGGTGCACCTGGCAGCCATCTCTGTTTACCGGCTCGGGATGGTCAGCAGTAGAAAGTGGCCTGGCAGTTTTAAAGGCCTTGACCACATTTCCCCTCCGATCAGTGAACCACCACTACCTTGGGATCTGTTGCTGGTTTTAGCACAGGTCATTTCAACCAGTGCACAGGTGTGACATGTCTCACCACTTGTGGAAGACTGCCTTCCTGGGGGCTATCAGGTCAGCCAGAAGGATCAGTGAGCTCCAGGCACTTTCAGTGGAGTCTCCTACCTGATCTTCCACGGGATGAGGTTGTCCTGCACCCTAACCCAAGTTCCTCCCAAAGGTTGTGTTGGATTTTCACTTTAACCAGGTGATTAATCTTTGGTGTATGTAACCACCCAGTCCCCTCGGGGTTACTAGAATCCCGTCAGTGTTAGACATAGGAAGGTTTCTGGGCAGTCTGTAGGAGTTGTTAAAACTTCTTACAACATGACATCATTGTTTACATAGCTAGCCTGTGGAGAGAATGGATTTTGTCATTTATAACTCTCACAGCAGCCTGAGCCACTTTGGAATCGACTGCCTGGGGTTAGCTTTAGAATGTTCAGATGGGAGTAGTCTGTTAGATCAGTGTGAGAACTCTGTGAGGAGGGAGGTTTAAAATGTAAATGTAGAGGTGCCTGCCAGCCTGTTCTGAGGCTGGGTGAAGGACCTCGTCGTTTTCTCACCCTAGTGAGTGAAATAACAGCAGTGCCAAATGAAGTGATGGAGACCGTTGCTAGCAGGACCCTGTGGGTAAAGTCTTTCAGAGAGAATGGAAGTGATAAATTCAGTGTTTCCAAGAGGGCAGTTCCTGAGGGACCAGGAGTGTGTTCAGCTGCCCAGTAAGGAGACAAGAGCGCCTTTGTGTGAAGCTATGAAAAGCTACCAGAAGAGGGAAGAGAGTATTTCTCCAAGCTGCCATGTCTGTAAACAAGGACAAACAAAACCGCAAATACAGTGATGTGGTACTGTTTCTTGATGGAGCTGTCTGAGGTGTATGTGCCCAGAAATAAGGCTAGAATACACATGAGGTCCCATGTATCACCACAAACATGTGCTGAATGCTATAAGTTAAAGTTTGGGGTCCTTTAACAGTTCATGGGAATTGATGGCTCAGTTGTGTAACCCCAAAGGAATGGCAGAGGCTGGCTGGGGCTAGGGTGGGTGGACCCTCACCTGAAATTCCAGTCAGGGCTAACTGGTCACCAGAAGGGCACAAGTTTACCCTGTGGATGGTAACTAAGCCCATCAGGTCAGGAGGATGTAATGATTTAAAGTGTGTGGAAACCTTCCATGTAACAGACACTTTGAGAGAAAAAAGAAAGGATGAATGTTTTAAAGTGTGTGGCAACCCCATGTGATAGACATTTTGGGAAGCGGATGTCCTTGTAGATCCCTAGTACAGAGGGATGGACTGGTTGTAGTTTGTGTCTAGAAGACTGTGTGAAGCCCAAGACATCGTTGTTTCTCTGGAAAAGAAAAGTGTGTCCTAACTTGTAATGAACAGTTTCAAACCTGGGGACCACCCCATTCAGTTTTTTCCACTTGGGTCAGAATAAAGCCATACTGTACAATCCCATCTCCAGTATTGGACATTCCATCTGTGCTTCCCAATGTGAACTTGTTTATGGGCCCCCTCAGAGTTAGACCTAGCATAACTCTAGCACTTGTCTTCCAGAAATTGGAGTAAATGTTATTTTGTGCCCTAACCCACTGACCTCTTAGATGCTGAGCCAGGTATTTGCCCCAGTGCCAGGGGTGATACCTATTTTATGCCTACTTGTAGTTTGTTGCCTTGTCTGTGTACAAGTTTAGGGGATTCTGGTTTCAAGATGCTGCTCTTGGCCAGGGTACAGGTTCCAAATTGGTGGCTCATCAGGGATCATGGGGAGAGGATAAAGTTGCCTTGCCAGTGCAAATGCTGAGGGTATGTCTAGGGTCTTTCTGTCTAGTGGCGGTGCACCATAACAGAAATTGTGAAAAAAAGTAAAGTTGTACCTAATAAAGTGCAATGCCGAAATTGCTGCCTGTGTTTCTGAGTAAAAATGTGCTCTGTAGTGCTGGTGGAAACTGTGATGCCAAGGACTGCTGCACTGAGAAATGTATGCTCTGTCAGTGAATGTGCTTAAAAGACTGTTAAAAGTAAAGATTTTAAAGTTAAAAATATGGACAAAGAGAACATTTGTGCCCAAGTGTCCCGAAAGTTTCAAGTGCTTGTGATGTGAACTGGGGAGTCACTAAAGAAATGTCCAAAACCGTGCCAAAATTGCCTAAACGACTTTAGCCTGTTGAAATTTCAAACCGAAAAAAAAGTTCAGTTTGCAGTTTAAATTTGCCTGTTCGACGATTGTCGTGAGGGAGTGTGACAGGAGAGAGGGAGAGAGAGGTCATTTGCATGGCGTCATGTGATTGGTCAAACCCGCAAGTCCTGCTCATTGCTTGAAATATCTGTGCCTGGTGGAGTGTTCAAGGAGGAGAGAGCGGAGCGTACAGCAGTACAGAGTCAGCAGCAGCAGATTGAACTCAAGGAGAACTTTGTTGTATCACCAAAAAGACTTTAAAATTTTACAAAGTGGGCTTCTCCCATTAAGTGACCACAGTGGTGAGCAATCACAGTGTGCATGGTGCATGCCTTCAGGCTGGACAGCCCAACTGACCCCAAAAATCCTCAAACTGGCAGGACAACAGTCAAATACACACCGAGGGAACCAGCTACTTTCTGTAAGTACCATGAAAGGCAAAAGCAAAGAGACTATGTACAAAAAGCAAGAGATCTAATGCTAAAGTTAGCAAGAGATTGAGCTAAGCAAGTGTTTGATGGCAAAGGACTGAGTTGTAGTGGCTATAACCAGTAGCAAGCAAACAAGCTGTAGTCTAACCATGGGCAGTACTAAACAAAGTCAAAGAAAGTTTGAGCAAAGTATCTAGAGACTGTGCCGATATTTTGAAAAGTAAATTTGCAAGGTTGTGCATAGAAAGAGCAAATGCTGCGTCAGAGGACCAAATGCAAGATAGAGCAATGTGTGTATGAGGCAGAAAAGAAAGTTATGTGGCCATGTTGGGGTGTAGTCCAGAGAAACTAAACAAACAGCCAGGTGCCATGTTGAGCAAACGGTGCAATGGTAAAAAACAACCAAAAGCATGTGCAAAGTGTTTTGAAACAAGTGCAATTCAGGCAGTAGTTTCAGTAGAATGCAGAGAGAGTAAACAAAGAGACATTTGCAGTTTAAACAAATCGGAACCAGTGTGCTAAGTGCAGATAGGTAACTTGGACTTGTGTGTTTTTCTGTTGCAGAGAAAAATGGCCAACAGAAAGGCGGGTATCCCCTCCATGTCTGAGCCTAGATAGCCCAGCATGAAAGAGAATTAGTCCAATTTGAGAGGCTCTACAATTGTGAAGGTGCACCAGCAAATGTAGCATTACCTAACTTTCCAGTGAATGTCTGTGTGATCTGCATGAGAACTGGGAGGGATATCTAATGATACCAAACTGTAAAGATTGCAGGAAGCAGTATGGGATGTGTGAAAACAGTGACATTGTGAAGCCAAGTCCAAAGCGATAAGTTTAGCTCTAACATGGGCTCTGTGTGAAGGCCCAACCTGTACAGTACAGCAAACGCCTGAATGCAAGCAGGAACCAGAGGAGCTAGTGAAATGGTTTTCGAGGGTGTGACCCAGAGCGATGTGCAATGGCAAGGAAAATGGTCTTTTCGACCTCAGAAAAGGTTGGAAGAGACATGCTAGAGACTGAGTCGGTAGATCCGTGGGCATCAAGCCCAAGTCCAAGTCCTAGCCTAATCGGGTAAGATGAACTTGAGAACACCTTGCAATGGGAGGCAACTGCCTCAGAGCAAAGTGAGGAGTGGACTGCTGAGGGGCTAAAACAGCTATCAGCTCCTGGGCAGAGCATGTAGAACATGAGGAAGAAATGGAGTAAGTTAGTAAGGCAGCTGGTAGTGAGACTGGGCTGCCAGTGGACCTAACAGCAAGTGAGCCACAAGAGACTGTACAGGGCTCAAGAGAAGTTTTAGAAAGTACAGGGATGGACTGCATTTCCCTGTTGTGACCATCCTGTTGTGACCATCCAAAGCTGGCTTGGCCAGGTCGAGCTTGCATAAAAGCAGCAAAGAGGAATGCCTGATCAGATGCAGGGCTGAGGCAGAGTGTGGACTCAAATATCAATTTTCCCAAGATGGATATGGGAACCCAGAGGACCATATAGCTGAATGGTTATGGGAAGAAGCCAGAGCTACCATTAAACCCAATGTCTGTAAGTTTGTGAGGCTCAAACTATGCCATAACAGGTTAACATTTTGGAAGCCTGGTCACACTCTCTACCTAGATTCTGTCCAAGTAATTGACAAACTGAAAAGAAACAGTCCACACCAAAAGATGTGTTTGTTTAGATGCGACAGTAGTTTGTGGTCCTCATCCTGAGTGGTACTATCCCTGAATACCACCTTCAGCATGATGGTGCAAGTCCCCTGCCAAGTGCCAAGTGGAGGAGACCAATGTGGTGCGTCTGTCCTGCCAAATCCAGCTTCGATGGGGATGTCTCCTGCCAAGCACCAAGTGGAGAGACCAGTGTGGATGCTTCTGTCCTGGTATGTCCAGCTTGAACTCCATCTCCAGCACCCAGGCCCAGAGGTGGCATGGAAGACACTGATCCGAAGATTTGTTGTCAACCAGATCCAAAGAGGTGATGCAGCTAGTCAACCTGCATTTCAGGATATGGTAGGCCAAACTGTCCTCATAACATTTCATTTTATTGACTGTGCCCATAAGTGAAGATATCTGTTGAACTGTTGGTCCTAAAGAGACATCTGGACCTGAACTGCATTTAACAGGCCTCAAGCCTATCCAAGAACTGTTCTAAAAAGACTGTTCTTTCAGGACATTTTCCTTAGAGCCGGGACTTTGTAGGACCTCCTCCCCAAATATTTCGTATGTTATTTTGATACTTTTATACTGCCTTTTGTAGAAAACCCTTTAAAAACTTTTTGGGATAGTGTGGTATCTGCTGATGGGAGGTCTGGTTACTGTTGGAATGTTTTCTTTTGCAGGTGCTCCTGAGTGAAAAAGAGACAATAGGATGTTTTAGGACTCCACAGAGGAGAAACACAAACACTCTAGCAAGAGTGAGCACTCTCCCCAGGTCTTCTCTCTGTCAATGTCCACTGTGAGTACATCAGTGCCCAGAGTATACTGCACACTAGAGCGATTCTAGCTGCTCTTTCTGAGGATGCGCCTCTGTTATCTTCTACATCATCAACAACACCCAGCCTGTCTCTTCCCCTGCACTCGCCAGCAGTCTCTTCATCAATGAGCTCTCAGTGGGGCATAAAATTACAATGCCACCATTGCCTTCCCTGTCGAGGGTTCTTTATATAACCCACCATCGGGTTCCACCTGGTGGTCATTGCGATTACTCCAGGGGCCGGGTATTACTCTGCATGTTCCGTTCCTCTTTTCGTCGACGGCTTTCCTGTCTACAGCCAGAGTCCCATCAAAATATAACATCAGTGAGTCATTTGGTACTGCAACCCACTCCAATCTCATCCATTATTCCAATAGGGTCAACAAGGAATAACCCTGTGACTACTGACACTCCCCAATTAGCCATGGTGGATTTAGTTATTTATTTATTAAATTCTCAGATTACAAATACCTTTGAGCAGAAACTGCTCGCTTACAAAGGTTCCACGTCAAAGGATGAGGGTCAACATACATACAGAGGTAGTAAAAGAATGCACAATAAACAACCAAAACAACTAAAGAAAAAATAAAGATACTCAGTTATAACATATTTTGAGATAATATTCATATAATGAGCAGCTTGAGTAGGCTGGCTGAGATAACAATAAGAGATAGAGGGCACCATAGGCAGTTAGTATTGTAGGCGTGCACGACCGGGAGAGGAGGTTGGCAGGCTAATGGGCCACTGTTCGATGGTGGTGGAAAATGTCTTGTACCAGTGGAGATGCGAAGCAGGAAAGGAGTCACAAGGAAGGCCCGGTGCCAGAGGGAATGAGACTGGGAAAGGCGGGCTGTGAGACATGAGTGAGCTGGGAGGTGTTTAGATGTCGGCCAACTGGTGACTACTATCTTAGAAATATACCCACAGGTAGCCACTTCAACTCCTGTTTCAGTTCCGCCTAGACACTCCTCTGCCTCTAGAACTGCCAGTAATTCACCAGCTCTTTGTGTCTTTCCTATGATATTGAAATGGATGACCCTTACTTACAAGAATGGGAACTGGAGGAGTAGGACGAAGGCACGGATCAGGGAAATATTTCACCTTCTCCAGCTTCCTTGATTTCCTCCTTAACAGAGGAACCTGTTCTGAACCTTCCTTGTTCCCCTCCAGATGAAACAACATTTGCAGATGTTATGCAACATCTCCAGAAAACTTTTGGGTTTCCGAAACCTCACAAGATGCTTTTAGCGTGAAACTTGCTAGTTATTTGGGATTACCCAAAACTCCATCTCTGGGTATCCATCCTCTTTTAGAGGCATATGAAGACGCTATTCTAGCGGCATGACAGCAACCTTTAATATCCCCTTCTAATCCTAAGAAGGCTGATGGAACATATCAAGCCCCAATGGAATATCCTTATTTTCATCCCCTCACTGGCTGATTCAGTGGTGAGAATACTGCCATGTTAGGTCAGTGAGACAAAGCATCTTAGTGCCCAGCCTCTGGACAGACAATCCCATAAACTGGATGTTATGGGTAAACAAATGTTTTCCTCATCTATCATGACTTTAAGGGTTCTGAACTATGAATCATCTCCTCAAATACCAAGAGGATTGGAAATCAACTCAGACCTCAGTACAGACACTTCTGGACACAGCTTCTAAAGAAAAGCTTACCCATGCTATTAAGACTGCATCAGCTGTTGGTTGGCATCTTCTCTGTGCAGCCTACCAGGCTGTTGACTTTTCTGCTCATGCTGCCTCTGCCGGTATTTGTCTTTGGAGACATTCATGGCTGAGAGTTCACTAAGGAAAATGAGGAGCTAGGAGGCTTATAGGCCCATGTATGCTCCTGTCATCTAATATCTATAACAGGTAACAAAAACCTATCAAGTCGTTTTTAAATTCCTCTTTGGTTTTACTAGAGATGACATCCAGTGGTAGTTTGTTCCATAGGGTAATAATTCTATTAGTATAAAAATATTTCCGACTGAAGTAATTAATTTTTTCCAGTTTATTGTAGCGGTGACCTCTAGTGATGTGAGATGAAATTTTGAATTCAAAGCCCAATTCAGTCAGAAGCTAAGGGTCCTTCATGATATCATACATAAAAAGTTGATCTCCTCTCGGACATCTTGTGGCAATGGCATCAACTTAAGTGAATTAAGTCTATTTCCATAGGCTATGTTATGATGCCCTTTAATTTGCTTAGTATATTTTCTTTGCACTTTCTCAAGCAAGTTTGGTTCAGATTGCTTGTAGGGGAACCGAAACTGTGAGGTGTATTCTAAATGCGGTCTAGCATATGTCCTATAAAGGGCATTAGAAGCATGGATCCCTTAATTTAATATTCTGTTTTAGTGTCAACAGCTTTGCTAAAATCAATATATACTATGTCATAGGGTATTTTGGTATCCAGTTGCTGGCTAACCTGTTCATAAAAGCACATTAAGTCAGTTAAACAGCTTCTACTCTTAATGAAACCATATTGTTCAGGGTCTAGATGTAATAAATGGGGCTAAGTCCTTGATTAGACTTTCAAGTACTTTGCAAATAGCGGATGTTAAACTGATAGATCTGTAGTTCTCCCATAGATTTTTGGGCCCTTTTAATATTGTCTTGAGCATGCGCAAGCAACAGATTGGGTAACTTGGAACAGCAGGTTTTGGAGGTGCGGCCATGTTGTGGCAAATGGCACCACTGCTTTTTCAGGCTGGGCTGTGTGGCACAAATTAAATACACTGTCTATGACAGCAGTTGAAAAACATGCCATCAACTTAAAATAATTTTGCCACTGCAAAAGGGAGCAACCCGTCATTGCGGGCGTGCCTTCCTGGTGTAACATTTCAATAAACATAGCGGCATTACAGTGCTGCCTGAAAGCCGACGTCAGGTGCCCAATCCCCTGTCTGCATGCCCTCTCCCCAGTTTGACGATGGGGAGCCCAATCCCCATCAGCATAATGTGCTCCTGTTTGAATTTGACTGCTGAGGGTGTCCAGTCCCTCGGCATCATGTGCCCAAACACGGACATGTTTTGTGTACCGGCGGGGGTCCAGTGCCCGTCAGCTTCAGTCCCCTCACAAAGAAAGACAGGTGGCACACTGGGAGCCTACCCTAGTATGCGAGACACACCTGTGGAAAAAAAAACAAAACCTTCCCATGCAGTTTTTTGTTTTATAAAACCTGTAAAACAGAAAACAGTCCTCACTGTCTCTGGTGCCCCTCCCCAGCCCATGCCCACCCTCTGCATACCCCACCTTCCTGCACCCTCTCACCCCATACTAAGCTCTGGAGCCGGTCGCGATCTTGGTGGACCGGAATACGTTGCACTCTTCAAAGCCGACCGTGAACTGAAGAAATGCGGCAACCTGTATAATGGCATAAATGTTTTTTTTTTCAACTTTGGTGCATATCGCGGCCATTTTGAATTTTGGCACCACATTTTCAGCATAGAGTTCTTGGGACCCACCTCTGCCGCGAACTCAGTCACTGTCATTTCGTTATTCGGTCCCAAAGGTGATTTCACGGTCACTGCAATCACCTTTCAGGATTGATTCACGAAACGAAGTGTCACAGTTCATGAGGTAGCTCTCAAAAGGCTATGTTGCAAATCTGTGAACAAATTCCCAGAAATGACTGTGTTACTGGCATGCATAACGCAGTTCCCATGCACTCATAAGTTCGAGAATTTTAATATTTTCACTCCAGATTTTCAACACTGCCATTTTTCCACACCTCCTTATGAACAGTACAGCTGTTGTTTTTCACATCTGGCCTAAAATGTGTTTTCGCACATGTGGCACACAATGGCGTGGTTGGTGTGCGAAATCAATGTTCGAGACAGATTAAGAGAATCACAGTGACAGTGTTCATAAGGAGAGGTCCCAAAAGCCAATGTTGCAAATTTGGTGAAAAAATTCCCAAAAATGACTGTTACCAGCGTGTGTTGTGCAGCTTCTCATGCGCCTCCCAATTCCCAATTTTTTGTATTTTACTCTAGATTCTCAAAATTGTCATTTTTGCACACCGCCTAATGAACAGTACAGCTGTAATTTTTCACATGGTGCCCGAAACATGTTTTTGCACCTGTGGCACACAATGGGCACGGTCACTGTGCAAATCAACGCTTGGGACAGTTTAAGAAAAATCACAGTGCCACTGTTCAGGAGTGGAGGTCCCAGAATACCTATGTTGGAAATCTGGTGTAAAAAATCCCCAAATAATTACATTACAGTGTGTTGCGCAGTTTCTACACACGCTTGTGACTTCACCAATTTTGTTGTATTTTCACTCCTCATTTTCAGCATTACCATTTTACACCTCCTCATGAACAGTGAAGCTGTGATTTTCACATCCTGTTCGAAATGTGTTTCGCACCTGTGGTGCCAAATGGCATTGTCATGCAAAATCACCTTTCGCCTAACAAACTGATAGTGTCACTGTTCATGCGGTAGGGTCACAAAAGCCCATGTTGAAAACTTGGAGCAAAATACCAAGAAATGCTCGGGCATTAGGCTTCTCCACCATAACGTCCTACCCTGTAGGGACTGACAGTCATCAGGGTGTGACTTGGGATTGTTGAGAGTAATGCCACCCCACCCTGCAGTGAGTGACAGGCATGAGGTGTGCCTTGGACCCTCGGCCCCAAAATTCACCCTATTATCCTATACTGCACCCATTTCAGTGTATTTCCGTATGGAATGGGGTGAGTGTAAAGCCTGAACACCCCAAGGCACACTCGACACTTGTCAGTGTCTGCAGGGTAGGTGAGATGCAGTGGCGTGAGCGTTATGGCTGATGACCCAAAGGCACACCCAATGCCTGTCAGTCTCTGCAGGGTGGGATGGGTTGACGTCGGTTCCATACTTCACTGCCATTCCTATTATGCATCTCTCTAACTCCTGCACTACCAATGCCAATGCCAGCAAGACAACATTCAGCATTGACAAATGCTTGTTATGGATAGGTATCACGTATGCTGTATTCCACTATGGTGGAACATAATTGGAGGAGAGACATCCTTCAAACAAGAGCTTTAATGGTCAAATAATACTGTCAGTCAGCATGAAATGCATATAACTCAGAATATCATCTGGGCTTGATACTAAATTTGCCTTTTAGAGACAGATTTTTTTATGTAAATCATCTTATGTGAATATCATCACTGGGGATATTAGCAGTTGTCTGAACCTTAGACGTTGAACAAAATACTTTACAGAAATTCTTATTAAGGATGTTTGCCATTTCTAAGGGTTCGGTATCATACACTTGTCAACCAGTAACGGTTCAACTTGACAAGTGGGCTTTTTATTGAATTTATATAGGAAAAGAACAGTTTACTATTGCCTTTGTTGGCCGATGAAGCAAGGTTATGCTCCCATTTAATTTTAGCTTTTCTAATTTTTGTTTATATTTCTTCTGTATTTTAAGATAAGAATCCCAGCTTTTAGATGTCCTGGTTTTAAGAACTTGGTATATCTGTTTTTAACTTGACCAGACAGTTAAGTGACTTGTCCATCCATTTTGCCTGGTGTTTATGGCCATTATTTTTATACTTAGACGGGACAAAGGTATCTTTAATGTGGTGTAAAATATCTTTCAGATATTTCCAAGAATTGTGAATAGGATTGTTGGAAAAATTTGTTCCCAGTCAGTATTATACAGAGCAGTTTTCATCGCCTGTACATTATCCTTGATATAAAGAAAACTTTAGTGGTAGAAGGGCTATAAATAATATTTTAATAAATGAAAAGTAAACTGTGTTCTGATCACTACTGCCTATGGGGTGTCCCACACAGATGTTGTCGATTTCTTGGTGGTTATTACATAAGACCAGATCTAAAATGTTATCCCCCTTGTTTCAGTTCAGATACATTGTTTTAACTGTAACTGGTTACAAATGCCTAATAGTGCTTTTCCGTGGCTTGATGTAGATGTGTTGTCAAACCAGTCAATTACACCTAGATTAAAGTCACCCATTGTAATAACATCGCCTAATTCACATGCCTTGTCTAATTCCATTAACATAGCATTGAATACTTCAGAACAGGTGTTGGGAGTCGATAACATGTGCCTAGTATAATAGGTTCAGAATCACGAATCAGCAGTTTAACCCATATAGAGTCTGTAACAACTCCATGGGTTTTGACTTCAACGGTGATATCAATTGTACTAAGGTTTTCATTAATAAGGTGACACTTTCTCTCTTTCTGTCAGTACGGTTAAGAATATGGGTGTGATAGCCAGGAGTCTAAGGTCCCAGAGGCCTACTCGTTGCCTCAGGTTTCAGTAACAGAAATGACGTTGATGTCTTTTGACTGGATAATAGAAGAAGTTCATCCACTTTGTTGTGAAGACACCTGGCATTAAAATATAGAAAATTAAGTTGGGTAGACTCATTAGTGCAATAATGTTGGTGGGACCATTAGAGAAGATGGTGTGCCCTCCCCAGTATTCAGTTTAAAGAGTTATTTATGGCTGTCACAATATGTTTGCTCAATACTGAGCTGCCCCTTCTGCTTAGGTGTAAGCCACCACCACAAAATAGTTCAAACCTATCACAAATTCCTCCCAGTGAGTAATACATAACAGTTCTTGTTTGAGACACCATTTCCTCAACCATTCAGCTTATTGCCTTTATTTTGTTGCTAATGTAAATAGGGGCTTTTGGAATGGAAAGAATTTCTGAGAAACCAATGTGACATCCAGGCTCCACTAATTTGTTAGATAGGGCCACAAAATCTTGCTTGATAGACAGAAAAGAGTCGTGGGTAACATTGTTTGCCCCTATGTGTAGAATGACCAAAGGTTTTTCACCAGTCAAATAGTATACTATCAACCATGGCAGTGATGTCTGAGATTTTTGCTCCATGAAAATTGGAGCAAGTTCTGTTAACTTTATCTTGATCACAGACAGCACTGTCTAAATGTTTAATAGATCCCCAACACGAAATCTTGCCTGGGGGTAGGGGTAGAAGTGATGGTAGAACATAAGTATTGATAAAAGGATCATCCCCATTAGAAGCAAAAGGAGTCCCTGAGGAGGACCCCTAGCAGTGTTACAGAAAGGGGATGGGAGAGTGCCCTGTTGTAATGAAGGGGGCTGTTAAGGACACATGAGGGAGAGACAGCTGGAGGAGAACCATTATTGGTCATAGAATTAATAGGGTTTACAAGGGGACCCAGGTGGTAACACAAAGTGGTTCTACTAAGGAGGGAGCTGCAGTAAAGTTTGAAAACATGCCCTTGGAAATATCACATGACTGACTAGTGAGAGTGAGGGCAGAAGTAGCAGATGTAATTGGGGTACAGAAAGTGGTGGAAGTGGATGGAGCCTCTGATGGATGTAAACTGAGAGGGTCAAATCTATTGCTCAGCTATAATGAAAATGCATCAGCTTTACACCCATTTTAAACATTCTTCTGCTGTGTACCTCATGCCAGTGGTCATCTGACCCTTCTAGAGGTCATCCTCTTGGTCCCTTTTCTTAGTTTGGAGTGCAAGGTGGGTGGCAACAGCAGGGTCAGTGGAGTCACGGGTGTGGCGCTTGACCAGCTGGTTATGATTATTGTATGATATTGGTATTATAAATAAATGGTCAGTGTATGAAATGTCAGTCTGTGAGATTTGGCCCTTTTAAATTACAAGGTGTCAGCAGTTAAAATCACAGGATGTATTACAGTGACCAGGAGATCTCTGTAATGTAATTAACTTCCTTGAGAAATTGCATTTTATGACCTTTTATGACCTCATGCTTTTGAGGCTGGAAACTAAATATACATTTCTTTACATCAGGACAGGACATAATTTAACTGATTCCTGTTGGCTATCTCACACCTGGATGATGGACTGTAGGGTTGTAAACCTCAAAGGAACTGGTTGATCAAAACTCATAATTTGGGAAATGGGTTTTGCTCATGTCAGATTATTAACATACCTCGGGTGGAAATCATTTTTGTAATGTTATATTCTAAAAGGAGGAGCTAGATGACTCACAGAATGGGGTGTAGAGACACAGAGTTTAAACTGATACTTGTGTCTGAAAAGTAAGTCATATCTTTTGGACTCTTAAAACAAGATCTCTAATTTAACTGCACTTACAGAGGTAATACATTAGATAGAAAAGATCTAAATGTATTGTGGTAGGAGTTTGTTCTGTAGTTTTCCTTTTTTTCTTTTATGTGATTGTGATGCTCTTTTATATTTCTTCTGTATTTTATCTTACTGTTTTAATCCATTTTAGTAAACATATTCTTTAAGATACTGCCTGGGTCTCCCAGTTTTCTTGCTGCATGTGGAGTGCCTATATTATTGAGTCTGACAACTGTTCAAGGGATTGATGGTGTTACTAAGCTTGGTAAAGGTAACAATATACCTAAGGTCTCTTATAGAGTTTTAAGGGTTCATTTGGATACCTGGTTAGGTGCTCTTAGACGAAAGATATATTCGCCCCCAAAGAGAATATTATCTGAGCTTATACATTTGGGTACACTAGCATAAGGTTCACAGCTTGAATCCCCTAGAACTTGCAACTAAAGGTGATTCGGATCCAAAAGCAGACAGGAGGGTTACCCTGTCTGTTATCTATTCACACTATCGCTCTGAGGTTTGCACTGTGGGAGCAGAGGGCCTGACCTCGGTGCGTTTGTGACAACGGATGGTGCCTTGTACAGGTTGAGGAGTTAGACTTGCCTTTGGTAGTATTCGTATAACAGGTGTTGTGGGCAGGAAGGAGGGAGGGTGGAGTAGTGGTTGCGTTGACCCAGATAAATCTTCACCAGAAGCAGTCTGGAGGCCTTAGCTCCTTGCTGTCTTCCAAATTTGAAAGCTTTACATTAAACATAGCTATTTCTTTATTTAGCTCTGCATTTTGTAAGCACTTAGTACACATAAACCTTTGTTTGGGTACAGGTGCAGCCAAGATTAAATACATAAGGCAAGATGTACACGACACCAACCTTCCCTCTAGTGTCATGATTGTATCGGCCATAGTAAGTTAGTAAGGTGATAGATGTAATGTAAGAGAGTGCTTGTGCAACTTATAGTTTGTATCTTACACACAAACAGTGTAAGTAAGCCAACAGTAGTAATGGAGTGTCACAAACAACCGCTATGGATTGCTTTATATATAAGTGGATAACACTGGAGCAGCCTTATAAAGAACTCATGCATAAAACTGATTCAAAACAATAATAGACCATATGGAAACTGAGACTTTCAAAGTACAATGAAGGGTGTCGGGTTGCTTCAATAGCTACAATATATAGTATGGTTACTACAAGAGCAACCGATAATTACAGGTCTATGAATACAAAACTAGGCTTACCTCACAAAGCACACAAGGGTGGTAGTCCACTTCCACACCAGATATGCGTGTCTCCATGCGCTGTGTGCTCACCCTGCTCACTGCAGGATGTGAATTTGTAGTCCCTGTAACCTGAAGTGCTTTGTAGGGTCACAGGACTACCAGGATTACCCTGAATATTTAATTAATTAATACAGCGGGTGAAAGCCACTATGCATGGCCCTGATGCACTTGCAGACCACAAGTTGCCCCAGCACAAAATAAGTTTTTAAATACTGCACCCGGCTAGACTGGTAATTCTTAAAGAGCAAAGTTCAGAACTGCGGTCCCTCTTCCTCTTCCTGCTAGGCAGGAGAAGGACTCAAGTGCACTATTAATCGTGAGTAATAACAGTAAAATAAAAGCACCGTGCAGTTTCACAGTGCAGAGCGATAGAGGTCCTGACTAAGCTCTGCACAAATTACAACAACAGCCCGCCACTGCAGGGCTTGAATTTGTAGTCCCTGTAAGCTGGAAGTGCCTTATGGGGTCACAGGACTACCAGGATTACCCCAGATATTTCATACAGCAAGTGAAAGCCACTCATGCATGACCCTGACACGCTTGCAGCCCACAAATTTCCTCAGCACAAAATAAGATTTTAAAATGCTGCACTCTGGCTGGACTGGTAGTTCTTACAGAGCAAAGCTCAGAACTACTGGTCCCTCTTCCTGCTAGGCAGGAGAAAGGACCCCAAGTGTGCTACTAAGCATGAGTAATAACAGTAAAATAAAACAGCAAAGTGCAGTTTAACACTACAGAGCGATAGAGGTCCTGCCCAAGCTCTGCACAAATTACAACAGCGTTTCTGGCGTTGCTCCGGATGTCAACATTCCATTCTAAATGCACCCTTTAAGGGTCATCACCTTTTCGTCCCCAGACCCAGGACATTTTAATTAACCTTTAAACCTGTGGTCGCACTTTGAAGTTGGTACAGTCACTGTCAGAATCAACCAAGGAACAAACCCTGTTATAGAGGGAATTTTCAAAGGCCTGCTGGTGGACAGAGGCCTGCCTCTGAAGCCTCACCAGTGTTTTTATACAGTGGCATCACCACCTCCCTCCTTCTGCTAGTGATCCTCTGCCTATGCACCTGAGCATGCCACTGACCTTCACTACAGCCATTGTACACTGCTTAGACATCTTTAGGTTGTTGAAATGATAATCCCAAGATCCCTTTCTTCCTTGATGACTATCAGCAACTCCCCCATCCTGTAGCTCACCCCTGAGTTCCTACATCCCAGGTGCATTGTATTGCACTTTTGGAATTGAACCTCAGTTTCACACCTCAGACCAGTTTTCTTGGGTCCCTCCTCATTTTCTCCACCCTTCTGGAGTATCTACCCTGTTGCAGATCTTGTTGTCATCTGCAAACAGGCGAGACCTTTCTCTCCAGCCCTTCTGCTATGGCACTGATGTACACATTAAACAGTACTGGCCCAATGACTGACCCTGAGGTACCCCACTTGTTACCCCTCTCCCGGATTGGATCCCATTTACCACCACTCTCTGCCTCCTGTCTGTTAGCCAGTTTCCTACTGTGACCCATGCCCAGACTACCCATCTTGTTTACCAGCCTTTCATGTGGGATGGTGTCAAAGACCATGCTGAAATCAAGGTAGCCATGTCCCTCACTCCCCGATTCACCTTCTTTGTAACCCAGTCAAAAAATCTGTCAGATTCATTTGACATGACCTCCCTGCTGTGAATCCATGCTGTCTTGGGCACCATTGGATTCCAAGTGCATATTCTTTCTTTCAAGCAGTACTTCCATGATTTTACCCACTACTGATGAGAGGCTGACTGGCCTCTATAGTTTCCGTCTTCTCCTGCTACCGTTTTGTGAAGAAGGACCATATGCCCTCCTCCAGTCCTCAGGAACCACCCTGTGTTGAGTGACTCTGTGAACAGGGCTGCCAGTGGCACCACTAGCTCCCTCCGTAGCTCCTTTAATATTCTCAGGTGTATGCCATCTGGCCCCATTGCTTTGTCCACCTTCAGTTTCACAAGTTTCTCCAGGACTCTGTCCACTGTAAATGGACTTGTGTTAACCTCCCTCCATGTTTGTTGCCCAGTTGTGGTCCCTGTCCCTCCCTTCTTCAGTGACTACTGAGCAAAAGTATTTATGCTTTTCCAGGTCTCCTCCTTACAGTCGCTCTCCTCCCTTTGAGCCTTACAGTACCTCTCTTGGCTTTCCTTCTTTTGCTGATGTACCTAAAAATGTCTTGTCCCATTTCTTTACTGTTTGTGCCAGTTTTTCTCTGTCCTCACTTTTGTGCTCCTAACAGCCTTCCCTGCCTCCCTTAGCCACTTTAGCTACACCTTCCTGTCTTCCTTCTGAGTATCCTTATATTTACAGAAACCCACCCTTTTGTCTTTACCCTCTCTGCCACTTCTTTAGAGAACCATAGTGGTTTCTTTGTCTCTTGCCTTTGGTTATTGCCCTCGTGCATTGGCTTGTTACCTCCCCATGGCTCCCTTTGTGTGTTCCTTCAAAAGGTATGGGACATCTCAAGTTGTGCCATACAGTGGAACAGCGAGGTGTCCCATATCTTTTGAGGGCATTCTACATGAAGCCTCCTATCTGTAATCCAGTCCCGTCTTGGGACCTGAATTTTATGTTGGAGAAACTTACTTTAGCTCCTTTTGAGCTGGCCGCGACTTCCGTGCTGCACGTTCTGTCATGGAAAGCATTACTTTTAGTTGCTATTACTTCTGCTCGGGATTTCCGAGCATCAGTCTCTGATGTGTGAGTCTCCTTATTTAATTTTCCACAAAGACAGGGTGTCTTAGTGTATGAATCTAAGTTTCTTCCTAAGGTGGTGGTGGGTTTACCTTAAATAAAACTATCCACCTGCCTGTTTATTATCCGAGCATGCCAGTCCAGTGGAAGCATTGCTCTATACCTTAGATGTGCATAGGATTCTGCATTACTGTACACACTGAACAAAGGGCTGCAGAAAGTCCTCACAGCTGTTTGTTTCTTTTGCCCAATGGGAAAGTGGGCATTCCAGTTCTAAACTATGCCTGCCCAAATGGTTGGCCAACTATTATTTTTGTTATAGGAATGTAACCCCTTTGAGGGCCTACCTAAAATTGCTGTTTCCTCCCATTCTGCTTGTTGCTCCTCTTGGTATCCCCCATTATTGTCATTGCCCAAGTCCATGTAAGTGCCCCAGGTCCCTGAACTGCCCTGTGCTTTATTTCAGCCCATTTTGGGCTTAAAACATGGACCATGACTCTCGCTGCTCTTTATCTTTTCTTTTAAGCAAGCAGGCAATGCGCATGTCTGTGGAAGCTGCTTGATGCCAACCGTGTTTTTGCAGTCGAGCGAATGGTGTTTCAGTGGTCCCGGTCCTCTCTGGGCTCAGTGGGTGCGGGTTACCTTGGTGAGGAGCCTCACAGAAGTGTAAAAGGTTGTTCTAAAACAGGGCATAAACGGGACTAATCAATATTAATTAAGCTCCTAATGTATATTGATGAGTAGCTGCCTGCCACCTAGGGGTCTGTGTTTGCAGCAGTGACAGCAAAGGTACTGTACACATATTTGGGAGTGGACTCTTATGAAAGGGCACAGTTGGGGCTTCATTATTGTGGGATTTATATAAATTAGAAGTTAATTGTCTGGCTGCACTGGAACTCTAAAGTGGGGACTCTATGAACTACTATGAGACTGTATGAGAGCAGCCATGCTGATGATACTCTGACTCTATTGTGCAGCCAATCAGGTGTCTAGGCACCCAAAGACTATGAAAAGGGACTTCTGGGAGAAGGACCTTGACCAGTGGGTAATCAATGAGGGATGATCACTATGGACATATGTGATTGATAATGCATTGCAGCCAATGAGAGAGCAGGAGTGTTGGGAAGAAATCCCGAATTTGGGTCAGTCTTGGCAGTGCTGCTGTCAGTCAAGAGGGATCTACGCTGAGAGAGCTGAACTATCTGAGGCCTTTCACAGTACTTATTCTGAGAGATAAAAGGAATGCTGTCTGAGAGAGACTGAGCTAGTGTGTGAGCGCTCAAGGTACTGTATTTTGGACTGTGCTGTTTATTTGGGAGAAATTACCTGCTGCAGAAATCCTGCATGCCTACTGGGACTTTGTAAAGTTGCATAGAGAGTTTGAAAGTCCCTGGAACTGGGTACCAGTTGGGTTGAGTGAAAGTCGTTCTAAGGACTGGAGAAAATTGCTAAGAGCTGAGGGCAAGCTAAAGCTGCATTGGAGACTGGGTTGAAGTTGACAGACTGAGCAAAGCAGAGCAGGTGTGTTTATACCTCCGAATTCCTGCATTGTTGTTCAACCCAGTGCGAAGTGAAACTGTTGCTTAAAGCTTGGAAGTCAGTGGCCCAACGGCACCACAGGAACAAAAGTTAAAAGTTGCCTGGCTACCCCTGGAATTGCTGTATTGGTGCAGGAAAAGAGTGATCTCTTCCAGTTTTGGAGGTACTCTCCAGAGTCAGGAAGGAACCTGTCAACCCTTTCCAAGTGGGGCCTGCTAGCCTCAGGGGTCACCAGCATTTGCTGGGGTGCTAGGGCACCTGCAACCCATTGTGGGAGTCGTCTGTGGAGCCACTGGGTCTGGGCCTTCTGAAGCTGGGTGGCACCTGTGTTTGGGCTCTGCAATGGGCCAGAAGAGGCTGAAGGTGACAAGCAGCGAGACCTTCAATCAAGGGGAGAAGCTGCTAGATCTTCAATCAAGATCGAGGCCTCAAGACATCTTTCTGTGTTCCAAATATTGTGTCCCTGAGGACAAGCCCATCACTCCCGGACCAGTGGAGCCCTGGATTCTGAGATTTCTGAGAATCTTCAAACCGTGAGTACCCAGGGCTTGCCTTGGAATCCAAAAGGAGTGTTCAATACAAATTACTAATAATTCTTCCAGTGTTTTAGGGCCTCAACAGCCAGCCAACATATGGCACTGTCCAGGCCTGCAACTAGTGGATAGAAAAAAAAGACCCTTGGGACATACAGTAACACTGGTACCAGTGGGCAGCTGGGGCGGTCAGGCCTATGGGCCCATGTTGATACTGCCTTGCTATTTAGTACTAATCTTTTTTTCCCACAGCTATCCCTTGTCCAGGTACCCCTATCCTAACCCATTTTCCCCATTAAAGCTGTGATTTATTGTTTGGAACTGCTGTGTGAGGGGTATTTTGTGACTGTCAATTACCAGGTGTTTATGGGCATTGGTACTGGAAACTGTTGTGTGTACACTTCTGGAAGCTTCTGTGGGTGATGTAACTGCTCAGGTAATTATGTGCTCTGTTGCTGAGTTTAAATTGATGTGATCTGGGATTGTTTGCCACAGTTTGCAGTGGGGAAGGAACAGGCTACACTTCTGGAGGAGGAGGAGAGCAAACAGGCCACAGCAGAGGACGGCAAGAGCACAGTTTGGAGGGAAGTGAACTTAACTTATTTTTTCTTTTACCAACAAGGGCATAAAACAGCTAAGGGTTGCTGCTATTTACTGTGAGGAGGTTGATTGTCTTGTGAGAGACCAGGGGTGAGGGAAGATGAGCAGGAACAGTGCAGGAGGGGATGTAGGAAGGCTGGTTAACTGTAGTGTGTGTGGGGCTGCCATCTTCTTAAAGAGTGCATGGAGGGCAGGGGTGCTTGGTGCAAGCAGATTGTGCAGCTAAAGAAGAAATTGCATGGCTGAGGAGGAAGCTGTGCAGAAGAGAGGAAAAGGGGTGGACGGCCAGCTGGGAACAAGGGACCATAGGAACTGATACTCAAATGGCACAGATTGCAGGCACAAAATGGAATAGGTAGGGGAGTAAATGGGCCAGCACCACCGTGCCCTCATGAGCCACTAGAGGAAGGAGCAAAGAGTGGACAATGGTCCAAAAGGGTTAGACATGGACCTGGGAGGGAACAGAACCGGAACATTCAGCAGAAAGGATGGAGACAATCCAAGGAGAGGTGAGAGAGAGAGCAACAGGTTCTCTGTGCTGGCTAGCCTGAAGGAGCTGGAGGCAAGGAATTTCAAGGGGAAGCAATAGCAAGGGGGAGGAGAAACAAATGGAGGTTATCGGCCTGGCAGATGGCAAGGCCAGGATGGCAGAGGCTACAAGTAGGATAGCAAAGGCTAAGGACGGGGGTGGGATGGAGGAGGCATTAGGGAAGGGTGAGCAAGCAGATGGTGGACAGAGGTTGAATGAAGGTGGTAATGTTGGTGAGGATGGGGAGCTGGGAGGGCAGACAAGAGGGTGGAAAGTGGGTACATCTTGGCCCAGCTGGTGATGCAACATGGGCGGGGGTCAGGAGTGCATTGGAACTTAAGAAGGCTTCGGGGGAATAGGTAGAGCAGGAGGAAATGGGGGCATGGGGAGCGAGGATCCGCATGGGGACTGTGGCCTGCAAGGGGAGGACAGCCAGGAGGCAGACGTGATGGAGTGGAAAAGTTCATTGGATTGGGAAACCTGGATATAGGAGAGAGGGGAGCACATGGATCATGGGAGACAGGAGGGAGGCAGAAATGCTATGCCAGTGAGAGAAAAGAGACACTCCCTGGAGAGAACACAGTGGAGGAAGCAGAGACAACAGGGACAAAGACAGTGCTGGAGGGGTGGGACAGCAGGATAAGAGGCAGATTATGGGAGAGAAAACTGCAGGGCTGCAGGAATTAGAACAGAGGTCATCACACTGGACAACTCAGTAGTGAAAGGTATCGGGTGCAAAGGAGCCAGGAAGAGTTCTGTCTGAGTGGAATGCATGCATCCCAATGGATGCTCTTCTCCTCCTGGGGTGGGTTACCAGGTAGCATACAGTACCCATAGCTCCTCTGGCTGTGGAAGCACGGCAGTAGAGCACGGCTCTCCGAGTCCGGGAGGGGAGGATGCTGTCGGGCGCTTGACAATGGCATGCATCAAGCCGTCATTCATCTGGACCTCGTCCTCTGTGCCGGCGTCCTCAGGGATATTGGGACAAAATGGAGGAAAAATATATACACTCCCAGCCCAATGTGCAACATGAAACAGGGGGCCCTTGGTAGGACCTGGTGGATGAGTATGAGAGTGCGAGGCCCCTCTGAAGCCGAGGAGCCGAGCAAATAAAAAAAAAAAAAAAAAGGAGGATGGAGGTTGGGTGGAGAAGGGGTTGAACAGACAGAGGTGCTCAGTGAGTACTTCTGCTCAGTTTTTACCAGCGAGAGAGATGGGTCAACACTGCAGGGGCAGGGCAACACTGGCATGGGAGGATAGGATAACAGATGGGGAGATCCTGTGAGCAGAGTGCTTGAGGGCCTTAAGTCACTGAACATGAACAAGGCTTCAGGGCTGGATGGGTTGCACCCTAGAGTCCTGAGGGAGTTGGCTGAGGTGCTGGCGGCACCACTGGTAGACTTGTTCAGTACCTCCTGCAGATGTGGTGCGTGCCTCAGGACTTGAGGATGGCACATGGTACCCTGCACAGGAGTGGTCCCAAGGACAAGCCTGGTAACTATAGACCAGTCAGTCTGACATCTATTGTGGGTAAGCTAATGGAAACGATCTTTAAGGAAAGGTTGATGACCTTCTTGGAGGATAACAGTCTTATGGATGACAAACAGCATGAGTTTGTCTCCGGGAGATCATGTCAAACAAACCTAGTTCACTTTTTGACTGGGTGACAAAAGAACTAGATACGGTCAGGCCATAGATGTCCTGTATCTTGATTTCAGCAAGGCCTTTGGCTTGGTACCACTTGGCAGATTAACTAGTAATTTGACTGAACCTGGGAGTAGGGGAGAAACTGGTTAAGTGGGTTGGTAACTGGTTGGGACAGACATCAGAGGGTGGTTGTGGGGGTTCTCAACTCATAGGGCAGTGACCTGTGGGGTCCCACAGGGTTCAGTGCTGGGGCCGTGCTGTTTAACATCTTCATAGCCAATATAGCAGTTGGAGTTAAGAGCAGAATCAGTCTATTCACGGATGACACCAAAATAGGGCAGTTGTGGATGAGGTACAGGAAGGAAAAGGCCTCGAAGAAGATTTGGGAAGGCTTCAGCAGTGGTCAGACCCTTGACAGCTGGGTTTCAGTGCTGAAATGCAAGGTCATGCGCCGAGCGGAATCCTGGGTACATTTACCATCCTTGGAGGGTTTGGATATCCATCTCTGGCGAGAAGAAGGATTTGGGGTAATGGTAAAAGAATATGAATCACTTGTCTCAATGTAGGAAAGCAGCAGCAAAGCCAGTAGAATGCTGGGGCACATTGCTAGAGGAATCCCTCTAGGAGGAGGAAGTCTTTCTGCCATTGTACAGGTCACTGGTGAGTCCGCACTTGGGTACTGTGTACAGTTCTGGAACCCATACTTAAAGAAGGACATCAGGTTACTGGAGGGATATAGCAAAGGGCAACTAAAATGATCAGAGGTGTGGAGGGGAAGCCTTACGAGGATAGACTGAGGGACCTCAACATGTACTCATTGGAGGAGAGAAGGAGAGGGGTGATATGATTGAAACCTTCAAGTACTTAAAGGCATCAACACGGTTAGTACAGAGGGCATGTTTCGATTAAAGGGAGAAGGATTACTAGGGGCGCAGCCAATTTGGTGGGAGGTAGAGTCAGGAGGGAGGCGAGGCGTTACTTCACAGAGAGTGGTAGAGGGATGGAATGCTTCCTGAAGAAATGGTATCTCTTAACAGTGGAGAGTTTTAAAACTGGGTGGGATAGGGTGACAGGCAAGATACTAGTCAGTAGAAAGATGGGGGGCAAGGGGTGGAGGGGATCAGCAGGATTCTAACCTCTGTGCTGCACAATTGGGCAGACGCAATGAACCACTTGGCCTGTATCTTCTGGCAGTTTAAATGTTTTGTATTTGGTGTGTGGGGTGGCTGGTAGGGAAGTGGCTAGAGTGCAGCATCCCAGGGAGCTGTGCCAGCCAGTCACCTAACCCACTTATAACTTACTCTTGGTGGAGGCACCGTGCTGTTCATCATAATTTTGGGATAGAACCCCGACCACCACCGTAGCAGGACCCAAGCCCCTTAACCTGTTAGAGGGTCAACAGGTAGGGGTAGTGCAATAGGCATACAGCACGTGGGCTACAGGAAGTGCGATAAGGAGCTTCCTGGGGTTGCCCTTGGCCACTATACCAGAGGCATGGCTACTTCCGTTGCCTGTTTCAGGAATGTTTCAGCTACTGACATCCGTGCAGCTGCATCTGGAGTACTGTCCACACCTTCCGTAAACACTACAGTCTGGACCTTGCCTCTAGGAGGTGCAGGTTTTGGCCTGGCTGTGCTTCAAGGCCTCATGTGTTGAGGCCTGTATCACCTCCTTCCAGGCCTTGTCTTGGGCCTATAGCTGTTAGCCTTTTTGACTTAGGCCTCATAGCTTCCAGCCACCCCGTCCTGTTCCTGCCTGCTACTGTTTGGGACTCGTTCCTTAGGGGTGGCCTGATGCAAGAGATACCCTCAAGTAAGATAGTGCAGTTATGTAAAACTTACTGTAACAGTAGATCTTTGAGAGGATCACTTGCATCAGGCCATGCTGTCCTGCCCCTCCCCCAATCCGCCTTGGCCTCGGGCTCTGTGTCCTTGTCTTTCTTTCTCCTAAGCAGTCCAACTTCTGTTTGCCTTTTCTTACCAGGAACCTATGGTTCCTCTGCTGAGGATCTCTTGCTTATGGTCTCTGGTGGGAAAACTGAGGAGGGTGAGGGCTGCCCACGTTATATGGGACAGATGTCAGGCATCTGATATTGTAAGTGAGTGGCCCTCATGCAGACTGCTAGATAGAAAAGTTTCCATGTGGTCCTAGTGCCTGGCAGCTATGGTTTCTTAGGTGTGCCCTGATGCAAGAGATCATATTGAAGATCTACTGTTACAGGTAGTTCTGTGATTGTACTTTTCCACTACCAGTGTATCTGAGGAGACTACTGTGAGACAGTTAGATAGAAAAATGTCTATTCTGGAAGAGATAGAGCCTGTATTAAATATGTCCCGGTCTTGTGCACTATTCAGAATTAATCTTGTAAATCAGCTGTGGTAACCATGTCAACCAATGTATTGAGTCACAGTACAGTTCCTGTTTTTACTTAACTGAGCAGCCTGTGAACAGGGTAATTAAAGTGCCTTCCCTCAAATATAATCACCCATATAGAAAAAATAAATAAGGGTGCTTTTAAAAAACAAAAAAAAACAACAAATCCACTCTTTCTTCTTTGGATTGTGGGGCACATGCACTAAAGATCCTGAAGGACTCCCTACCCCTGTCCAAGTATAACATCAAAGCCCTACCCGAAAAATGTCCACTAGACGTGATAAGTGCCATGAAAATCCAGTCAGAACACTAACCCTGTCACAGAGTTCTTCTCCTGGAGACCAGAATGAAGATCTAATGTCCATAATGACTGTGCCCAAGAACTTTCAAATTGAGTTTTCATTCTGATATCTTGAAACAATAAAATGTCCACAGGCTGTTGTTTTAAAATTGCAAAGGTTGTCACACATTTATTATGAGCTTTAATACTATAAATATTCAGTGTGACAAGAGGTCATAATGCAGCAGAAAAAGACCTTAGTAGCACCATAATGAATTGTCTCCAATTCACAAAGACTGAGTCGTAGTGCAGTTCCTCCTTTCTTCAAAGATGAGGCCTCCTCATGAGTATTCTTAGGCTATGAAGGGGGTCTTATTGAGAGACAGTGGAGGAGGCTCATATCCTCCTCTTCATCAGAGTCTCCTACATCTTCCTGCCTAGGGCGGTAAACCTATCTGCCACGAGAATAGGCATGGTTTAAACAGAACAGTCTTAGGTTTTTACTGCATCCCGTTTTCTTCCTGAGAACTACAGTCATGGTACACAGTTCTTTTGACTTACCACAGTCTGGTCCAGCTGCATTGACGGGGTTTGGGGGCATGGCAGTGTCTCCTCCCAGGATATCAATCAGTATGTTCTTCTGGGTCTCAGTAACCTCTTGTATCTCAGGTACCTCATTCTTATCACTCTGAAGAGAGGCAACACCCTGTGACTCAACTATACCAGAGGGCTGTGATGTCAGCTGTTCAGCTGGTTGATCCTGGTCTCCTGAAAGAGGTGGGGAAGAGAGTAGAAGAATTTCCCCAGCGTCCTGGCCAAATTTCCCAGTTTGTTAAAAATGCTGCCAACAGCTTAATCTGGTTAAATTTCAGTTGATTTACATCTGTGTCTCCCTCCTCCCCAGGAGGTGGCTGAAAATAGAATTGCCTATCCTCCTCTCCCAGTTAAACTAAATAAATAAACTGAGGAGACCAAAACTTGATACAGTGCTCCAGGTGGGGTCCGATCAGGGTCTTATAAAATGGTAGGATTACTTCTCTGTTCCACTCATCACCCACTTCTTATGCCCTTCAGCTTTTGCTGACCCTCTTTACAGTAGCTGTTCCTGCTTGTCCAGCTTCACCCGTGTCTGTTATGACCCCTAGGTCCTTTTCCTCCTCCCTTCAGCAAGAGAACCCCACACAGTGTGTAGGTCCCATCTAACTCTTATTTTCCTCCTCAAGTGTAGCACCTTGCATTTGGCTACACTGAATCTGAGGTCCTGGAGTGAGATCAATAACCAAGCTTGTTTAGTTCCTCCTGAAGTTCGTTTCCATCCTTGAGGATTCCACAGGCCTGGTCAGCTTGGTGGCATCCATAAACCTAAGCAGCCTGTTGAAACCTCAGCTTCCAGGTCACTGATGATGTTGGGCAGTGTCCCCAGCACCAATACTTGAAGGACACCACTGAGTACTCTCCTCCACATGGAGTAGTGCCTATCCCCACCCTTTGCTCCATGTCCACAAACTAGTTAGTAATCTACCTTTTGTGTATGTCAGTTGCACTGCCCTGGATTTCATTGCCTAAAAGTTTGTCATTCACAATAGTATCAAAGACCTTGCTACTGTTCAAATTGACTCTGTCCATCCGTCAAAAAAGATAAAGTTAAGTTGGCATGGTATCCCTCATAAGGCTATGCTTAGAGAGGGCAAAACCTTGGCCTCAATCAAGTGCTCCATTATTGTATCCTTTGTTATGACTCCAGGACCTTGCTTAGCCCTGATGTCAGGTTAACTGCCATGTAGTTGCTCGGTCTGACCTTTCCACCTTCTTGGCGATGGGACACATTAGCCACTTTCCTGTCCCCAGGCACCATACCTGTCCAGACAGACTCCTGAAAGATTACTGCAAGTGACACAGTCAGTTGTTTCTCTAGCTTTAATGTGATCTTGGGGTGTCCCATTCACACCTTAGCATAAACTTTTCCAGGTAATAAGCTGCTAGGGCAGCCATGATGTCCAATAACTGTATCATGGATATACTAAGGCTCTTCCTCCCCCACTGGAGGCCCATTTGGTGACCAGCGGCGAAGTATTCGTTTCAGCATCTCAGCCATTCCTTTGTCTCCTCTTAGGTTCCCAACCTGTTTTTAAGGGCCCAATCCTCCTCTTCATCTTCCACCCTCCATTTATGCACTAGAAAAGGCTTTGGTAGCATCTCCAGCCCATCCTTGTCTTCTTAATTTTAGTTTTGTAGTCCATGAGTGCCGCTCTGTATTCCTCTTGGGCTTGAGGCAACCTGTCTCTTTCCAGCAGTTACAGACCTTATTATTTTTTTTTTTGTAACTTCATTTTTATTGCAAAAGGTCAGCATGTATGCAGAATATGGAGCAATCAGATACAAAGGACATACTTAACCATTCAACACACATACAGTGTACATACAATAACATACAATGCTCACTCACTGTAACAAACAAACAGGGAGCCATAACTTGAGTTCATTATAGCCCCTATTTGTTACATTGAGGGATGCTGAAAATTAAGCGAGCAATGACATTTTAGTTTAGCTCTCGACTGGCGCCTCCTCCCACTCACTTCCCAACTTCCTGACATGCCACTCTGCCTTTTATCTGTACTTTTTGTTTCATTGTTTCAAATGTATTGTACTATATATAGCATTAAATGAAATTAAACTTTTCCCATCAGTTTCCCTGCCCGCCTGCTTGCTCATTTTCATAAACTGCTGTCTTTATCAAAAGTGTACAAACCCAGTTGCTGCATACAAACATGCCAGCAGATACAGGCTATACAGTTTATCGAGTCTACTAGATTGCGCAGCTACTGGTGTAATTTACTGCAGCTTCCTCCCCACCCCTTGCCCGTCCATCTGTTTTGTCGCCCCCTTTGCTGAATTCTCCCTAGCTTCCCCGTTTCTGACCCTACCTTTGACCCTGTACCACCCTCTCTTAAAACTGCCTGATTTCATAGATATCACCTCCTCAGGAAGTGCATTCCACCTCCTACCACCCTTTCCATGAAGTAGTGCCTCCTCATTTGCCTCCTAAACCTTCCACCCTCCAATTTCAGATTGTGTCTCCTTGTGTTCCTCCACCCTTTCATCTAAATATGCCCTCAGTACTAACTCTATTTATGCCCTTTAAATATCTGAAGGTCTCTGTCATATCCCTCTTTCAAACAAGATGAAGTCTTGCTGTATTCTGACAAGTGCAGTTAGCCCCAGCCTTTAAACTGCCCCAGAGAACAATCGGTAAACTTTTCTCCATGGGGCATAGAATGGTGACCTCTAGCTCAGGTTGATGTCTCTGCCTGTTGTAATTTGAACTGCAACCGTCAGATTCTTACTCCGCCTCACTGAACAGTCGCTCCGGAATTTCTTCTGCAGCTCGGTTCGAAGTCGATTGAAGTGTCGGATTCTGGTCCATTTTCTACTAAATTTAGTTTCCGCATAGTTGGTTCAAGTCTCTGTCTGTGGTACCGTGAGTACTAGATAGGTTTTGTTCTGTTTTCTGTGTGGAACTTGTAAAGTGTGGATCGGTTCAGCTGAACCGATCATTCAGATAATTTTGTATCTTACTTTTAGTGTGTGGTTGCGGTCCGTGTCGGTTCTAAAAAAAAAAAGCTGGGTTTAATCGTTTTCTCAAGACCTATGACACGGTCAGGAACCGATAGAAGTCTTGTCAGCGGTTGCTGCAAAAAAGGTAAGTTTGGTTAGGTTGGTCATGTCTGAGAAACCAAGAAAAAACGGCCCACTGGTTTCAACACCGTAGTGAGTGTGGGAGGTCTTTGTAAGGCCAATCCCACATCACCTGTGTTTTATTGTCTGGGGTTTGACCACCTCGATTCAGACTGCCAAATTTGTAAAAACATTCCAAATCTACCCTTGAAAAGAGATTAGGTAGACTGAGAAAAGGAGGCCGAGAAGTCCGCTGGAACCGAATGGCCAGTCCGGTTCGTTCCGACCCAGACCAGAAGGAGTGCCGTCTGACCAGGCGATACTTCTTCAGGCAGAAGAGCTCTGATCCTGAGGGTTGGTTCGGCTAAAAGAAATGCAAAGAAAACCGTCCGGTTGGATCAGAATCTCATACTCCGACCGCCGAAGAAATAGCCAGCGATTTGTATTGTGGAATCGCTTCACCGGTTCCGACTGATCCGCACATTTTGGCAGGGGCTCGTTTTGTCGGTTCCCCCGGTTCATAATTATACCCTGGAAGAATTTTATGAACCGAGTTTCAGGAAGGAAGGAAAGTTGGAAGATGAATATGGTGAGGGTGAAAGTCTGGATGTGCCTATTGACCGGACATCTCCCAGATAGACCTTCAGGTGTTTCTCCTCCTAGGCTTTCTGAGTCCCTTCCCACTTTATGTTTTACAGAAAGGTGGCTGAGACCCTCCAGCTTCCTATGGAGGAGGCAGTGGAGGATCTGGAGGAGCCTGACTATGTAGAGATGATGGACATCCAGAGTCCAGGAGACTGTCTATTTCCCTCCACAAATCTTTTGAAACAGACACAAAAAATTCTGAAGTCTCCCAATTCCATACCGCCTGTAGATAGAAGAATGGACAAGAGGTATACACTTTCAGGCTCAATACGGAGTTCCTTTATCAGCAATGCAGCCATGTTGGGGTTGTACAGGCTGCTGCCTGTGATGAGCAAACATTCCTTGGCATTACACACCTCCCAGACAAGGACTCCAGGAAGATTGATGCCATGGCAAAAAGCAGTACATGGCGTCTTCCTTGGGACTCAGGCAGGCGAATTATATGGCCTATACAGCCAGATACCAGAAGTCCAGGTGGGACACTGTACTGGTACTGGCTAAACAGGCTCTCCCCAGCTTGCCAAAGAGCTGGAGGAGGTGGCTGCAGATGGGATTGAGGCATCAAAGTTCAGTTTCATGCTGCTGTGGACTCCAATGATGTGTCATCAAGAGTCTTGGCTACATCTGTGGCTCTTGAGAGAATGGCTTGGCTCAGGTGTACTAGCCTCTCACAGGATAACCAGGCTAAGGCCATGGATTTTCCTGTAGTGGGTAATTCTCTGTTTGGAGAGCAGCAGGAGAATTACATGAAGAAAATGGACAGTACAGGACCACTTACAGGAGTGCTCAGGCCAAGGAAGGCAGGCAGCTTCTCAAGGCAATAGTCTGGGGCAGGGGCAGGCCTTTTCAAAGGCCTTTACCAAGCACAGGCCTCTTCTTCCTTTTACGCAGAGGGGTTCTTCAGAATGAGAGGCAGAAGGGGATCAGCAGGCCTGCATCCACCCCTCAGCCTAAGCCCCTGTCAAGCAGACACCCTGATGGGTCTGCCCGGTCAACTCTCCTATCCCAGTAGGGGCAGGCTGGCACTTTGTCCAGGACAGGATGTCTGTTACATCAGACAAGTGGGTCCTGGAAGTAGTAAGCCAGGGACTGATTCTCAGCTTCAAAAAATTTCCAAAGATGAGGCCAGATCTTTTCCACCTACAAATCTTTGAAACCCTTGCCCTAGAGGCAGAGGTTTCTTCTCTCTAACTTTAAGAGCTATAGAGAGTGCCTACTATACCATGGGCAAGGACTGTACTCCAGGTACTTTCTGACCCCAAAAGACAGAGAATGGCGACCCATCCTGGGCTTAAGATATCTGAACAAACATCTTTTAAAGCCAAAGTTCAAGATGATAACTCTGGGAATTATCCTTCTCTCTCTAAGGCCAGGAGACTGGCTAGCCTCCTGGACCTCAAAGATGCCTACTTTCACATTCCCATCAGGTGCTCCCACAGAAAGTACCTCAGGTTCCAGTTGCCCTCAGGCCACTGTCAGTTCAAACAATGCCCTTTGGCCTAACCTCAGCTCAAGGTTTTCACAAAGTGCCTGGCAGTAGTTGTTGCCTTCCTAAGAAGACAAAGATTTCCATTTTCCATATTTGGATGACTGGATCATAGTGGGCCAGTCCCCAGACCAAGTCAAGTCAGACCTGCAAGTGACTCAGCAGTGCTCACTTCTTTGGTTTCTTCTCAGCCTACCAAAGTCAGTTCTCGAACCAGTGCAGCTCCTCACCTTCATAGGGGCAGAGCTGGATACTGTAAAAGCAAGAGCCTTCCTTACCCTGGAAAGGGCAAGAGCTCTCATGGAGCTGGCTTCTTCATTCAGCCTTCAGGTGTCTCGACCAGCAAGGCATTTTCTTCAGCTCTTGGGCCACATGGCAGCTTCTACAGCAGTGGTCCAAGGTGCAAGATTCAGATTAGGACATTCAGTTCCACTTAAGAGCTTTTTGGTCCCAAAGAAAGGATTCCTTACCAAACTAATCCCAGTGACTCAAACTCTGATCCAAGCCCTGCAATGGTGGCAGGATCAGGACAATTTGAGGCAAGGGGTTCCATTGCCACTCAGTCTCATTCAGTGGTCCTTACCACAGATGCTTCCCTGCTGGGCTGGGGAGCCCATTTGGGGACCTCACCACCCAGGGACTGTGGTCGCCTCAGGAATCTCTTCTACACATCAATCTCTTGGAACTCAGGGCAGTGTTTCTGGTACTGCAGCTTTTTCCAATCAGTACAGAACAAGGTGGTTCAGGTCAGAACAGACACCACCACCACCATGTGGTACATCAACAAGCAAGGAGGCACTCGGTCTCGAGCCTTGTGCACAGAAGCAATGAAGTTGTGGTCCTGGCTTATTCCTGCAAACCTCTCTGATAGCAGTTCACCTTCCAGGGAAGGACAATGTCTAGCAGATGCACTGAGCAGAATATCTCGGGCCAACACAGAATGGGCCCTGGATCCTCTGGTGTTGAAGGTGATTTTCTCAAGATAGGGCACTCCAGAGATAGGTCTTTTCCAGCCCCAGACAATCACCAACTTCCACTCTTTTGTTGCAGACCCCAGTCTTGGGCTTAGTCCCCTGGATGCTCTGATTCTGAACTGGGAAGGGACATTTCTGTCCTTCCCCACTTCCCTTTCCTGTTCAAAGTTCTAGTCAAGATAAGGTCACAACCTTGCAAAATTGCTCCAGACTGGGCCAGGCAGCCATGGTACCTTGTTGCTGTCCCTAGCAGTCCATCTTCCTCTGTCTCTTCCCAGGAATTACAACCTGTTAACCTGCTCTCAGGGAGGATTTGGTACCCCAATCTTCAGTCTCTCAATCTCAAGGCATGGCTCTTGAAGAGTTAGAGTTTGCAGATTTGCATCTGTCTCAGGGAGTTCTGGATATTCTCAAAGCTTTCGAAGCCTTCCACCAGAAAGACTTATAACTCCAAATGGAAGAGATTCAGCATTTGGTGTTCCAAGAGCATATCTCCCAGATACTGCTGAATTGCCTACAGTTCTGGATTATATGGTCCATCTTAATAGCTTGGGCCTCAGAACAGCTACTCTCAGGGTACACTTGTCTGCTGTTTCTGCTTTCCTGTCAGAAGGGAAGTCTTCCTCACTGTCATCCCACCATGTATTCTGTAAGTTTTCAAGGGATTGCTTCACACCAATCCCCCTTTGAGGATCCTGCTCCGCTTGGGATCTTACGTTTGCATTGCTCAGCTTATGCAACCCCTTTTGAGCCTTTGTCCTCAGCAGAGCTTAACTTGGAAAACTGTGTTTTTGGTAGCCATTACTTCTGCTAGATGTATCAGTGAATTGCAAGCCCTGTCAGTGGAACCTGATTTCATCTCTTTTCACAGAGATAAAGTGGTCCTTGAACTAACAGAAAGTTCTTACTAAAGTGGTTTCAGATTTCCACCTGAATCAGTCTATGTTTCTCCCTCTTTTCTTCACTGATCATTTCTTCCTCAGGAGAGGAGGCTACACAGTTTGGATGGTAAAAGAGCCCTTAGCTCTGACGTGGAGGCGTACCAAGGGTCACAGGTTTGACTCCCTCAGTTGTTCCTCACTTATGGAGAAGTTGGAAGGGCAAACCTGCCACCAAGAGATCTATTGTCAGGTGGATTGTGTCTTATACAATTCTGCTATGAAAAACTGGGAAAAACTCACCCCTCAGGCCTGAGGGCTCATTCCACAAGAGGTACAGCTGCTTCCCTGGCTTCTGCCAGGGATTTCCTCTCTTAGAAATTTGTCAAGCAGCCACCTGGAAAACAGTCCATACCTTTACCAAGCATTACTCTCTGGATATCCAAGCTAGGAGTGATGCTCGGTTTAACACAGCAGTACTTCAGAGCCTATTCCCAAAGTAGGTTCTGTCCCTCCTCCATGGAGGTACTGTAGTAGTCTGCACTTGTCAGAATACAGCAAGACTTCATGTTGTTTGAAGAAAAAATTACTCACCTTAGTAATTATGTTTCTTCTAGTGGAGTGTTGCTGTATTCTGACCTCCCACCTCCGTCTCAGAACCTGGATTTTGGGATGCGGGTGGGCTGGCGCAGTGTTGGCACCCCAGTGCCCCATACACCCTCTGTTACTCATGGGGTGAGATGTTATTTCAATTTATTGGTTTTATGTTTTGGGTTTCCTGACTTGAGTCTTCCTTTGAGAACCCAAAAGATTATTTTTTTGCCAGTTGACTAGTCAAAATTTTACAGTTTCCACACAGAACACCTAGTGAGTTTTGCTCGCAAAGATCTGACGGTTACAGTTCAAATTACAACAGGCAGAGACATCAACCGAGCTCGAGATCAACATTCTGTGCCCTGCATAGAAAAGTTAACCCATTGTTCTCTCGGGCAGTTTAAAGGCTGGGGCTAACTGCACTTGTCAGAATACAGCAGACTCCACTAGAAGAAACATAATTACTAAGGTGAGTAATTTTTTCTTCTTGTCTATCCTCCAGGGAATACATGTTAAGCTCCCTCAGTCTTTCCTCATATGGTTTGTTCCCTATCCCAGGGTCATCTTTGTCGCCTGCGCTGGACCCCACCAATAGTCTAATGTCCTTTTAAATAGCGGCACCAGAACTGCACACAGTATTCCCAAGTGAGACCTCACCAATGACCTGTACAATGGCAGAATGACTTCCTAAATAGAAACATAGAAGTTGATCGGCAGATATGACCGCAAGGCCCATTTTTTCACTTTTTATGAAGGTGCCATAGGCTTGTACTCTGTCAATGGCCTGTCTAGTAATACTCATTTGTATTGCCCTTATGCGCCTATCCCATGCCTGTTTGAAGTCCTGCACTGTATTCATATCCACCACTTCCTGAGGTAGGCTGTTCCATGCATCCACCACCCTTTCTGTGAAAAAGAATTTCCTCACATTACCCCTTAATCGGCCTCCCTCTAATCTCATGCTGTGTCCTCTGGTTCAGCTATTTTTCTTATATTGAAACATGTTAGACTCTTTCATCTTGTTAATGCCTTAAGATGTTTGAATGTTTTGATCATATCACCTCTCTCCCTCCTTTGCTCTAGGGTATACATATTGAGCTCCATTAATCTGTCCTCATATGTTTTCTGATGCAGTCCCTGCGCCATTTTGGTTGCCCTTCTCTGGACTGCCTCAATTTTGTTAATGTTCTTGTGCAAGTGTGGCCTCCAGTACTGAATACAGTATTCCAGATGGGGCTCTAACCAGTGTCTTTGTAAAGAGGGATTATTACCTCCCTCTTACAACTTGTGATACCTCTACTAATACACTCTAGCCTTACCTACTGCTTTAGTGGTCTGCTTGGATGATTTCAGGTCATCTGTGATGATGATGCCCAAGTTGCTTTTTTCCCTTGTGATTGCCAGCAACTCCCTCCCAACCCCTCGGTGGCTTAGGATTTCTCTTCCCTATGTGCATGATGTTGCACTACTTTGCGTTAAACCCCATTTGTTACTCTTCCTGCCATTTTGCCAGTTTATCTAAATCTCTGCTCATTCTGCCCACCCTTCTGGATAATCTACTCTGTTGCAGATCTTGGTGTCATCTGCAAACACACAAACCTTACCCTCCAGTCCATCTGCAATGTCACTGATGAAGATATTGAAGAGGACTGGCCCAGGACTGATCCCTGAGGTGCCCCACTTGTCACTTGCATCTCTTCTGACTGTATACCATTTACCACCACTCTCTTGTTGTTTTCTGCCTGTCAACCAGTTTGCCACCCAATTGACCAACTTCTGACCCGAGCCTACCCAGCTTATTAATTAATCTTCTATGTGGAACAGTATCAAAAGCTTTGTTGAAGTCAAGGTAGGTGACATCAACTGCTCCCCTTGGTCTACCATGCTGATTACCCAGTCAAAGAAATTTATGAGATTAGTTTGACTGGACCTTCCTTTTCTAAACCCATGCTGTCTTGGATCCTGTGCCCTATGGATTCAAGGTGTTGCACTATCCTTTCCTTTAGAAGTGCCTCCATAATGTTGCCCACTACTGAGGTAAGACTGACTGCTCTGTAGTTCCCTGCTACCACTCTTGTGGAGCAGGATCACATGAGCTCTTCTCCATTCTTCTGGAACCTCTCCTATGGTCATAGATTCACTAAACATTTCTGATAATGGCTCTGCTAGTTCCACCTTTCTCTCCTTTAGTACCCTGGGATGTATGCCATCAGGTCCCATTGCCTGGTCTACCCTGAGCTTATCGAGCTCTTGTGAGGACCCTTTCTTTTGTGAAGGGACTAGTACACCTTCCTCCCCTGTGTCCATGGTGCTGAGCTGTGGGCTCTGCCCTACCTTCTTCTCAGTAAATGCTGAGCAGAAGTATCTATTTAGGATAGATGCTTTTCCTTGGTCCTCCTCCTCCTCACACTCCCCCTTATCCCCTTGATCTTAGCAATACCTCTGACTTTCTCCTTTCACTTATGTATCTATAGGAACTCTTGTCACCTTCTTTTACTGTTCGTGCTAGTGTTTCCTCGGTTTGGGCCTTTGCCTGCCTTGCTGCCTTCCCTGCTTCCATTAGAGGTTTGGTATGCCTCCTATCTTCGTCGCTCTGTTCTTTTATTTCCTGAAGCCTCCTTTGGCTCTGACCTTTTCTGCTACTGTTTTTGAGAATCAAAGTGATTCCTTCTTCTTTGTGCTTGCTTTTCTTTCTAACACAATGGGATGTTGCTTCAAGTATTGCATTCTTAATGCTTGCCCACTTTGCCTGTACCGCCTCACCTGTATTTCTTCTTGCCAGGGCTAGCTTAACTCTGTTGGCCATCTTATCAAAGTCAGCTCTTCTGAAGTCCTGAAGTCCCATATTTTTGCCCTGAAATGGGATGATGTATTTCTAGTGGTCAAATTGAACCATACCATGTGATGGTTGCTGGCCCCAGGTGACCTACTACCTGGAGATCTGTGATGCTTTCCAGTTAGTCAGTACTAGATCTTGGGTAGCCCTGTCTGTTGTGGGTTGTTCTACCAGTTGTTTGAGGCCCTCCTTGCAGGGAATCCACTATGTGTCTAGTTCTGGCAGATGTTCCTACTGGTATTGACCAATCTGTATCTGGCATGTTGAAGTCTCCATTAATCAGAACCTCCCTTTAGCTGTCATGTTTTGTATATCTTCTAACAGTAATGTGTCCATGTCCTCCCCTGGTCTGGAGGCTTGTAGACAACCCCAGTTCGTGTGGCTGTCCCATTTCCTGTTTCTAGGTGACCCATAGTTCTTCTGGCTCCTTATGTGTATTCTGAATTGTCTGTAGCTTTGATATTTTCATTGACATAAAGGGCCACCCCACCCTCCTTTTTGCACCTCGGTCTCTTCTGTATAGTACATAGCTGGTACTGAAGTCTCCCATGTGTGGTTACTGGTAACCTATGTCACACTAATGTCTACTATGTACAATTTGGCCTCTGTCATTGTTGCCTCCAGGTTCAGGATCTTGTTTCCTCTCTCCCAGAGGTGATTCCCTTTGCAGTGCACCCCAACATCCTATTAGCCTTGACTGCTGCCTTCCCACACTGCACCAAGTTATTCATTTCCCCTGTGACTAATACCTCAGATCCTTCTCCTCCACTGAAATGGATAACTGCATCCCCTCAGCTGGTAGCAATTTCCAGGGTTCCTGGCTCCAAGTGCATGACTTTGTACTTTTAGCGTTGAACCCCATCTGCCATGTGTTGGACCAGTGCTCAAGTCTCCTAATCCTCTTGAAGTGCCTGCCCCTTTTACACTATCCACCTCCTCACCTATCTTGGTGTCATCAGCAAATAGGATGATCTTCTCTAATCCCTCCAGTATCGGGGATGAGGATGTTAAATGACACCTGTTCTAGAACCGAGGCCCTGGGACCCCACTGGTTACAGCTAGCAAGTCAAAGTCCCCGCCAAAAACTACCCTCTGCTGCCTGTCCTGCAGCTAGCTCCTAACCCATCCAACCAGTTTCTCCTCTGCTCCCAGGTTTCTCAGCTTTCCGGTCAACCTTCCAGTCTTAGTTTGCTGGCCAAAGCACCTAGTTTCACCTCAGCTCTTTCCTTCTAGATTGCTTGAAAGGACAGAGCAGATAACCTTATCAGAGCAAGGAAAGGATTAAGACTTCTTTGGCTAAGTAGATTTACTGTGTGTTGTTGTTTCTTTTTGTACTCACAGGATTGCTACTATTTGTTGCTAACATTTCATTGCTTTATTTTCTATGATTCAAATTGTTGTTGCAGGTATACCTTCTTCTGCATTATTACAAGGTGTGCCTACAGGTGTGTGCTAACAGATTACTGCTGTAATCTTCCTGATTCAAATTGTCTTTGCATGGTATATCTTGTGTTACTGCTTTATTTTTCTCTGTAGAAAAGTGTTTTACAGGTATATCTTCTTGAAATTATTACAGGTGGTGCTTTACAGGTTTTACGGTTTTATCTAACATTACTAACATACTAACATACTAAAATGCCAGCAGAATAGGCCTAACGGTCTTTCTTGTCTGCTCGCTTGGTCAGTCCCCAACCTGGGTGCTGACCTTGCTGTCCCCCGCCTTCTCTGGCTTCTCCCTTCCAGTTCCGGATATTCTTGCTGCATTGGATTTTGCTTCCAGAACCCTTCCCTGTACCTGTCCCACCCCTCTTGAACCCCTCCACTGTCTCTGCCTCCACCAGCCCCCTAGGCAGTGCATTCCATGGCTTCACCCCTCTCAGTGAAGTAGCTCCTCCTTTTCTCCCTGAATCTTCCCCTCCAGCTTCCAGCCATGCCCTCTAGTGGCCCCTTCCTCCTTCCTCGAAGCACCCCGACTGTTCCTCCCCTATTTACCCTCTTCATGTACCTAAAGACCTCTATCATGTCCTCCGTCCCTTCTCTCTTCCAATGCCCTCTCTGTCTCTCTTCCATTAGATAAGCTTTCAGGGTTACTGCATTTGTTGTTGACTGATTGTTTCTGTTCTCTACCTCCTTGTTCTTTCATCCGTGGCTCTTCTTTTTCGCAGGGAAGGACCCAGCCACCCACCTCCATCCCCAACCACCCCACAGTACACTCCTTTTATAGGGTACCACAGTCGTGACATTTCCTGTGGTAAAGCAGGAAGGGGCGGATCAGTGGGGCATCCACAAGGTGAGCTCATTTACAGGGCACTAGTAATTTAACTTGTTATGACAAGGTATACGAAAACAAAGCCCAAAATCTAACCATTACTTGCATTTTCTTCCTTCTGATTACTCTGACCAAGTTATAAACCCAGCAACTTATTTGGAATGGATATCATTAACTGCAGGTACTGTGGAACACTTTTCAGAAGGACAGTCTTACAGGATTTAGGCACTGTCCTACATGTTGGGCCATTGGAGATCTTGGAGCTCAGCTCCAGGCAGCATGGGCAGAGATGGCGCACCTCAAATTTCATATTCAAGAGGAAATACATTATAAGAACCACCTGCCATTTCCAACATCCAACAGAAGAACCTCGACCACAGAGGGTAGTTGGTCTGGGAGGTTGGCAGGTGGTTAGGAGGGGCAAATCAGGCACCCCATCATTCAGTGCTCTCCAGCATATTACTCCAAAACCATATAAGCACTACAAACAGGTATCTGCCTCTATCTCCAAATCAAACAAAGGGGCAGAGGACACTGCGGAGCAGGACACTGCAGCACAGGATCTAGCACAACAAAACTCACCCATATCAGGATCCAAAACAAAAAGGCAAAAAGGAAATCCAAAAACTTTGATCATAGGAGACTCCATGATTCGGGAGTTGATACCTATCTCCAGCCAGGGGTAATGGTCAGATGTCTCCCAGGTACATCAGCGTGGAGAGACACTGACCGCATTGCTAAAATTGTTCAGGAAGCAGGAGAAAAACATTGACGCCCTGGTACACATAAGGGACTAATGATCTCGTGAGCCGGTCCAGTTCGGAGACCAAGGAACACCTGACCGGTTGGGTGACAAACCATGATCCATTTCATCTGGCATCTCTATTCTCTGAGATCCTGCCAGTCTGGGAGAGGGGCAGATGGACAGAAGGTCAGAGAAGGAGAGACAGGGAGCTAAACATGTGGCTCAATGGCTGGTGCCAGGAAAAGGACACAGATTTGTAGGAACTGGCATAGTTTTGGGAGCGAAAGTTCTTTAAATCTGATGGACTGCATCTGACTAAGGAGGAAGTCAGCATTGGGGCAGAAGTTTGATGTCTTCGCAGAATATTTACAATAGCAATGGGGAGGAGGCAGCACCTCATACGTCGAATGGAAGAACATCCTCCCCCTCAACTAGTGGTCAAACAGGGATTCAGCATGTTTGCAGTTCATTTGCATCACCAGGTAAGAAAAAGGTCTGTCTCCCATACGATGCACAGGGAAATGCCAGACCTCACCCAACAACTAACACACACCGAAATCTGGCCAATGGAAAACATGCGTACACAAATGCTCACAGCCTGGGAAGTAAGATCCCAGACCTGCAGGCAATAAATAGAGGCTAAACTGGACATAGTAGTAATTAGTGAGACGTGGTTTACCAGTAACCACACTTGGGAGACTTCAGTACCTGGCTGTGTACTGTTCAGAAGAGACCGAGGTGCAAAAGGAGGGGTGGAGTGGCCCTGTATGTCAATTAAAATATCAAAGCTACAGAAATTCAGAATACACATAAGGAGCCATAAGAATTGTGGGTCACCCTGAAACAGGAAATGGGACAGCCATAAGAACTGGGGTTGTCTACAGGCCCCAGACCAGGGAGGACATAGACACATTACTGTTAGAAGATATACAAAACATGACAGCTAAAGGGAGGTTCTGATAATGGGAGACTCAACATGCCAGATACAGATTGGTCAATACCAGCAGGAACATCTACCAGAACTAGACACATGGTGGATTCCTTCAGGGAGGGCTCAAACAACTTGTACAACAACCCACAAGAGACAGGGCTATCCTGGTTCTAGTACTGACTAACAGGAAAGGGATCACAGATCTCCAGGTAGAGGTCACCTGGGAGCCAGTGACCATTACATGGTATGGTTCAATTGGCGCTACAACTAAATCATCCCATTCCAGGGCAAAAATATGGGACTTCAGAGGAGCTGACTTTGATAAGATGGACAACAGAGTTAAGCTAGCCCTGGCAAAAGAAACATAGGTGAGGGGTACAGGCAAAGTGGGTAAGCATTAAGGATGCAATACTTGAAGCAACATCCCATTGTGTTAGAGAGAAAAGGAAGTGCAAAGAAGAAGGAAACCACTTTGGTTCACATACAGTAGCAAAAAGGTCAGAGCCAAAAGACTGGCCTTCAGGAAATATAAGGGAACACAGTGGGATGTAGATAGGGAGGCATACCAAACTGCCCTAAGGGAAGCAGGAAGGCAGTAAGGCAGGCAAAGTCCCAAACTGAGGAAACACTAGCACAAACAGTAAAGAAGGTGACAAGACTTTCTATATATATATATATATATATATACATTAGTGAAAGGAGAAAGTCCGGAGGGGTATTGCTAAGCTCAAAGGAGAAAGGGGGGCGGTGAGGAGGAACCCTGTAAAGCATCTATCCTAAATAGATACCTTTGCTCAGTATTTACTGAAGAGAAGGTAGGGCAGAGCCCACAGCTCAGCACCATGGACACGGGAGAGGGAGGTGAGCACCACTTCCTTCATAAAAGAAAGGGTCCTACAAGAACTCACTAAGCTCAGGGGTGGACAAGGCAATGGGACCTGATGGCATACATTCCAGGGTACTAAAGGAGCTAAGGGTGGAACTAGCAGAGTCATTAGCAGAACTGTTTAGTGAGTCTCTGAGCACAGGAGAGGTCCCAGAAGACTGTGGAAGGGCTCATGTGATCCCAGCTCCACGAGAGTGGTAGCAGGGAGGAGGCAGGGAACTACAGACCAGTCAGTCTTACCTCAGTAGTGGGCAAGATTATGGAGGCATTCCTTAAGGAAAGGATAGTGCAACACCTGGAACCATAGGGGCACAGGATTCAAGACAGCATGGGTTTACAAGGAAGGTCCTGTCAAACTAATCTCATAGATTTCTTTGACTGGGTAACCAGAGTGGGACCAAGGGGAGCAGTTGATGTCGCCTGCCTTGACTTCAGCAAAGCTTCAACACTGTTCCACATAAAAGATTGATAAACAAGCTGGGTAGGCTTGGGGTGGTCAGAAGTTGGTCAACTAGGTGGCAAACTGGTTGACAGGCAGAAAACAGAGAATGGTGGTAAATGGTATGCTGTCAGAAGAGATATAAGTCACAAGTGGGTACCTCAGGATCAGTCCTTCGGCCAGTCCTCTTCAATATCTTCATCAGTGACATTGCAGATGGACTGGAGGGTAAGGTTTGTCTGTTTGCAGATGACACCAAGATCTGCAACAGAGTAGATGATCCAGATGGGGTGGGCAGAATGAGAAGAGATCTGGATAAACTAGCAAAATGGTCGGAAGAGTGGCAACTGGGATTTATTGCAAAGTGCAAGATCATGCACATAGGGAAGAGAAACCCCTGAAGCCACCCATAGGCTGGGAGGGAGTTGCTGGCAGTCACAAAGGAAGAAAGAGACTTGAAGGCCATCATCACCGATGACCTGAAATCATCCAAGCAGACCTCTAAAGCAGTAGGTAAGGCTAGGGGATATTAGGTGTATTAGTAGGGGTATCACAAGTCGTAAGAGGAGGTAATAATCCCTGTTTACAAGACACTGGTTAGGCCCCATCTGGATTACTGCGTGCAGTACTGGATGCCACACCTTCACAAGGACATTAACCAAATTGAGGCATCCAGAGAAGGGCAACCAAAATGGTGCAGGGACTGCATCAGAAGACTTATGAGAACAGATTAACGGAGCTCAATATGTATACCCTAGAGCAAAGGAGGGAGAGGTGATAGGATTGAAACATTCAAATACCTTAAGAGCATTAACAAGGTGAAAGAGTCTTAACTTGTTTCAGTATGAGAAAAATAGCAGGACAAGAGGAAACAGCATAAGATTAGAAGGAGGCCGATTAAGGGGTAATGTAGGAAGTTCTTTTTCAGAAAGGGTGGTGGATGCATGGAACTGCCTACCTCAGGAAGTGGTGGATATGAATACAGTACAGGGCTTCAAACAGGCATGGGATAGGCATAAGGGAGCAATACAGATGAGTATGAATAGATAGACCACTGACAGCAAAGGACAATGGCACATTTATAAGGAGAAAAGAAATGGGCAGACTGGATGGGCCTTTGGTCCTTATCTGCCATCAACTTCTATGTTTCTAATGCAGACTCAAGACTTTTATTTACTGAGCTTGAACTCTAGAAAATAGATCTGACATGACTTTTGGACTCGTTTGGTCAGGCTGTTCATTCTCCTGACTGCTTCACAGACATGCACTTTGCAAATACAGTGTATGAAATGGCTAACTACCCTCTGAACCATTGCTCAGTATGCCCCACAGAAATGAAACGGTTGTCTGAAAGACCATGAATGCTACAGCTACTTTTGGAGAGAGATATTATCGTAGTGCATTACAAGTGTATCAGAACTGGATTTAAATCAGCTGTTTGATCAAGATCACAGCTACCTTGTACGTTGTCGCAGCATGATTGTTGCATAGTTGCAGAGGACTGTAGTACTGTTACTATACCAAGCAGGACAAAGAAGTAATAAATGTTCTCTGTACTTGCATATAGTTAGCTAAAGTAGTTAGATGGAGCCAAGCTGACCATTCAGTATATTTGAGTTTTCACTATAGTGGGGTTTGGTGTACTGAGCGAGCACTGTACTGCTTCAAAATCAAAATGCAGTGTTTGTAAATAACTGGTAGTATATAACAAACATCCACA